>VZTZ01029959.1:389564-586007 GCA_013400955.1 Drymodes brunneopygia | reverse complement strand
AAAAAAAAAAAAAAAAAAGAGCTGGATTCAAAACTACCTCATGGAAACCATTCCCATTAGCCAAAAGGAAAACTCCTGCAATTTCACTCCTACATAAAAAATAAATCTCTGCCGGCGGTTTTAAAAACATCATTAGTCTTATCTTTCTTTATTCTCAACATGAAATACCCCGATGCCATTATAATGATTTTTTCAAATTTTATTTTAAAGAAAATAAAAATAAAATCAAAGCTCTGCATTTGCACCATGTTCCTGACACAAAAACTTCTTTTTCAAGTCATTGTATAAACACTTACCTGTAATTTCCCTTTCAAAGCAAAAGGATGGTACCATATGGATTTCAATTTATTATTCAGGCATTTATCAGAAGATAAAAACCAGTTTAAGAAGGGTTCTGTAAGAAACCTTATCCATTGGTAGACAAAATAAAAAATGTAGAGCCCACACTTAGAAATGTTTGTTTTCAAGAAACCTCACTGGGGGACATTTTAAGCTTAACTAATAAATAACTGTGTCTGTGTATACATATATATATATTTACATACCTGCATGTGTGTGTGTGTGTATATATACATGCACTCAAATATGAGGTAAAAAGATAATTCAACAGAGTAAGAACAAGAAGGATATTCAAAACAATTGTGTACTGAGCTGCCTTTAGCACTTGATTTCCCTCCTATTCTATGACCACTTGCCAGCCTTCATCCTGCTGGAGGCCACAGAATGCAGGAATCAGCTGCCTGTGGGGTGATACATTAGAGCATCCCTAAGCACTCCCTGGGATACAGCACAACTTGGAAATGGCTCAATTACTCCAGCAAAGCAATCACTCTGTACTCCATGGCAAAAAGAAAAAAAAATTATTTGAACTCTTATGAGCCAACATCACAGTCCAGGAGATCTCTTCTCCTTGATTGGCAGGGATTGAGAACAACAGCAGCAAAGCTCTCTACCTGTTTAGGCAAATACACCCCGAGGGATATTTGTGGTGAGAGCTGCCAACACTTGGATGTTCACACAATGTAATGCAAGACAGTTAACCAGGTGCAAACCATGTTCTATCAGCTTACACCCAGGCTGCTGTCTCGCTTTCATGTGCACACTGTTAGGAGCAGTTTTTCACAATGCTGCAGCCACTGAAGGTACTCAGTGTCCAAGAAGAGAGCTCATCTTCAGACTTTGGGCCTGCTCAGACCAATATCCTGTGCAGTCCAGCACACTCAGCTTGTCCCTGGCACTTTTAAGCAAATCACTGAACTAGTTAGTTGGTTTAACAAACATCAGACCACAAAAGGATTTTGAGATGAGACAGGATTCTAATTCAATTAGAAGCCTCCACAGATAATTACTGACACTCAGAAGAGGGCTACATTTCTCTAATCCTTCAAAGACACTTCTCAGGATTCAGACGAATTGGAGAACAAGACCTTAGTAGGGAACGAGCTTAGTTACAGACAAGCTTAGTAATTTAAAGGCTATATCCCGATGGTGAAGGACAGGCATGATTGCTCCCTGCATTGTTCAACTTAACCAACTGCTCAGCAGCCATGGCAGAGCTGCACCGTGTGTAGGCAGCACACACATTCTCCATGACCACTGGGCACAGACACTATTTGCCAGCACATGTTCTGATCTATTTTTGCTGCTTTTTTTACCTGCATGAACTAGACCCAAATAAAGGAAATGAAAAGGTACATTCGAGTTTGTGCCAGCCTTCACATGTCTACCAAAAGGTAGAGAAGACAGCAAGGTCAGGTAAGCTTCATTCGCCCTTTCCTTCACTGTCTTGGACCATGCTGGTTTCCTGCTGCAGGAGCTGTGATGCTGGCAGTATTCAAATCAGGTGGCTTAGAGATGTTTCACTTCCATGCAGAAAAACAGCAGCAATTGAAGCTTGGATATATCCCAAAGAAGTGTTGGTCTGAAAGGCTACTCACTGAATCTTCGAGAAAATACAGTCTGAGAAGTTATCATATTCCTCAGCAGAGGGAATAGTGATCACATTCTAAATGTTCCTCATGGGAGCTGCTTGGAAGGCAGAGAAGGAAAAGGATGAAGATGCTGTACCTGTGACACCTGGGGAAGTAGCACAGGCAGTGCTCCAAAGATTTATCTTTCCCTGCTGCAAACACAATACCAGCAAAGGTGGGAATGTTTATCTCTGGTAGGCACAGGTGCTAATCTGTGCCTCACGGGGACATGAGAATAAGCATCTACTCCTTTTGAAACAAAACAAAAAAATCTCAAGGGAAAGTAAACTAGAACCACCCCCAATACATTAACATGTAATTAGAACTCCAAAGTAGCTGAACTTACAAAATCTGGTTCTGCTGCAAACACAGATAGAGGAACATGATTAGGCTTCCTACGTCTATTAACACTATTTTTTATTCCCTCTAATGGAAAAGCATGATGCTAGAGGATACTTTGCACTGGTAAAACATTTCTGTAAGTGTATTAAATGTGTTAGGTAGCCAAGTTTACACACATTTAGCATTGACTGGGATTCCCTTTACCGGAATGAACTCAACCACTTATTAATATAGACTCACTATTTGAATGTGATGCCAAGTCACAGTTCAGCAACACTGAGCACACTATTTGGAAGATGTATTTTCAACTAAGAAATATTTACTTAAGCTTTAGGGCAGCTCAGTAGTTCAACCAAGAGGTGTTCATTTTGTAAGTCTTCCTTTAAAGTTCAGGGTCACACTTAGGTGAAACCTAACCATACCAGTCACCATTACAAAGGAATCCACACAGAGAGAAAAAGCACAGTTAATTTAGCATAGGTTGTTGTTTGTTTGTTCTTAAATCCATCCCTTATTCATTCAGAAGATGAGTGGAAGTTATTCTGCAGGTGACACGGAATATTTGAGGGAACACTCAGGACATGTTAGAGTGCAAGCAATGAATCCAGCTGAAACATCCCAGCTCACAATTTCCCAAGGTAAGGGTGAAACACAGCCTCGATGTGCTGCACTGGATGCTCTGAGGCACTCACTTTTCCCCCTCCCTGCTCTCCTTTGGATGCATTCTGAGGCAATTTGAACCTCAAATCAATCCCCCCTTGTGTGACCTCCAACTCTTGCTGACTGAGTGACCCTAGAGAAAGGAGGGTCAGTGGAATTATGCACTGCAGTCCATGAACACAGCTGAAGACATCAGTACCAAAAAGACAGGGCTAGGGGAAGAAAGAGGAAAAAGAAAGGGCTCAAAAGAAACTCTCTTGCCAAACAAGAAAGACGCAAAGCATTTGCCACAGCTCTGTTACTGGCTCTCTCATCAGCCACAACAACGAAATGAATGACTTGGAAAAAACCTTCCTAAAAAACCCACAGTTTTCTTTTTAAGCTCTGAATGAAGAAAAAAAAAACTTCCACACCCATGCTTCATGTTTTCTAGTTTGTTTAAAGGCCATATTCCCAAGGGCAGTAGATGAGCATATCTGCATATTAGGAGCCACAAATCTGTGCAGAGGCGTGCTGAAGTGTAGCCTGTACAATTAAATTGCTACATATGCACAAATACACAGAGGATCCCAGGGAAACTATGGCAACCACAAGTCCTCCAGGTTGTGATTCCCCCTTTGTCCCTACCTTTCTTTGCTCTTCCAGTCTTCCCAACTTGGACAAGAAAAAGAATAAACAGAAGTATTAATGAGGTTGGGATTGGAGCTGCAACAAAGGAGCTGGAAAAGCAAAGAGAGCTACTCACAGGCTTGAATCTGGAAACATTCTAAAGGAAAAACTTTTCAGTGGAGTTGTACAACAGTGATGAATGGGATAGAGGCAGCATTAGCCTGGGTTACAAAGTCTTGCCTAGGAAACCATGGTTAGAGTGCCCAGAGTGCCACTGAATCACTTACTGGAGCACTGTCACAACTAGCTTGTAATTTGGATTCCTTGTGGGGTACTGTCCAGCCAAGATACTGTCCTGGGGTGGCAGGTTTGCCCTAAACCAGGACAAATATTTACAGCCCAATTTTCAGAATTACTGAGCCACCCCAGCTCCCAGTCCTTTTTTCATGGGAGAGCTGCACTGGCCAAACACTTGGACACTGCTCATAAGTATTTAAATACAGCAAGGATACTGTCCAAGTACCAAACTATACCTTTTTATCTATCCTAAATCATGTTTTTAAAAGTCTTTTAGGCCCTCTGTGAGGGTTATTGATGCTTGCAAAGTCGTCTGGCATCCTCAAATGGAGAGGCTGGCAGAAGAGTAAAGCATTCCCTATTTTCATGTTTATATTTAGCTTCAGGGAGAAGGGCCTTCTCATGTAAGGTAGTGTTTATTGACATTTAGATCAGAAATGCCATGCACTGATACTAAAAAACAGTAGTTTTTTTTCACTTCCTACAAGCCTGAACCATGTCTTTTGCATAGCTGTATTTCAAATGGCATTTGCACAGGAGTTTATGCTGTAACAACAGGTCTTTTCTCTTTCACCTGTCACATTTAGCTCGATCAATACATTACAGCAAGGTCAACCCAAACCAAAAGGAATTGTACTTCATTACTGACTGCAGAGGAAGACAGCTAACCAGAGAGAGCTTTTACTCCTGTGAACCTCAAAACAGGCGATGTCAATTTGTATTTCTGAAATCACACACTGCCAAATGTATACATACAGGAACATACATACACCTCTGTCTTTTTACTTCCTTGGAATCTAAATTATGTCAAAGAAAAACTCCAGTGGATGCATTCCAATCGTACCTCCCACCTTCTTTTCACCTCCACTTTTCAGTCATTTAGATCTGGTTTATTTCTAATCTTCCCTGAAGTCTTAGACAGCAACAGGCTCGGTATGAAGATCCCTACAGAAAAGCTGATGTACACACAGGGGGAGGAAAAGCAAAACCCTCTCTGCCAAATTCACCTATCCAGCCTTAAGGTCGCTGCTGGAAATGCAGAATCCCTTTCAAACAGAGACTGATTCATCCCTCAGACCTTTTCAAATGCAACATTGGGACCTTCACAGTATTTCCACACAGTCTGTGCTCTTTTTCCCCCCCAACTCCTTGATGTATCACACAGAAAGATGCTGGAGACTCCCTGCTCTTGTGAGGAGAGGACATTGCCACATATTTTAGTTACCACTTCTCTCATGCATTGCCAGCTGCTACTGCTCCTGCTGTTTTGTTTTTTTCTCTTGGGTTTTCTGTTTGGGTTTTTTTGGTTGGTTTAAGCAGCGTATTAAATTTTACCATTCAAAATTGTTATTTAGCACAAGCTTTAAAGAAATCCTGCCTCACTCCTCAGACAGGCAATTGATGTTGATGGAGAAGAGCAGTTCTACCACAGCTTTCTAAGTGGGAGCCAAAGAAGAATTCTGACAGAAGAATCAAAACAAAATAAATTCCTCCTGGTGATCCATTGCTCTCAAAGTTTGATCCTAATTCTGACTTGATTTTTGTTCGTAGTTAGGGACAAACTGCTCAGAAATCTTTTGCACATGAGAAGACACCTACCACAGTATTTTGAGGCAGCAAGGAGTCTGAAGTGCAGTGATCTGCCCTTATTATTGTATTTATATATCAATACCATAATTATGAAACTTAATTTGGTTTTTCCCTGTCCTCAGTCTATCTCCATACCATTTTCTATTCCATTTCCTCTCATCTCTGTATTTCCTGCTAAATGCATGTAGCATCCACAAAATGACACCATTCCTCACAGCCTCGGGAGCAAGACTATTGTGGCAATGAAAGAGCATTTAGAAAAACAGACTTGATTTCAGAGCCTGCCTTTGCTATCAGCCTTACTTCTTCTGTATCACTATACACCATTTGTTTCAACTGACCTGTTTAAGCCCAAGAATGCATTCAGGGAGAGCAGCTAACAGCAAAACCTGTGACACAGAGGGGACAGAACTACTGCTGCAGCCCCACGTGCAACTCTGAGCAGGAGTTTGCAAAAGCACCTCCATGCCAATGTCAGAGCGTACTGGGCTTAATCTGCACTCCCAGTTACAAGAGAAAACACCCAGCAGATGCTTCTGAGATGCAAAACACATAATCTTGTACGTGCAGCCCAGATCTTTCCCCAAAACAGAGCACCAATGGTTTAATCTCACCCTTGGCTTTTTTTCCTGCCCCCGGGCTCTCAGGATGTACTGGAAGTGTTTTAGTCCTTCTTGGCCACCTGGAAGGTGGAAAGTCAAGGAGACTGGCCACCCTGCTACAGCCCTTTCCTGTGGGATTGTGCAGTTACTCACACTCCAGCAGAGCAGGAATGGACATTTTATCAAAGAGCTCCAAATCTACGGCAGCAGATGGAATGATAAAACCGTTCAATAATTAAAAGTACACACGACTAAACCAGATTACACAGAACTGCACCCTGAATTTTTCCCAAGCCTTGATTCTAGCTGGTAGCACTGGGTATTTTTGCTAAGGAAATGGCAGTCACTGGTGGCCTTGAAGGCACTCGTCTGAATTTATCTAAGAGAGGAACTAATTTACTGCAGCTCTATTAAAAATCTCTCTAAACAGCAACAGCTGAACAGCTCAGCAGTCATTGGCCATTGACATCATTGCCAGGCTCCTTTGCTAGGATCAGCTGGAAATGAGAAAGCTTCTTTACCATGCTTGCACTTCAAACATTCAAACCCTAAACAGGCACATCAGCAAGTAAAAACCAGAATGCCAGATCCAGACAGGCTGAGTCAGAACAGGTCCAGGCTTCATGAACATGCCTTCAAAATCTCTGGTTCAGAAAGACATTAAATGATGGATGGGAAAGCAAAAACTGAACTTGAGCAGCTGCTCAGGGAGCTGCCTTTCCCTCCTTCAGTGCACAGCAGTGCAACCCTACCTAGCCCTCATCTGCTGCACAGCACTCGCCTGGGCATTTTCTAGAGGCAGTGATAATCTCTACACTGGAATTTACACAGAGAAATGTCAACTCTAATGTTCGGCTCTATGTGATTAAGCTGAAACAAGAAATGCTCCAAAAGGCAAGGACAGCTTTAATCAGGTAGAAGCCTAAGCACTGTTTCCAAAGCCATTAAAAACCTATTTCTTCCCTCCTGACTTAAGAAGTCTACTAAGGATCTATGTTGTTTCGGTTTAGGTTTAAATCTGCAGAGGGTACAGCTAGCAAACACTGAATGCTTTGGTTATTTTTCAAGACTAAGAGACAGCATTTCCAAATTCTATACTTTTTCCAGAAGGTTTGGTCTGGTTTCTCAAGGTCAGTGCAATATCATAGAGCAGTTTAAAAAAAATAAATAAATAAAAAGAAAAGAAAAAAGGGCAAAGAAAAAAAGCCCCTTACCTGTGGCAGAGTGCAGACTCTCCAAGCTCCAGTACCTGGACAGGACGCCTCTCATGCCACCACCACCGCACACCACCCCGCTGCTGTCCGAATCCGAGCCCGGCGAGAGCCCGGAGCTGCCACTGCTGCTGCAGTTCTCGCCACTGTGTGCCCCGCTGGACTCGCTGGGGCACTGCTGGGTCCTCATGCAGGCAGGTGAGAGGGGGAGCCGGGGGCTCTGCTGGGCTGCGGGGGGAATCGGGCAGCGCTCTCCGGAGCCGCTCCCGGGGCAGCGGGACCTGGCAGCGCCGGCGGAGCTCTGAGCTGGAGCCCGAGCCTCCGCTCCGCTCGCCTCGGTGCATCCTGACATCATAGGGGTCCTCTAAGGAGGCTCCCTCTGAGGCTGCTCCGCTGCTTTCAGCTGCGGCTGATTTTTATTAAAGCCGATTTCCAGGCATTAAGAAAGCAAGGGTGAGACAGAGATTTCTCCTCCTAATTTAGCAGAACTGTCAGATTAAGAGTAAATAAGTGGAAATAGTAGAATTTCAAGCATTTTAAAGATGCCCAAGTGAGAGAGACCTTGCGTTATCTGCTTCCCCTGAGAATTCAGAAAGGATTTAACATATAAACTAATCATGTTTAGAACTGGCTGTGGCTGCTGCTATTAAAAAACTATTTTTGTAAGTACTCAGAAAAAGAATTCAAAATGAAATTAAAGCCAGAAGAACACAGATTGAGATCTGGGGAGGTTGCAGCTGGGAGTTTTGAAAAATCGTTTAGCATCCACTCCCAGACTGCAGACCTGGTATGATGCCTATTTCCATGTGTAATCTTTGTAAGAGACCTCAGTCCCAACTGAAACAGCATCACTAACTACTGTTTACTAGAAAGTTTTATATTCTTATTACCTAGCAGGAGATTCCCTGTGTCCCTATAAGAAGGATCCTGAAAGAATACCAGTTTCCTGAGAATGCAGAAATACCTGTGCAGTTTAACTGCAGCTTTGAGGCATCACAGAGATTTTTATCATAAAGGACATTTCTGGGCTGCCACTCTGCTCAAAGACCTTGCAGATGACAGATTTGTCAAGTTATCACAATAGTTTAAGAGTAGCCACATGGTTTGTAGCCTGTGCAGCAGAAAAGAGTGTAAGACCAGAACTAGCTTGATTCAGCGTGAGATTACCCAGGCCAGCTGAAAGTTTAGCCAGGTGAGACTCTGTGAGTAGGGGTTGGACCATAGCAAAGGAGGAGCTCAGCTCCCCCAGCACAGCCACCCACACAAGGCCACAAAGGAAACCCCAAACTGCTCCTGTCACAGAGTGAATAAGGCTCCAGGCACCCAAATCCAAACCCAGGAGCCCAATTCCACACAAGAACTGAAAATGCTTATTTTACAATTCCTGTGTAAGGTAGCTCTTTGCAAAGTAAATAAAATCATGACATATGGCTGTTACAGCTGGTTCCAGTAGAGACCCCTTTGAGTTTGCCTCACTATCCATGCAGTAGCAAGCTTATTTCAGCTCAGTAAGACTTCTGGTTTACTGAGTATTTCCTAAAAGGAAAACATGTCACACTCCATCACTGGAGAATATCACAAAGCACCCAACAATGCTGAACCAACTTTTGAGTCCTTAAATATTTCAGCTATTCTTTAAAAGAAAGATCTCTACAGCAGTAACAAAAATAACATTTCTAGTGATCTGTAAGAAAATAATTCCTTCAATTATCTTCTGAATGTAGCTACTCAGACCAAAATATCTAATACCTCCTGATAGAGAAATGGAAATGTGTTCTTGATTTGACTGTGGTAGAACCACTCTTCTGCACTGATGTGATTCTTCCAGAACTGCCTGCATCCAAGAACAACTGGAGAGAAACTCTTCTTGATCACAATAACCAGGGGAAGGTAAATTAAGCATTGACAGCAAAGATGAATGGAGCTGTTCTGTGGATGTGGAGAACAGGGCATCGAGAAGATGAAAGGGCAGTGCAGCTCTTCAGACAGGAGAGGTGCTAAGGAGAGGCTACAGTTCAGTCCTAGTTATCCTTATGTATGTATGTATTGGAGAGGAATATTCTAATAAAATGGAAAAAAGAAAAATACTACAAAGCCAAGTCATAGAAAGCAAAAATTGTGTCAGCGTTCAAGACTGCAACCCATCATAGAGGGGTTCCCCTGACTACAGATTTTTATTTTTTCTTGTTGTAAAATCTACACAGAGATTTTCTTCTGTGACATTGGAGGGAGGAGTTATCTAAAGCTGATTTAGCAGTAACTGACTCCAACTAAAGATTAAGGATCTCACTGCACAGCCTGGTAAAGGTAGTCAGGATAGCCTTGGACAACCTCATCCTAAGAATCTGCTGGAATTTCTAACCTCTGTTAGGTTCCACTGTAATCTTGTAGCTCTGAACGGTGATTACCAGAATCATTCAGGATTTGCTAGGACCTTCTTCTTCTCTCTTTGCCCCACAGAAGGTTTTTATTGGTATGCTAATCACTATTTCACCTCACTAGCTAATACATACAATCCCACTCAACTTGCTAAGATAAGTTTTCAGGAACTCAGCCACCACCAGGCCTTGCTTTTAAGGGTGGATGAAAACCTTTGAGTGAGCACATCTTATCAGAGACCTCACAGAGGGCAAATGTTTGTGGCTGTGGTTAAACAGAACCAAGATTGACTTAGTGGGTCTAATCTTGCTGTGATAAGAGACAAAGTGAAAAGCATACAGTAGGCAATGTGATTATTTTTAGCCACTTAAATTCAATTGTACTTCTCTAGTTAATGGAGATGGAATGGACATTTCACGCTACAGCTACCATGATACACTTCTGGGAACTTGCATACCACTTTCTTCTGTGTCCCTTCAAGAGCTAAAATGACAAAAATGGAATAAATAACTCAGCTTGCTATTTTGCTGAACTACAGGACTGCTAAATATTTATAAGACATAATGAAGTCCTGTTATTGAGCTAATATTTTCCCTCTTGAACAGATTTCTCCAGTGGCTGTCAAACATCTTCACATTAACCGTTGCCAAGTGTGAGTTTAACAGCACATCTATAGCTGGGAAAAGAAGATGAAAGTTGTCCACATGAGGTTGAGTAAACAAACAGTCCCTTTGCCTCTGAGAAATATTTTCCACTACACCAGGGAAGCCAGAGGATAACTCAGTATCACCAAGTGGTCACTGTTTTCCAGCCTATCCACAAAAGACTCAGCCCTTGAGAACTTGGCTCGCCTATTCCTGCAAGATTTCCAAGGCCACCAGAATGTTCATCATCAGCACACATCAGTCACAGGGAATTCAGGCCTGTCTGCTTGGCACCACCAACCATAGCTCTGTGGTGTAACTCCAGGGCATCTCTTGTAGATATCTGATAGCAGAAAATTGAAAGATCTGAGGCTGTTTAAACCTAACAAGACACATGGAAAGTTGCCCAAAAGACTTGGTCTGGATTTAGACCATGACTTAAAATAATACAGATATGAGATTCATTCTAGCACAGCTACAAACCTGTCTTGTAATACACTAGTGACAGGTTTCTCCCTCTGTGAGGATATGACAAACCCTGGAGGTTTATGCTCATGTGTGTGAACCTGTCCCTATCTCTATCCCAAAGTTTCAGATTCTCTGAGAGGCAACATGAGGGAAACAGCTGGGAAAGGGTAACAAGCTGGCACAAGAATAGAAAAGTCTCTCCCTGAGAGGCATGGACACCAGTGAGAGCAGGGACATCAAGAACCTTCAATTCTCAGACAATTTCCTGTGTCTGTCTGTCACTGTATCACCTGGTGATTGCCTCCTGCTGGGAAGTCCCTATGGGAAAGCTCAGAAATGACAACATCTCCCCTGAATGTTCCTTCTGCTCTAGGCCCGTAGGCTGGTAGCTCTCACACCCAGAACTGCTCATCTCCTTGCTCCCAGCCTTGTTGCAGCTACATTCTCACAGCTGCAGCCACTGCCCAAACAGCTTTCCAGCAACATCCCCAATTTTAGGCAGTCTTCAGTTATAAATAAACAAATATCAGACTCAGAAGAGATGGGGAAGGGGAAGATAGGTCTCACAGCCTAAAAGACAAACATGTGGGTGCAGTGCTTTAACCAAAGCCTTGTTATCCTGCTACTGCTCACTCCAGTACATATTAGGCCCTTCTCTCCCACTCCTTTCCTGGTGCAATACCTGTGTCAAAAGGTCTCCAGAGGCTGCTAAAAAGCAGAAAAGCATTCCCACAGCTACTTTAGGAAGTGGCTTGCTGCCTAAACTGGCAGTAAGGAACATACTGAACAGTACAAATGAAGACATGGGAGAAACCAGACAATGAGAAAAGGAAGAGACTGAGGGGAGACCTCATTGCAGTCTGACTTTCTTGTGAGGGGGAGCAGAGGGACAGACAATCAGTGACAGGACCTGAGGGAATGGCCTGAAGTTGTGTCAGGGCAGGTTTAGGTTGGATGTTAGGAAAAGCTTTTTCACTCAGAGGGTGATTGGGCACTGGAAGAGGCTTTCCAGGGCAGTGGTCATAGCACCAAGACAGCCAGAGCTCAAGAAGCCTTTGGACAAGGCTGTCAGGCACATGGTGAGGCTCCTGGGGAGGGCCAGGAGTTGCACTCGATGATCCTTGTGGGTCCCTTCCAAATTAGAATATTCTGTGAACTAGAGGGGAAAGACACTTGATATTCACCAACACTACCTGCCAGAGCATGTGGTGCAGCCAAGAAAACTCTTCCGAACTATTTAGGTTCTGCTGATATTTGACCAGGACGGTGAACTTTGCTGATTTCGGGGTGCCTGTGTGTGCAGGGGTGTGTTGGAGGGGGTTCAGCCCCAGCCTCCCCCGGCGGGGGCTCCGCGCTGTGCCCGTCCCAGCGCACCCGGGGCCAGCCCAGCCTCTGCATTTCGCAGCGGTCAGAGCCACCTGCCGGTGCCGCAAGGCTCGGCAAGGGCTGCCCGGGCTGAGGGAGAGCCGAGCAGTGCCTGCCTCCACTGCGGGGACAGCGGGGACCAGCGCCGAGCCTGCCCCGTTCCTGCCAGCGGGGCATAAAGGCAGCGAGAGACAGCGGAGAGGAACGTGACGAGCACAGCGGACACAGCACTAAAATGAAACTCTCCTCCCTGCACTCGTGCTGCTCTAGCAAGGAACACGCAGCCTGGCTGGGACAGTCAGTCTGTCCCCAGCTCTTGTCCCCAGTCCCTGGGTAGGTGCAGGACGGAGTCTGAGAGCTGTGCATGGCACCTTTTGGGCTGGGACCAGCACAGCCATCATGGCACACTTTAACAGCCAGAGATGCCTCCGTGCTGCACTCCTCACGGTCTCTGCAGCATTCCCTGCACAAGGTGACCAGGTGCAGGGTGGGAAATTTAGCCATATCTTCAACATGGAAGTATCCAGCAGCACTGGATATTGCATAGTACTTTAGTCTTTTATGACAAAAGCACAGACTGGGATCATTAATACAAGGAGCTGCAGCCTTGGAGTTAGAAACTTTAAAATTAGATTAAATGAACTGACCATTTATTTTATGTTTATTTTACATGCCCTACAGCTCTGTCAAAACCAACAGGTATCTCAACAAAGCTGTGCAAGAATCAAAGAGGGCATTCTGCTGCACTGCTGTTGTCTCAAGGACATAGCCACTCCCAAAACTCATCCATCAGCTTCAGAGTATCACTTCTGTTTTCTTCTCATCCACATCCTAGCACAGGCAGGACACGTGCACACATTCATCTCCCCCAAAATGCTTCAAATGAAGCCCACAAGCAGCAGCTAATAGAGATGGCTGTGGTAGAAGGACCTCTGCTTCCTCTCTCTATCAGTTTCCTTTCCCAGGAGCATGGTTTTGGTGGTGGAAAAAGGATTCTGCTCCATTTTATTTGTTTTGCTATGTTTACTCAGAAATTCTTGAGGCTTAGGTGATGGTATGAAATTCAGTTCTATTGGAAGTCATACCTATCTCAGGAATATTGTGTGAATCACAGATGATTCAGGTTGCAGGCCCTGTTTCTAGACAGACATAAACACCTACAGCACTGCCAGCTGGTCAGTCTGCATACATTTACTTCCCCTATTCACCCTCAGAAATTCATACATATTTTTTAACTCCCTCATGTCCCAGCTGGGAACTACCATGAAATTTGTCTCAGCTGTGACTCAGAATTTATTTCTGTGACAGCAGTGCTCAGGGATTTCAGCTAATGTCAGAGATGCACAGACAACTTGACAATGATGGGTTTCCATCTGGGATTTCCAAGGAGCAAAGCTGCAGCTTTTTTAATTCAGCCAGCGAGCTGGTCCTAAGCATTGGGGCAGCACCAGATGCTTGTGACAGCAAGTGATCAAAGCCCTCAGTACTGACAGAGCAAAGGCAAGACTCTCAACATCACAATAATAGTTTGTTTTCTTACTTCCAGATCAAGCCTCACGACTCTGTGCATGAGCTGCACAAAGTGTCAGAAAGCAAACCAGTTTTGCTTGACAAAATACTATGGCCATTCAACTCTGATGTAATTAGTACAGTCTTATTGTCCCTTAATTAGGTAACTCCAGCAGGGTTTAATCGATGGTACAGAGACCTTCTGAGGCAGAAATGGCAGCTTGGCACCCAACTGTGGCTGGCTTTTCCTGGCTAGGTTCCTAACAGCCAAACAACTCCTCTGCATTCTGTTTTTCTTATTCCAGCCCAGAGTGCTGTGATAGAGATATCTGCAGTGTTTGGGCAGGCACTGTCAGATGGAGAATTAAAAAACCTGGCAAAGATATGTCTCACAGTTTAATAATCTGTGCAACTTACATTTTAATTCTGAGAAAGTGTCAGTCATCGGAAGTGAAGCAGACATGATACTTCATGTGCATTCCTCATGAAAACACAGCATACTTGTTCTTTGAGGGGATTTAAAGTACAGGAAACTTCTGTCTCTAGAGGCTCATTTAGTTGCTTTAGTGCCTAATTAGCAACCTGAGAGGAACCTCACCATACCCACTGTAGTGCTCTCCAGCAAACACAAGGCAGAGTCTATTTCATCTGCAGAAACCTAATTCAAAGTGTGATACAGGTGACATCATCATAGGTGAGACAGAGTTCTCATGAGACAATACAACATTTCTACATCAAGCACACCATCATTGCCACGAGTGACCTCTACTTCACTGAAAAGCTGAGCATGCCTTTAAACAGCTTTACACCCTGTTTATCCACTCAGGGAGAAAACAAACCCAAACATGAAAATCACATGAAAGATTCAACTCTGAAGCAGATTTCTGCTCAGCCATGGATGCAGCAACCATCACGAACAGGTTAGAATGTTATCACATGGTTTCCACACTCAATAAAGCAGAGTTGTACCCTCTCCTCACGCACAGCCAGCCAGCACAGTGTACACACCGGGCACGGAGACGCGCCGTTTCCAGCCCACGCAGTCCAGGCCTGTCGGAGTGCTCTTGGAAAACGGGTGCAGTTTCAGTGGCAGGATGTCAAAGGCAACAGGAGATGCTATGGGTGGACTTATTCCAGCCTGCAACAGGATAGGGAAAACAAAGGCAACAAACATTAAAATTAGATGCCTCATAGGGCACCTCTTCCCACCTCTGACACCTGCCCAGGTAAGTAAGCAGTGTGTTAGTAGACACACATGGATGATTATGGCTTGAAACATTAGAAAACAGTCAAAAGGCAAGGAAAACTGCAAGGTAATAAGAAGAGAAGTGGATAAGCAGATACGGGATTCATACTTCACATACAGCCACACACCTCCAGAGAGTTTCACTCCTTCCTATAAAGTGTTTCTAGAGCTGGGGGGAAGAATATCTGTACAACAAGTCATTCCCTCAGCTACAGAACTATTCCTGCAGCTTTGTGGTCCTCTTCTGGAATTTAACATGAAAATAAAGCTTTTTCCTTCAGAGATTTATTGGTACCAGTCCCCACCCATATAGAATATGGACAACATTCTTTATAGAATGTAGATAGCATTCTTCTCTTCAGCTAAAGAAGTAAGAATTCTCTCACTTTCCTCTACCTGCTTGATGGATTTCATAAAACTTACAGAACTTAATGAAACTTTGAAAACTCTATAGCACTGCCATATCTCATTGAATTAATAACTTCTGCTGGTTTAGAGGGGAAAGCATATAGATACATACACATAGCTCCTGGCCTCTAATACAGAATTAAGTAATTAATGCTGACTGCAGGTATGCTTTTACTCCTTTTGCACTTTCTCTCTTTTCTGTCCCATGGATGCCACACACAGTGACTGGGAGATCAGCTGGTCAGTAAGCACTGGTCCTATGGGCACAGCCAGTTTTTCATCTCTGTCACTACTGCCCGTTCCTTTTGCCACCGTGACATTCAGTTACAGCATATTCATCCTTCACTGGGCCAGGAACTTGGTATACTGAGGTCCAGTACTCCCTTCAGGATCCTTCCCTCTCCTACCAGCCCACAGCATGTCCCATCAGCATAAAGTCTGCTGAAGCCCCTCCTTGTAGATGGCCACTGGCCAAACCCTCCTTCCAAAACTGTGCTCCACACAGTGCTCACACAGCTGAGAGTGCTGCTGCTCCGTGCCTGGTTTGGTTTTTATTCCCGGACTTAATTTTCCTAAAACAAAGAGAACGCAGCCAATATTTTGGCACAAATCACCATCTCTTGAGGGATAGCATGAACCCTGTCCAAATTAGCCTGTTTTTCTGGAAAAGTCACAGCAAAGTCCCAGTGGGAACACACACTCCTCTGGTGGCAGTGAAAATCAGCAAGACAACTTACTGGGCCACAGAAAATGTCAGGGGTAAAGTCTTAGTTATTTACATGAAAGGTGATAGAAAGCATTACTGTTATGTTTAAGCCTACAAAGCAGAACCCTCTCCTAAGGCTGTTACAATAAAAACTGCAGGCTTCATTCTTATTAATTCCTGGGACATCAGAGCAAATTTTGGGTACATCATTTGATTCCTATAGCATGGAAGTCAGGCCTGTAGAACCCTAACTCAGGAGAAGTAGCATTTTCTGTGGTGTTTGTAATATGTGGGCAGGGTTTGCACAACCTACAAGGGAGAGGATGGGAAATGAGGGAGCAGACCCTCTCTCCTATATTTCTGCCAGAGGTTCCAGGGATTATTTCTATGCTCTTATGCACAGCAGTTCAGTCCCTGGCAGAGGCTGGATCTCTATTGTACATCCATGCCTTGTCAGGTGCATGATGGGGGGAGACTTTTCTCATTAAATCCTCTCCTCAAAGTGTGTTCGTTACCCTCTTAAAGTCTATCTGAAGTGCCCACAATGCGCATAACCACGGTACCACACAACAAAAGTTCATTTTCTCTTATTTTGGATGGGGTAAAATCAGATTTCCAGAAGTCATATTCAGGGCAATGAGCTAAAGATCTATTTTTCACTGCTTCTCATTTCTCTTTCAAAATAAAAGAGCTTTTTCAGCACGATACCCCCTCTGGGTATAGCCCCCTGATGGGCCTTTTAGGAATCTCTCTAATTTGGCAGTGAACAAACTGTGCTCAAACAAATGCATGTAGAAGCCATGTCTGTGCTCCTATTGCTGTGCACTCAAGAGGCACCAAGCTTAAGAGCCAGAATTTAAGTTTTTGTGAAAACAGGAAAGCACAGGATGGCAACAGACACGCAGTTCAGAGCAAAAATAATTCCCAAACCAGAGCCCATTGCCATTACAGCATTCCATATGTCAGTGGTTTGGGGCATTGTCTCTGCTCCAGTTAGGGAACTTACCCTGCATTAAAAACAAGCAAGAGGACCCCAGGCTACAGCCTGAAACCCATCACCACGTGAAGGGCAAAGCCTATGGACAAGCAGAATAGAGATTCATCCACAGCTATGTTTCTGTTCTTCCCCTTGGGGTGGGCAGCATGGGGGGTGCTGTATTGAGACTTTAAGGCCCAAGATCAGAAGCTGCTCAGCTTGTTACAAGCAGCATCTCATTAGAAGGGACAGCTGGGTCAAGCTTTGAGTTTGACTGGGAATTTACACAGGCTGCTCCCATTTAAGGAAGAAGAGCAGCTTACTGAACCTAAGAAAAAAAATCCCACATCTATAGAATTGTTTTGAACTGGCATTTTAAATGTGGTGGGGGGTTTTTTCTGTGGTTTTTTAGTTTACAGGTAGTTTCTTGATTGTTCGTCCATTTTTCCCTGTCCCAACTGCCAGCCCTGAGAGTAACCTTATACTTCCATTATACTCCTCTGTGTACATTGATCTGAATGATAGAGTGGTATCAGAAATCAGTACTTGAATAATCAAGAATTCCTCTCTGCTCTGCCCTATTAAGTTGTTTCCCCAATATTGCAGCATTACATCACCTTGTGGGCTGACCTGATCTTGACTTAACACAACGTGACTTGTCACAACAGAAGCCACATATCCCAAGGCAGCTGTGTCAGAAAACATCAGACTTGTAATTTCAGCTCTCCAAAGCCCCATTACAGTGGCCTTGTTGCAGTCACAAAACCACAACAGACAATGAACATCTTACAGAGCTTCTTTTCTGATAATTTGTTTCTTCTTATAAAAAGGGATTTAGCATCCTTCTAAAACTGCCCTCAAACACTGCAGCTTGTGACAGCACTCCCAAGACACTTGGAAGTATGAATAAACCAGCACTATTACAGGACTAGAGCATTGCAAAGACAGAATAAAATAATATGAAAAAAAACCACTGTGTGATTAGTATTATAAATAAAAAGCACAGGCCAAGAAATTCAGTTATATGGGCATAAGAAAAAGCTTTAGAATCCCCACAGTCCTCTCAATAAACCAGCATTTTGCTTTCTTGGCCTGCCCACAAAGATTAAAGTGTCAATAACCTACATAACACAAATGGACAGAAACAGCAAACCCCAAACCTAACTAGACACTTCTACCCAGGGAAGAACGAACCAGAAAACCAACTGAGGCCCAAGAGCCCCCCGGGCAGGTGATGTCCAGAGAGGCCTCCGTGGGCACAGGGGCAGCTGCAAATCATCACACAGCTGATTGCAATTCAGAGGTGGGTTTGCAGCAGAAAATAAGGGTGGAAATGCTTAAAGGAGGAGCAGTTTCCTGGCAGCCTCCAAACGTGCAGTCAATCAGCAGAGCAGGCAGCATTCAAGCTGTGTGATGTGATGGCTCCGGGGGAAGCTATTGAGGAACTGGTCACTCCTCTGAGCAGCGTTAATGGGCTCAGTGCTGGCCCACATGCCCTGCAGCACCGGCTAGATTTCTACCCATGCTTGTCAAGGAATTGTGAGAAATATTTTTAGTACGTTTCACTGACTTCTGTTAATCCCTGACTCTGTGTAAACCAGGCATTCCCTTTCACTAGCCTGCTTCATCCCTGTATAGCACTAAGCACTCAGAACTTTGACCAAGGTAGAAAAGTAACCCAAGTCATTAGTCTTTAATGTTTTTTTATCCTTACACATGTCCCAGGAGCATTGCTCATTGTCTCCATCACATAGGTAGTAGGGAGCTGAGCCAGGGAATCATCCTCACTGAACTGAGAGTAGGAACCACATCACAGAATCACATCCAGCACCCATCCACACACAACAGGCAACACTTTGTTGTGAAGAGTCCAACACACACAAAATAGCACAGATTTTTAGTCTCTTTCCTTGAGAAGGGGAGAACAGTGGGCAGTTTTTCAGAACGCCTGTTTCTGGGATTGGCCTGGTTTGCTGTCCCAGGTGTCTGTCAGTTTGATGGGAGCTCTCCCAGGTGGAGAGGTTTTCTCTGGGCAAGCCAATGTTTCCCCTTCACCATTCACAGAACTATCTGTGCACATAAGCTCAAGCACATTCTGAAGTGGTGATATGACTACTGAGGCCTAAGGTCCCCTCCAACATTGTCATTTTAATGTAAGAACAATGAGAAACAGGCAACCAGGACAACAGAGAAAAAGGGAAACAAATACAGATAACAGACCGAAACAGAAACCCCTGAGGAAAGCTTTTATTTGAGTATCTGCTACATGATTTCAAGCTTGATCAGAAATTTTCTCAATATTCTCATGAGAGGCTGCATGGAGCATCCCTTCATGTCATGTCCTTTTCCCCCAGAAGTTCTTTTGTATGTATTAAGGCTAATTTTGGCTCTTGGATACAGATTTGTGACTCTCCCTGAAGGGAACAGACCTTAGCTCTGGATCCAAAAGTAACAGATGCCATCAGTGTGAGTCACAACAGTCACAAAGTTTTTCACAAGCAATCATAATGCTGAACTAAAAGCCTCCCTCAGTGGAGAGTATTAATAGCTAAAAATCCAATGGCAATGTTCTCTTGAACATTTCACAGCAGGAATTTGCTTCAGTAGGAATTGTAGAGTTGGCCTCAGATCCAAGGGAACTCTAATTTAGAAGCCCATTATTAAAGTTACACAGCAACACCACAGGGCACAGAATGAGATTTCATCAGTTTAATTTATATTGATTTAAGGAAACTGTGATTTGCTCCTTGCCCTCTCTATCACTCAGTTCACAAAGCAACCTGATGCTCTTGCATTCTATTTCCAACATCTTACAGGGCATGAACCGTTTGATTACAGAGGCTAAGAAACCCACCACCTTCAGGCATCATCACTTAAGGACCAGTTTAGTGTTTCAGCAGTCTCCAGGCCCACAAAAATGCTGATAGAAGTGGTACCAGACAAAGTGTAAGGACAGGAATATGGTGACAGCAGAGAGAAGCAGCTGGAGCAGAGAGGAAGACAGTGCCAGAGAACAAGGAGGTCGGTGTGTGGCTTCTTACTTTTGAGGGGTCCTCTGGGAGATGTTGCAACTGAACCCCTCCCTCTGGCTGTGTCTCCTTCTCTAGCTTCCTGTTTTGATTCCTCTCCATCCAAACATCATCGAAGCTGAAGCACTTATAGAGGGGTTTGGGTCTCTTCCTCCTCCTCTCTGGAATCTCTTTGGCTTTTTCCTCTGGAGCAGGGAAGGAGAGCCTCTGGGCTTTGCTCTCCAGGCTGGAGACAGGGCGTGGGGACGCCGGAGCCCAGGGGGGTCTCCTTTTGCGATGGGGAACCCATTTCTTATTCGGCCTCTCTTCAGGTGCCGTTTGACATGGCTGTCTAGACTCCTGTTTTACAAACAGCAGGTGAAAACACAGGGTTTGCTGGATGGAAATTTTGTTTGCTTCAAGTCAGTTTGAACTTTGATGGCAAAGGTCTGTTATTCAGCAACAGAACTACTCAGAAGAAAACGCTTTGGAGCACTCCAACCCGAAGCAGCAGCTCTGCTGTCCTTTGAGGGTCAATATCCACTCCCTGTGCACAGGAGTGCCCTGCTCACCCTCACTCTAGATGGCACATCACACTGACTTTACTACCAGGATTTAGGTCACTCTGTCTGTATAATATTATTTACGAAGACAGACGATGTTTCTGAAAATAGAAAAATGACCTCTTGTCTGTTTCTGGTTTTCCAACTGTACTTCAGTTATCCCATGTGAAAAGGCTTCATAGATGCCTGCAGGTCTGATATATTGAGCCCTGTGCTTCCTGATATGCTCTTTGCACTCTCCATTTTATATGCTTGATGCTGGGCCAAGAGTAAGGAGTCGCACAGCTTTGCCCTTCACTCTCCTCTGAGAGGTTGCACAAAATTACAGCTTTTATACTAGAACAACTTGAAATCAAGTGTGCCCTGAGGTGACCACCTACTACTCCAGGTAGCACCAGTGTTGGAATCAATAATATTTAAGGCAGGAGATAACAACACTGGGGAATGAGTGAACTCAGGAGTCTCATAACAAAAAAAAAAAATGTTGTGCCCAGTTAATAGTCTCTGTCCAGTTTCTCACAGATCATTTGAAGAACGCAAATAAAACAACCCTCAAACCAACACAGGCACTTCCTATCTATTTTCAACTAACCAGCAATTCCAGATCAATTCTTCTTTGCCCCTGGTGACAGATGCCACAGTCTAGAAAGAATAGATTCTGTGAAAAAGGTGTTTTGTGCCTTATCCCACCTTACTGTTGAGGAATAAAGAGAAGAACATGTGGATTCCAAACACAGGATATTTTGGGACAGTTCACTCTTGCCTGCTGAGTGACACAATTATGCAAGTAAAATCATGCCATGAACAGATTAATTAAACATGTAGTGGAGGGCCTGACAGATGGGCACACTGGAAAATGGTTCTGTCTTGCTGTTTTCAGCATAAAATCTTTGTCCTGGATGAAACCTGGAGAATGTAAACCATTAGCAGGTAATGAGAGAGGGGCTGGTCTGTGCTCCACCAGGCTCAGGTGAGTTACTTACCTCAGTGGTAGCCAGAGGTGTCCAGGGCTGCTGATCCAGTGCAGTTTGGCTCAGCACTAACACAGATAATGCTGACACAATTGGAAAAATACCTGGCTGGGGCTGGGGAATTTATACAAATCCCATCCTGGAGGGCACAATGGGAAGTCAGCTCAAGCGCTTCACAATTACGGATGTGTTTTGTACTAATGTCTTTACTGATGTGGAACAGAAAAGGACTTTTCTCCAAATTCACCAATAAACTGAATTTTATCACCTCTTTAGGAAGCAGCATACATAAGGAGGACCATCCTTAGCATACAGATGATAATTATTTTGGAAAGACTTAACACTGCAAATATACTTTGCCCAATGTCTGTTGTACTTTCAGAGATTCCTTTGCTTCACTTAGCTTAAAAATCCAGGGTGCAATTCTACTTCATTTCACAATGTCATGAAAACGGAAATAAATAAATCCCTATCTATTTTAATAGATTAGATGTTGTATTTTGAAAGCTAGTACATTTACATGAATTTCTAGGCACCAGCTGCATTTGTCCAATTTCAGATATCATATTCTGCAGCTTGCAGAAGAATAAGGAAAATTAACTGGTTTTTTATGTGTTAGATACCATTTAAATTTTTTATGGTTTTCTTTGAATAATTTAATCTAGCAACCAATTTAAGTAATTATTTATTTGCTCCTAATGGTTACATTATAGCATGTGGGCTTGCCTTACCAGGCTTTACACATGCCTCATCTCTACACTCTTTTCTAGATGTTCTTTTGAGCTGTAATTTACAGGTCAATGATTTTATTCATCCTCTGAGAGGTTTCATCTGTTGACAGTGTATATAGTCCAAGTCTCTTGCTTTTTCCTAGGCTGCAGTCTCTTGTTTGCAATGTGGTGTCCAGTAAGTTTGTAGGTTAAGCTGGTGCCCATGAAAACAAGAGATTTTCAAGTAAAGCTAAGCACAGAAGGGAATAATGCTAATTCTCTTCTCCCTTTCCCCCCAGGAATTCTGATAGTACAGCCCCTCACCTCTCAAACTGCCACCCAAACACTTCTTTGGATTCCAGACAGCATTAGAGAAAAACCCCAAGCCAATCAACCAAAACACTTTCATTTGGGAATATGTGAGGAGAGGTTGAGAGAGCTGCATTTAGTCAAGCTGATAGGAGGGAACTAAAGGCAATACAAGAGCAGTCACCAACAATTTTGTATTTACATGGATGATGGATCCAAACTCTTCTCAGCAGTGCCAGACAATGCCACAAGACAGTGGCCAGAAACTTCAGCTTGGAAAGTTCTTGTTGGGCATTAGGAAAAAAATTTTCTCAAGGAATATGTTTCCCAGAGAGGCAGTGAAACCTTCGTGAGTTGAGGTTTTCAAGACTTGGCTAGATAAGTCATGGTTCTGCCTGTCTTTTTTGCTTCTATACAAAAAAATAGAGTTTCTATTAAAAAAAATATGGAGAAATGGTAAGATAAGACCATCTTGGAGGGTACCTTAAAAGTTTAATGTAAGCTGAGATGTGAGAGACAAAAGGCAGCAAAAGCTGTGCGAGGATAAGTTGAGTTGAACATAAGCAGCCCTCAGCTGTTATGAATTGATCAAACAGTTCCAGATAAATGAACTCTCTGAAAATTGTCTGCTTGGGGTATGCAGAAGCTCATACACTCCCTCAAGTGCCACTTTTGACAATCTGCTCAACAAAATTATTCTCCCATTTCTTAATGTCAAAACTCTTCAGCAATAATACTGAAAAAGCAGCATTATCAAGGCATGTTCTGGGATCTCAGTTCCAGCTCAGTCTCAGTCACTCTGGGAGGTTGTGCTTAGCCACTGAAAGAGATTCCTAAGCTCCCAGCCATTCACAGCTTGGGAAATCCTCTCCAGGATTAAAAGGCTACTGACAGAGGAAGTCTCTACTTTTAGAGGTCTCAGCCAATCAAGAAATCCCTGCTGAAGATCCAATCTGTTCCATGGGATCCAGCCTATGCCAAGGATTTAATCTATTACCTGGGTTAGAACATAGTACAACATGAAAAGAAGATCCTGAGCCTGTAGTTTGGGATTTTTTTTCTGTCTGTTGTAGAAAAGGCAGAAAAGGACTTCTAGTAGCAAACAAAAGGTGCTTATGGTGACTGCAAAAGACATATGGTACTTCAAAAGAAGGCTACTCATTGTCTAAAAAAAATTATTTTACTTCTTAAAAAGTGACTGCTAGCCATAGGAATTGATTTCTTTGTTGCTCTTCACAATGAGAAACTTACTATACACCAGTTACAAGGCTCAATTCTGCCTTCAGAGGGGTAAAACCCAGCTTAAAAGTGGAGATGAACACAGGATGATGTCTGTATAATCTTCAATGGTGTTGTGATTGCTCCATTCCTTTGGGTTTTTGCAGCAAGTCCTCCCTTTAAGAGTGCATCAATCATATCGTCTCGAACAGAAACAGAAAGAATGAGCAGTGCTACCTATCTTAGACCAAGAGGAATATTTATGCACTCATCTAACCGAGAGCCATTGAGCCATTCTAGAGTTTCACTGGAGTTCCTAAACCTTAGTAAAGCAAAAGACTGCAAACCAAACCCCCCCTCCTTGATCATTCCCTGACAACAACTCACCTCATCTCGGAGCATGTCACTGATGGAAGAAGCTGTATTTAAGCTGAACTGGGACTGACTGCTTATGCCACTGTCATCCCTCTGGTAGTCATCCAATGAGTATAAGAGACTTCCTCTGGGTTTCAGTGTCTTTGGTCTCTCAGGAGCCTCCAAACTGCTTTCCATTGCAGAGCTGTTCCCAAGAGAGATCATGGAAGTGGCACACGCTCGCCCAGGATAATGGAAGTTCTTGCGTTGCGAAGTGGACCGTGGGCTCTGAGGTTTGGGACTCATGGGCCTACAGGGCATGTCTTTACCATCAGAATTTGAGAGCTGGGGACAGGATGGACTTGACTGACTAAATGCCAACTGCAAGTCAGTGGGGCTATATGAAGATTTCATCCAGTATTCCTCCAGAGAAGTATTTAAACTGTTGCTCAGAACTTCCTGCTGTTCATCACAGTCTGAACTCTGTGAGTGTCTGATACCCAAGTCATGGGACTGTATTCGTCTTCTCCACAGATGTGCACGGGAAGAGACATCAACAGGCTCCACAGGGGTGTAAAAAAAGCTGGAGTCTGTTTCTGTTCTGAAAAAAGTGTGTCCATTGGAACTATGCTCTCGCTCTACTGGTGTTATCACGCGGTCACTGGTTGCATTCAGACTCTCCTGTGTGGATGATAAATTTACTAAGACAGGCCTTTTTAGTCCATCTGCCTCCTTGCTTTTTAGAAAAGCTTTCCAGGTGCTCTGGCGAAGTTTGGCTTTCTCCTTTTCATTTTTCACTGATGCTTTTGAGCTTTGCTCAGTGTTTTCTTTTTCTGGACTTTTGGACTCAAATAAGCTTGAGAGGGATTTGTGTGCCAAGGCCAACCTTGTCTTGAACTTCTTACCCTCAGGGGTTTTGTTTCTTTTATATTCATTTTCAGGGAACGGTTTTCTAATCCCTGAATGCTCCACAGGTTCACTGTCATTGTTCTCAGATGAACCTGAAACTTGACGATCTGCATCTTCCATCAGGATCCGGCCAGAGCCAGAGGCCTTCCTCAGGCTCAATCTGTTGAATAATCCTGCAGGTCTCTCATAAAATAAATCATCATCATCAGAGTACTCAGAAGTGAAACTTTCCTTCCTGTGCAAGACTAAACCAGATGGACAACTTTTGAAAGACAGTAAACTTGTATTGTCTTCATCATCTTTCCCAGCATCCAGTTCTTCTAACTTTGCTTTGCTGACAAAGAAGGTGCTGCTTCCCTGATTTTCCCATGAGGCAGGCTTACTTTTCCTGAAAGATGTCATTTTTGAGAACACTAAAAACCTGGAAGCTTTCCCGCTATTCTCATTCTTTGTCGGCTTTTGTACAGCTTTATGAAGACTGCTGTTACTTCCCAGGATGTGGGATGAGTTCTCCTCCAGCTCCTCGCTGTTGGTGCTGCAGGTGCTCACATTATCCAGGCCCAGCATGAAAGTGCTGTGGGTCTCCCTGCTCAGAGACTCATCAAAGACATCAGACACATCAAGACTGAGTGCACTGTCTTTGCTGGGGCTAGAGGTGTTTTCTGCAGGAGAGGCCTCCTTTCCTTCCCTAGGAGAGGGTTCTTCACCAATACCTGTTCCTTCCTTTGAGCCATTACAGCTTTCCTTTCCTTGCCTGCCCACTGCTTGCTCAGAGACAATTCTGGGCCCTGGAAGGCCGACACCAGCACCATGTCTCTGACACAAACTTCTCACACTGCTGCTCGTTCCCAGTGTCACTGCACTGGTAATATTTAAACCTTCCTCCATGCTTCGATGTGCTCTGAATTCCTCTTCCTTAGACACTTGGTCATTGCTTGTTCTGGGGTTTCTAAAGCCTGGATTTCCTAACTGTTCTGTCTTGAATTCAAAACCTCTCTTTGTCCTACAGGGCTCTTCCTCAGAGATCATCACACCACTTCTACCCTGGGATTTTACAGTGCTGGGCCCTTGAAGGCCGACACCAGCACCATATCCCTGACACAAACTGCTCACACTGCTGCTGCTTTCCAGTGTCACTGCACCAGTCACCAGTGTCCTTGTTCTGCAGGGCTCTTCCTCAGAGAGCTTCACACTGCTTCTACTGAGGGATTTTGTAAATGATTTTTCACATGGATCTTCCTGACTTTCTGCAGTATCTCTGCTCTTCACACTGCTTCCACTGGGTGATTTTACAAGGGATTTTTCCCATGGATCTGCCTGACTTTCTGCAGTAAGTGTATAACTGCCCACTGGTACAGCAACATTCGTGAATTCCACTTTTGCACTTGCTACTGTGGAATTACTACAGGTGAACCCTAACGATGAAACTGCTTCTGTTTTCTCTCTTTTCTCTTCTGAAGCTTCTGTTTCTACTTCAGCTGTATTCCTACCAGAGGGTACCTCTGCACTGCCAGGAATGGGGTAGGTGGCCGGAGTTTGTTCTTCACAGTTAAAACTTTCATTCAGAACTCTCTCTGGCTCATTGGGACCTTTGCTGACAGTATGAGGAGACATCAAGTCCTTGCTCACTGCATTTCTCAATGCTTCAGCTACCACTTCAGTAGGAAGGTTATCATTCAATGTTTTGGACTGTAATCCTTTCTCCTCTACAGAGACTATAATTAGGGCAGACTTTAATTCTGGAACAGTCATTAAATCCCTTCCCTGCCTTATATAATCTGATCTGGGAGTCCTTTCAACAGCAAAGATACTCTCTTCATCTTTTTCTTTATGAGCAGGATGTTCATTTGTTCCTAGCTCCGAGTGGCTCCTTAAGGCACCGGTTTTGCAACTTGTATTTTGCTGCTCTGACTCCTCGTGCTCTGTCCCACTGTCACTGCCATCTGGTTGTGTTGCAGTTTCCAGGTCTTTCCAATCAAAGCCAAGATCAGAAGAATCATCTGCCCATCTTTCTCCTGCCATAATCTCTGTATCTGACAGTTCAGATTCAAGGCCATTCTCCTTCAAACTTTGGTGCTGTATTCCACTATTGGAAACACAGTTTACAGAGCAATCACAGTCTCTGCTTTCCACAACAGCAGGAACACCTTCATGAGAAGTTTCAAGGTTCTCAGTGTCACCAGTGTCTGAATCAACATCAGCATCACATGGGAATCTGCTTGCTTCCAGATCTCTTTCAGCTTTGTACTCATTGTTTTGCTTAAGTTCCTCTGCATTTATGATCACTGGATCACAGTCCAGGGCAGAGGATGTCTCCTCTTGGTTTGGATTGCACTCACCAACATCACTCCAAGTTAAGCTGTCAGCACAGGTACCAGCTGGCTCTGGGCTAAGGCCACACATCTCTGATTCAGAGTGCAAATCATACTCAATGCACTGGGGAGAGCCTGCTTGTTGAGAAAGCTGACACCCCTTTGAGTCTGTGTCAGTATCAAGAAGAGATCTTTTTAGGCCAAACTGGCCCTCTATTTCTATAGCCTTTTCAGGGCTTACAGGTACCCTTCCTAAGTTTTTCCAAGTGTATTCAAAATCCAGCCCTTGAAGATGTATTCTGGAACATGACCATCTATATTTGTCTGCCAGGTGAATACAGCTCCCCACACATTCTGACTCATTTTGAGCACTGATATTTTCAGGTACACTGTGCCATGTTTTACCTTCTGTTATCTCTGACCTTGTGTGTGGTAGCCGAGATTTTGGGTTGAAGCAACTCTGGTAGAAGAGTGAATCTGATGTCAACATGGTCTCTGTGCTTCCATGTTTCATCCTTTTACCTGTAGTGTCCTCACTGTCAGCCAAATTCCTCCTGCTGCATTTTATACTGGACATAGACTCTAATTCACACTTAGATATCTCAGTGTCACTTTCACAGTTAGGTCCATTTGTTTCAAAATAAAGATTAGGCAAACTACAGCTTGGTGCCGCATCTGACAGGAAGGAAAACCGCTGTACTTCAGGAAAAATCAAACAACTTTCTGAGTTTGCTTTGAAACAAGCAAAGCTAAATACTGCAGGATGTTCCTTCAGTCTTACAACATCATCTTCTGTAAGTACTGAGTTGGTACAAGACTGCTCTTCACTGCTTTCTAACTCTGCCTTGCTTTGCAGTGCTGCTACAGACTTTCTCCTTGTCTGTGATAAACTGCCTTCTTCACAGACTTGGCTCTCTGTGATTGAAATATCTCTAGATAACGTCAGCTCTTCATCACCCAATTCTTCAGCCTCTAACTCTGCAAACTGTATGCAAAATTCACTTTTGCTTGGTGTGTCTGGTTGCCTGGAGCACTTCAGTTCATGGAAGGTTTCTGCCTTTTCTTTGGGAAGACTACAGCACAGGGGTTTTTTTTCAGTAAACAGGCAGTTTGAATCCAAGCAAGCGCTCCCAGTTATGTCACTGGAAAGGGATTCTGTGTCTGATGCACTCTCATAAGGCTCAGTTTTTACATCTGACAAAGATCCACTCTGATGTGACACGGTTTCAAAATAATCTTCATCTGTTTCTTGGCTGGATCCACGTACCTCCAGCTCGGTTGTGCTTGGGGTAGAAGAACTCAGATCGTCTTCAAACTCTCCCTCACTGATGTAGTTTTCAACTGGCTGTGGGGTCTGTGAATAAACAAAAAACAATGATTTAGCAATGATGAATTATTATTAGAAAAGGGACTTCAGAACACAATTAATTTACTACATACTGATGTCTTTGCAAGTTATACTTGATGTCTTACTTCTTGATGGTCCTGGGGTCTTTCTCTTTCTTGCTTTTTTTTTTTTCTTTAATGTTCCTAATTAACTTTTTTTTCATTTTCATATGTAATTATGCAGAGGCCAAAATTTTACTTTTGGCCTTATCTTTCATAGCTCATTACCAAAACACTTCTCACATTCAAATACATCAAATGGAAATCAGCCCTTGCCAGTAGATCTATAAACTCCAGTGAACACATCTTCAAATCTGAGGAGGAGGTTTCTGTGAAAAACCTGGGAAGTAATTATTAGTGTCTGCATTACAGAAACGTGGCATAAATATATGCAGGATAACTGCACTTCAGTAATCAGGTATTACCCATACCAAAACTTGAACTAAAGGTGAAAAAAGTCTTAAATCTCATTTTCCAGAAGGCTTATACCAGGATCAGTTATCAGAGCACATCCAAATCATTGGCTCTGAGCAGATGGATTAAAACCACACTGTCAATATTAGGAGATGTTTTTGCCACAGACAGATAACTCTGGGAGAGCCTCAGCCTTCTTTTCTTCCACAGAAGTCTGAATATTTCTCAAGTTTGAAGCAGAAAATGAAATCACAGCAAAGTTTCATGAGGTAAAATGAGTACTTGCTGTCTGTCAGCTTCAGGTTCAGCTATTGCCAGAAATTCTACAAATGCACCCAACTGAGATACTTGGCTGATTTCAGCTTCAGTCCATTCGTGTCTAGAATGAGATGCCACAGAAATGGAAATGGCAGCCTTTAACCTCAGTGCTGGATGCCTCTTTACCCCAGTCCTCACAAGTCCTCACAAGAATGATTGGCATATTTTAAAATCTGAGAACTGAGATAAAAAACTATGAAAGGCTTTTCTAAAAAAACAACAACGAAAAAAAGGCAAAGAAACCAAACAAAAAACCAAAAACCACCACTAGTGAATGGCATCCATCAAACTAGAACACAGGATCCTTTAGCCTGAGGTGCACATCACATTCACCAGGGTGCTTTGTCACAGGAAGTGTGAGTCCTCATATGGGAATACAAATTTGTATTGCAATTTGTATATGGGAATACAAATTGCAAATCACATCAAAGGACATGTCCCAGATTTTCTGATTGTAGACTCCAAAACATAGTGTGTAAATTGGAAAAAGGAAGACACAAGTGTTATTTTCAAATGAGAATTTCTCAGTAAGACAACTAGTATTTTCTCTTGGCAGAAGAAGGAAAATACAAATTGAATGGAGGAGGCAAGGGGGAGAATTCAGTACTTTAAAACTAGTCCAAAAATCACTTCTGAACCAGATCAAATTGCACTGCAGTGGCAACACAAGTCACACAACCAGCAGAGCAATGTATCCTTTACTGTGCAATCAGTGACATATGTAATTGAGGTCCTCCAAAAATGGCAAATCCCAGAGTCCCCAGGACAGGAGTGACCAGCAGTGAGCAGCACAGGGCAGCATTTCCAGCAGTGAGCAGCACAGAGCAGCATTGCACCAAGTGGGAGCAGTTGGCTCCCACATCAGCAAGTGCAGCAGCAGCAGCTGCTCAGCAGTGCCAGCACTGCCTCCTCAGCACTGCTCTGAACACAAACTTACAGATGGCAAAATGCTAAGATAAAAACTATTCAAGCAAGTAGAAGCAAAGTAATGAAGATGCCCTGCTGTCCTCAAGGACAATTATGAATTAAATTACAAAAAAAAAAATTAGGGCAGAAATGCCTTACGCTCCATCTATCATTCCAAACATAGTTATGTCAGGATATTCATGCTGTGACCCCTCCCAAATTCATTATTTTTAATGGGTATTATACAAAATTATGCATTTAAAGCAGAAACAGAGGCCCCACAATTGCTTCCACAACTTGTGGGAAATAAGGAAACAACTTCTAGCTATGAAGGGCACCAGTTGATGTCAACCACCACTCTTGGACTGGGCCTAGGACTGAACACAAGCCCCAGTGCCAGGATGAGCCTGGCAGGGCCAAGTGTACCAGATGTAGCCTGGGATGGAGCTGCCCTGAGGAGAGAGAGGATGTGGAAGTCTCAGTTTCCACCAAGTCTTGCCAAATCCTCTGCCTAAGAGGGAGGCCTAGAGCTCACATGTGGTAAACCTGACATTCATGAGCTCACTGAACTTCCCCTAATGATCAGGGAATAAATGCTAACAGGGCCAATAACCTGCATTTTGTACCTTCTGCAGGTCTCTCAATGGCTGCGGGAGGCCCAGACTTTGCTCTGACCATGTGCTCTGTCACATGTGGTTTCATTTTCTCCCAGCCTGTAGTGTGTGTATTTTGTTAGGGTTTCTGGGACTACTTCTCGTGGTGTTTTACTGGGTTTTTTTCTGCAGAAATTGAGTCTAAAGGACTCAGTCAGAGCAGAAGGGGAGGTTTACAAAGGGCTCTGAAATAGCCCTGTGCTCCCAACACAACCACAGGCTTGAGAATTGAGTATTTGTGCAGCAGGCTGCCCATTAGTCAGCAGCCCTCATGCCTTTAATTTCCATGAGATTACACTGAAAATTTCAAAAGACAAGTTATGGCTCTTTCCTGGGAAGAGTTCTTGAGAAAACTCTCAGCACCCATGCACAGGGTTACTTGTTTAAACATCTCTTCAATCTCAGAGCAGATAAATATTTGGAAGATGAGGCCCTGGAATAAATGTGAAAAATAAGTACCAAAATAAAGCTTTTGTACTTCACAAATAACACACAAAACACAGCAAAGCTCCCCTGACTGCTTTTCTCTTGCATCTCTTTTACGTGCCAAGAAAATAGAATGAGATTGAAGTTACTGATCTGTCTTGCTGTTATTGCAGCCTTATATAATCATGTCAACTTTAAGTCACCAGAAAAATAAACCTTGTGACTTTGATGTGTGAACACCCTTATCTCCATAAAATCAGATACCTCCCATCCAGGTTGCCCTCATATGTGACATTTGCTCCCATGGGCTAAGTCACTCCTGTCTCCTGAACATTTTTCATTTGGTGGGAAAGTCAGGTGCCATTTTTTCTCTAGATCAGATTCAGTATTTGAATAATTTTCTCACATAATATTATATTGCAGCAATAGTGAGTTTCTCAGATATTGTGTCTCCCTAATTTTCTCTGCCTAACACTTGGCAGGAGAGGTTAAGCAGATAATTGTTTTACTTCAACTCATCTTTCAATGAAGGATTTTATCCTTAATTTCCACAACCACAAAAAGAATCTGACCATTTATATGGCTTTGGCTTTTACTTCGAATGCATGTTCCCTCAGTAAGTCTGACTTGCTTTCCCACTAACTTGTACCTGAACCTAGTTATCACCTCATTTCCAACTCAGGGAATATCAGAACAGTTTTTCCCTGGAGTCAAGAAAACACGAAAGCATTTTCAGTTGATATTTCAAAGGATCCAGACAATTGTTTTCTCCACAGGTGATGGTAACAACTCTTGAGTTGCTATCAATGTACATTTCATAAATCTCCATTCACACCTTGTTGGACTGAAAGGCACAGCCCAGTGTCTTTGATTTGCAATGGGTTGAGACTAAAATGCAGTTCCCATTAACAGGTGAGAGGAAGCCAGGTGTCCTCTGTGCTCAGTGGGCTTCAGCCCTGCTCATCAGGGAGGGAGGGAGGGAGGGAGGGAAGGAAGGAAGGTTGGTTTCCCCTTCACTGCATATAGGATTGCTAGTACAGCTGCTTCAGGTTTCAGCTGTAATGTTGTCTTGGGTAACTTGTATTGGTTTAACTTGTGTCCTATATGTTTGAAAAATAAGCTGAATGGAATTACTGAAACAACTGAGTCTCTGGAACTCCTCCTTGGCTTCCCAGGGATCCCAACTCAGTATCAAATTCTTACCTTTTCATGGTCACTATACAGTAAATATTTGAGGCACTCTAACATGGTAACATGAAACTCATCCAGCCTCTGTGTAATGAGAGTGCTGAAAAGCTGAGATTTTTCTACGACCAAGGAGGGACTTAGGTGGCCTTGGGGTTTGAAAAATGTTGGCCGTGGAACTGTTATTGTCATTATGGATATCCTGAGCTAAGGGCACAGAGGAAAAAACAAAGGTATATCCAGTACTAGGACAGAAACAGCATGTGAAATATTTGAAAAATAGTTTCTCCTTTTCGTGGCTTTGGTGCACCTGTGTTCTGACAGTCTTGGAGAGAGAGAGAGGAGTCTGCCCTCAGGGCCTTGGTCTCTCCAGCTGGGCTGGCAAAGAGTGCCCAAGATAATGTTACTTCTAGAATGTTACTTGGATGTTTGCCAGGTTGGAAATGCTTCAAAAGATCTAAGAGCACCACGCCTTTCCAGAAGAACAGTCATAGAAATGGCTTCTCATGAACTAAATTATGTTCTTGGATTTAAAGCAAACACGGCACAAAAAGTGTTCCCTTCACAAGAAGTTCTGTCACAGAGGTCAGAAGGGGTTCCTGGCAATGCTGGAGCACAGCTGCCATCCCAGGGAACCAGTCACAGCACCTCAGTCACCACAGAGCTACAACAGAACAGCCCCTCACATGTATTTGGGGAAAAGATACAGACCCAGAATAAATGGTCTCAACTAACCTACAGTTTTCCATGCTGAAGTAAATTCAAAGCCTGTCCAGAAATCCTTAAAGCAAATTGGATGCCAGTCAGGGGTTGGATTACATATGGTATAAAGAGACACAGCCCTATATGAGGGGAACTTTGTGTGGCAAATGAATTTGCATGTAAAGATTTATTCTCTGAAGAGAAAACAAAACTTTTTGGGAGAGCCCTCCCACATGCCCGGAGTTGTGTTTTTCAGGGTTCACATAACATAGAAGCACAGAACTTGCAAAAGGCTCTTAAATTAGTGATGACACAACCACCCCTCAAAAAGCTGCCTCTGGGAAAGGACTTCAGAGAGGAGGTGACAGTGCAGGGTGCAGTGCAGTAGCTGCAGGCCACCCCAAATCCCTCTGCACTGATCAACTGTGGCTGGAAAAATGACCCAGCAGAGATTCAAATTAGGAACTGTACAGAAAACATCATGTGAAATAGCCACATAAGGTCCCCAAGGCTTCAAATTATCTTCCTGATCAAATCCAGATACCCAAGCTCTTTGGTTAAATTGCCTTTATTTACTGCTGCCTTGTAAAAACAAACCTTGTTATACTTAATGAGAAAGAAGTAGATTTAAAGACATTAACTTCAGACAGAACTTTTGTCTCTTAGTCAGCAGAAAACCCCTTTTTGTGAATTACCTGTCATTTTGGGGGATATTACAGGTGCTACAGACGTTTATAAAGAGCAAAGCAGCATGAGGAAGAGCAGATGCAGCACTGTGCCTTGATGAGGACTGCTGAGCAGGGATGCTGTTGTCAGCAGAGGTTCTGAACCTTCAGACTGATTCTGCTCTGTGCAAAAATGGTAATTTGACAGGCACTCTGAAAGGCAACAGAAATGAAACTCTCTGCAGGTACTGGGGAAAGAGCTCTATAACCACTGAATGATGACATTTTCCTTGCAAAACATATTCTTTTTTTTATGCAGGACACAAACATTTGCATCTTAACTGCACAAGAGGAAACAAAATTCACAGATGGATGAGAAAAGCAACTTCCCAGGAGGTTCTTGCTCCAGTGCAGATATGTATAGGCATCCAAAAGTAATTTTGGCACTAAGCAGTTTGGTGACACAGATGTTTTGTTAATCATCTATACACAGCAATAGCACTCTTTGCAGGGCTCTCAATCCTAAAGTGGCAACATTTTTGTACACAGAACAATTTATATATAAAGTCACTAAAACAACGTATTTCCATTTTCCACAAAAGATGGATTTTTCACTGTTTCCAAATGGTGCAGTTACTTTTCTCTAAAAAATCTCTCAAAGCCAGTTGTGTTGGTTTGTGAGAACTTGCACCGTTCTAATGACTGACGGCATGAGGAAACAACACGTGGACATCCACTGCATGGCCTGCTCTAGTTGTATTTAGTGCCTTCACTGGAAAGCCTCCAAATGTTTAGGCAAGTCCAAAATCAGCAGGACTAGGTGAGCAAGGCTCTGGCAGCTGCCATCACTCGAGGTGGTGGTGCCAGGTGAAGGCAGGAGGGAGGAGTTGCAACCAAAGGCAAAACAATACAGAATCAGTGAAATATCTGAACATCATAACAGCACCGTAACTCCCAACACTTCAGCGTGTTCCCCCCACCCACCACCAGCCTGAGAGCTCTGTTTCTGCTCAGAATGTTTCACTATTGCAGCCCTGATTCACCTGGCCCCAGAGGTCACCTGGGCCTCTGCCATGGTGCTGTCTCATGGCACTTGATCAGCACAGGACTGCAAGAGCAAAAATATCCTAGGCAGTGCTACACTCCACAGCTTCTCCAATTCCTTTCAACAAGCCAATTCCAACATAAAAACACTTTTATAGCCCAGAGCCAAAACCAGTATGTTCCCTTGGACGCTGACACTCCTGCTGCCACACAGAGCTCCGCAGAAATGTTGGCCAAGGTGTGGGGGATCCCAGAGTGTGGGATCTGGGAGCCATCCCACAGTGTGGGATCCGGGAGCCATCTAGAGGTGCAGAGCTGCCTGCTCAGAGCACTTTGCACAGACAAATACACACTGCTCCCAATAAACACAGGCTGCATTCCAGTGCCCCATCATCAAATTCCTCAGCTTTAGTTCCAGCCAGGTAGGACTGCCCAGCAGATGAAGAGGTGAGGCAGTGAGGAGGCATAAAGGTTTCCTGTGTTAAGCAGAAGATAAGTATGCAAGATAGGTAATTTATATGATTGCACAACACTGAAAAGTTCATGGCTCTCTGTCTTTTGTATTTGTGGTTTATTTCTTCCATTAAGTTTTAAAAGCTGCAGTTTGCATCAGAAATACACTTTTCATCAGTGCAGCAATATGAGACATAACTATTATGAAAATATCTGTAGATTTATTCTCACAAACTGACAGCTGATTTGTACCAAAGGAAATCCTGCATTTTAGCCAAGACAGTAACTATGTACGTTCACTCTTGAAATGTAAAGTTTAGACTGTAACAATAATTAATATTGTTACTGTTCTGAAAGGCAAAAAGATCATTTATTGGTCAATATGACATTGTAATATGTCAAATAAAATTTGGAACACAAACAACTAAAATTCAGACTCCAGCAATTTCCCTGCTCTTGGACACAAACTGAAACCATTGCACTGCAACACTCCCTCTGCTGGCAAATCTCAAGGGAAGATATTCCTTATTGCTTCATTGAGTTTTTACCTTCAACACATGCAAAGCTTATACTGTTAGATGGCTGATTATCTTTTCATGAAAACTGGGATAGATTTTGTTTGCCTTATAAAACCAACATTCCTCCTCCCTCACACCCCTGCTCTCTTTTATTTTAACAGAGAAAAGCTCAGTACTGTCCCAGCAAAGATAATCAGAAGTTCATGTAGAAGACAGAGAGTAAAGATATGGGCACATAACCTGGCTGCTCTCATGAAATGGGGGACTGAGCCTCAGTGTCAACACTTTTTGTACTAAAAAGGAAATCTGACACACTTGGGCACAGAGAAGCTCCTGCCTCAGGGTCATGGAGCAGATGTGCACCTATCTCTGTGTGAATTTTACCATTCACCTTTCTCCAAGGCAGGTGCACTCATAGGAGCTTGAAGCTGTCCGGCAGAAGCACCACTCAGCTGTGCACAGACCAAAATCCTCCCTAGAAACTGTGAATCCTCCTCCAAAGACACGGCCCCTGCTGAACTCTTGTGCTCTGCAGCTCTGGAGCTTCAAGCACCGACATCCTCTAAGCAGGGGAGTTTGTATGCTCTTTAAAAGGTCACTCTGGCCTGCTGCTCTGCACTGAATGAACACAACACCCATGGTTAGCTTCCCTTCAGAGGGTTTAAAGGCTTGACCACTGAGCTGAGAGGGAACCCATAGGATTCCTGGTGAAAGAAATGGAGATTTCTGCTCTAGAAGCCCATCTGCTGCGATGGTGTGTCCTTCCACCATAACTCTGCTGCAACTATATTTCTGTGACTACACTTTAGAACAGACATATTTACCTTTTTCAAACTCATTTTTTTTCAGAGTGCTGTTGAGAAATTATAGAAGGAATACTGAATTGAAAGAGTACAAAGACAGCAAATATTTTAAAGACAGCACAAACTCCTCTAAAGAAGAAAGCCACTGAAAAAAAAGACTCCACTGAAGACAAAAAGTGGCTCAAGAAATCCCAAGTGTGGATGTGCATATACCTGTAGCCACAAGACATCCACTGATACTCCTTCAGTTATCATCAATTCAGTGTTCAAGAATGGGACTGCAGTGAAATCGGAAGTTGAAGGTCATGAGATATATGGGTTGTTTATCTTATAACCACTCTGAGCACTCAGCCCACTTTTAGAACCTTTGTTTAGTCAAGAATTTCAATCTGCAGAGTTATAATTCAGAGTGTGAGTTAAAAGAGGACTCTGAAGGAAAGGGGCTACATGAAGCCCAGGAAACGCAACGCAGTGATTGATACAAAATCCTGCCTTTCTTGACTTCCTCCTGCCATCACTGGAAACATCACCACGAATTGCCCAATTCACTCAGCCATTGCAGCTCCCTCTTCATAATGTTATTTGCTTTTGAACCAATGTTTCTGTGGTCATGCTGGTCCTTTCTATCAGCCCTGCTGCAGTGTGATTACACCAACCACCCTTCCTCTGGCACATCCTGCTGAGCTCCTTGATGCTGCAAGGCCCATGACCCAATAGTGCTGGATAAATATGGTGAGAGTGTGTGCCCCATGGTGTTTAATTATGGAAGATAGAGGGAGGGAAATGGGGAGGGGAGGAAGTACCATCTTCATTAACTGGTTCAGGGTAAATGACTCGCTCTGGTCACAGCACAGCACCTGCAGCAGAGCCAGACATTGAACCACCTCAGTCCCTGCTCATTAATTTTATATTTTAATTCCTCTGTTGAGTCTAATAACTCTCTGAAGGTTGAGATCTCCCCACACAGAATATTGTGTGAACAGAGGAGCAGACCTCAAGGACAGTAAGGAAAGAGACATGACTCAAAGGTGTGTATATGCATCAGCTGGAGCCTCTCTGGATTGCCAGCACAGAAGTGCCCCTAACACAATTGTAGACTCTTTCTTGAGGCATTTTAAGAAGGCATGACATCAAAGTGAAGGCAGCAGAGAGATGGGCATCATTGGGAAAAAACGAGTAGGAAGAAAGAACAAGAGAACGAAAAGTATAGTACCATGTTTTGCATTGTTGAGGTGATTTTAGCAAGTGACATTCAGTGAAACATCCTCTCCTATCATGAGCTGTTAACAACAGAAGCATTATTTTTTCATATGTCTCAGTTTAAGACATGCCATTACTGCATGTTCTTGATAGCTGTAAGAGCCTTGTTAACAAAGTCAGCCTGGGTTTTGATAGTCAGGTGAGACTTTTTCCTCTTTTTGTTGTCATGTGTTTCATCTTCAGGTTGACTCCTGGCCCTTATCACTCCATGTGCATAAAACACATGAGGTTTCCCCTCCCCAGCTGCCCCTACTGACCTTCAGGAGCTGCTTCTTACACATTTGCCCTGCATTTGGGCTCTGGACTCCTGCAAGTGTTACACAAACAGAAACTCAGGACAGGCTTTGCAACCAAAGGCAGCTCCTAAAAACTGACAGCGTGAGATCTGGAGCCAGCAGAAAAATGAGGAATATGGGAAAAAGGATGATTTTCAGACATGGGACAAGGACAGGCTAGATCCTGCTCATGAGCGAAGTGAATTGAATCCAGCACAACTTTGCATCTTCACACCTTATTTGAGCTTAGCCTAGCTGGGTGACATGAGATATTCCAGTGCCAACAGCCTGCTCACTCCCTTCCTCCTCCCTCCAGTGGTTGAGAAATCTTCTTGATGAGCTTTTCAAAGAAGAAGAAGAGATAAAATAACGTGCCAGCTTATATTAAAAAAAAACAACTTTCAAGGAAAACTTAGCTGGCAGCACTGTTGCAGAGCATGGATTCAGCTGCCTGAAGCTGTGCCATTTGAAAAGATATTTCTTGCCCACTGTTTCCACTTCTCTTCCCACATAACAGGCGGTAAAAGGGCTTTTCACAGGGATTTTAAACAGGCACAACAGCTGCATCAGCATCTGGCCTGATCTGCAGCTGATGTTTGTAGGATCAGGGTGCACTGGTCATACTCAGGCTCAAGTCCTTTCTCTGTCCGTGTGTTCAGGGCAAAGCCAGCCTTTTGTGCCAGGGTGGCAGCCACACACTCAAGTGTGCTGCACATTCTGCATGTGAGACCAAGCCCTTCAGCTGCTGGGGCTCAGGGAGTGGCTCACGTGCCTTTTCTGATGCAGCTGCTCACAATCCAGCTTAATGCCTTACTTCTCCTTTGATCTTGGACACCTGATTTCACCTCTGTTCCTTCTCTGTGTGACAATGGCAGCACCTCCAGACCTCTGGGCTGCACTGTAATACCAGATTAAGTGACTGAGCACAGGGGAATGAAATCTCCTGACTCATGAGATGAACTGAGGTCACATAAGCCCAGCCTTATTTTTCAAAATCCACAAGAGTTGTATGAAACTATGACCAAAATGCCCCCTTCTCTCTCCAAGATCCTGCCTTTTCTCAGGAACCTTTTATCCCAGTGATGAATTCATGTGGTGCTCCTTGATTTGATTTAGATTGGATATAGTGACTCCCTACATGGGTCAATGTAACTTCCAGCTGTGTTTTTGCCACAAGACTCCTGTCTCATTTGTGAAAACAGTTTCCAGGGGTCTTCTGCACTTCCAACAGTGCATGTGGCTAAAACAATAATTACAGTGGCATGGGCAATCTGAGCTTGTCACAGAGGAGGTCTCAGCTGGAACCTTCAAGACAGCTTGACACGGGTACTACATCAGGATATGGGGAGCAAGTGGCAATAGTCAAAAGAAGAACTAGAATTATTTAGGATGAATCATGGGAAAAGATTGAAAGTACAGTGTGCATCCCAGAGAGAGAGAGTAAAATATGCAAACAGTCTTTAAACAAGGTAGCAATCTCCTCTTGGAGTGTAGGACAGATAAAACAAGATTTAATGGATTTAAATTGAAGCAGATAAGACTGAAGTTAAACAAAATCAATAAACCACAACAGTATAGGAAATGAAAAACTGGGACAGGTTGCCTAGAGGATAGCATGGAACCATCACTTTCTGTCTTTAAGTACAGATTAGACACACCTGACAGGAATGACAGAGGTAGAGCTGATCTTCCATGTTAGGACAAATGAGAAGATCTTTCTTGGCTCCTTGTAACCTTCTAATTCAGTAATCAGTGTCTTGTACATGCTTATTAATCTGTTTTACCATGGTATACAGGCCAGGGAGGGATAGACTATTGTACCAGATGTGACATGGAAGAGCAGTCATAAGCAAGGAATTCCTGCAGCAATACAGATTTACAAACAACCCTCATGCATGTGTCAGAGCTCAAAAAGGGCCCAAGAACATCCACTGATGAGAGGAGAGGTCTAGAAAACATGACATGAGGAAAGACTGAGCAACACCTGTTGCTAAGCCTAGAGAAAACCTCACAGTGCAAAGTGGCACATCCCACCCAGCCCTTATAACTTCAGCTGTTTATTTCAAGGTTCAAAACTGCAGTATGATAAAAAAGACATCCAAAGGGATAGAAATTGTCTATATCCTAAGTTCCTTAGCACAATCCACCTGGGCACATCTGCCCTGCACTCCAAGATATGCCTCTGTGTCACAGGAAATGCTTGTTATGGTGGAGATTCTTCCACTGACAGGATTCTGGTGTATCCCTCACCAGAAACACAAATCATGTCCATTTAGTTCCACAGGAGGGAGGAACTGCTCCTTGGCCTGTCATACCTATGTACCACCAAGAGAGATTCTAGGATTGCAGCAAGTGTTCATTTTGGCTTCCCTACACTTTATCGGTGAAGCAATAGTTTATTTTTTTGAAACAGAAGGAGCAGAAACTGCTGCCCCTGAAAAGTGTTAATTACAAGAGCATGTCATTCACTGGTTCAGAAGGAAGGGCCTGGCTTCCCACATTGTAAGGTTAGAGAGAGGGCTGGAGGAGCTGAGAGAAGCTCTAAAAAATTGTGATGCTCAATTTCTCCAACTTGGCAACATGCAGAAAGGAGAAAAAGGTCTTGCAGAAGAAAACCCAGGGCAGCAAGATCATGGGCAGAGTGGGTATGGTTATATCAAGTCATTCAATCCTTGGCTGTTCCCAGGCTCCCAAACTGCCCTGTGTATCCTCCCAGGGATTAGCAAATTACTTCATATTTTGGAAGGAATGCAAAATGAGATGTGAGCAAGATCCAGTCACTCAATCCACACCACAATTCTTCACCGAGTCAGTGCCAACTCAATGCACAGAAAGATCTGAAAGCTTATCAGATCAGAGAAATAAGCCTTTTAAGCCAGAATCCAGGTTTCAGCACTGTAGAATCAGAATACAGTAACCACTCCTACCTAATGATTTTGCTTGGCACAGCACTTACTTAAAACCATCACAAGATCAGAAAAAATCTTCCAAAAATTGTGTCTCATTTCATATGGTCTAAAGGTCAGTTCAAGAAAAATGGCACACAGACCTGCATGAGCATCCAAAAAGCTGTGAACTCTGGTTAACAAAACAAAGCTCAGTTTTGCTCTTAACCACAAAGATCAAGTGACATTTAAAAGGAAACAAAAAGATGCAAATCATACATTTTCAAGTCTTTGAAGATCCTGCTGGCACAGCCTCAGGTCAGAGTACTTCTCACTACCGCTCATTTCCCTTCAGTCAGCCTTTTCACTGCTTCAGTGCTGAATACACAAAGAGTACCAGACATTTTTAGCCTCGATAATGTTTTCATTACCTGTCAGGAATAGCACTAATAACAGGCATTAGAGGTACAATATTCAATTGTTCAGGACAATCTAAACATTTAATTACATTATGGTCGCTAATGACAAATAATTGCCTGAGGGAAGGCAGGGCAGCTGTGAGGGGATGCAGTTTGTCTGTTCAGCTCCTGGCAGAATTCAGCAAGGACAAAGTAAGAAGCACTGGCAGAAATGTCTTCAAACCATTCACAAACTGTACTTCCTCTTAGTCTTTTAGAGAGGAACTATTTCAGCTTCCTTCTGTGCAGTGCAGAGATGATCACCTTGTTTGAAAACAGCCTAATTCCACATCAACTGTGCTTTTTGTTCTCTTATTTTACTATAATTTCTGCTCACATTTTCCCTTTCATTAGATCTGGCTCTATCAAGTTTCCTTATCATTGCTTCCTTTCTTCCTAACCCTGTTACAATATCTTACACAAATGATTAGTTCCACTGATCTACCAGAGAGAAATTAAATAGAGGGTGATTATCAGAACAAAAGATGCTGAAATCATTTCTTCAATGTCAAAAAAAAAAGAAAAAAAGAAACCAGCCAGCCAAGCCAAACACACACACATAAAAAAAGTTTTAAAAAGGAAAAAAGAAATAGGAGCTGATCCTGCTTTCTTTTGCTACCATATAGAATTAGGAAGTTTAGAATAAAATAGAGCAGACTACTGTACAGAGAAAGATATTACAGCAGAACTTCTTTGACTCAATCTTGTTTGACAGGTACCTCAGATATAGATATAAATCTATGATGCCCATCGGCCTGTCCCCTTCTTATATCTCATTCTTTATGATCTCTGCTTACAGATACCTTATAAATCTGATGCTCCATTGCACAACCATTTCAAAGCACAATGACTATGGAGCAATGGAGGCTTCTACAAGTCTAAGCTCTTATAGAAGTGAGTTCTATTCCTTTATGTTATCAAGGGTTAAAAAGATTTTCTTCAGGCAGTAGAGAGCCTCCTTTAGTAGCAATCTGAAAATAACATTTCTTCTCTGCCAGGTCCTTTAGCAGAAGCCTCTAGCCAACACATCAATAATACACCAAACCCAGTGCGGACAATGCTCTTACAATTAACACCTCACCAAAAGCCTTCATGCAAGAGTTAAGTCTTGCAAAAGAGAAAAAGCAAAAGTCAAGCATGTAGCACCTTCATTCCAGAGAGGAAAGTTTTCCACTTAAGTGTTAAAGTGGTGCAGCATAACCTGGAGGACTGCAGAGAGTTATCTGAGAGTTAGGGTTCTGAATAAACAACAGACACAGTTTGAGTGGTCGGGTCCCAGGTGCCCCTGTCTGTTTCCTGTCACTCTGTCCCAGCATTTTGCCATCAGCAGCCTACCTGGATGTTCCTGACTCTCCTGGGGGTTGTGTTTGAAGTGGCAGGACATCTCACTTGCCAGCCCAAGTGCTGTCTCCTCATAACTGGTGCAGATGACATCGGGCTGTGACAAAATGGGATGAACTGATTTTGTTTCTCTTGATCATATTTTGTTGTGAGGGCAGGAGGTTTTCTCTGTCTCGAGCAGTACCACTGATTACAGCAATTATAATTTCTTTTCTTCCAAATGTTACTAGGGCTGCTGCAGTTTTCCCACTGCTTGGTCAGAACTGAAATAAACCCAGGGCAATTTTTCTGCAACACTCTCTCCATCTGTGATCCCAGCTTCACTGCCTGGGCCAGACTCAAGGTATCAAGTCCCATCAAGAGCTTCTCCCGAATTTTCTGGTCTACTGCTTTGCCAATCAGCTGATCCAGGATCAGCTCCTCCTGCCAACAGCCAAAAGTACAGACTGATGCCAATTCTTGCAGTGCTGAAGCAAAGGTTGTAGGAGTTTCACCTGGCATTTGTTCCCGCTGCCTGAACTGGAGCCTCTGTAGCACCACACTCTGTCTGGGCTTAATGTGCCCCGAAATCTTCTTCATTGTTTCTTCAAAGGAGGTGGCTGACATCAAGGTAAAAAATCCTCTGATCTTTCACATCCAAAGTGAAAGAACAATCCTTGGAGAACCTTCAGGTTTCAGACATCTCTGTCAGCCAAATCTCACAGTCAGCCACTGACACGAGGAGCCTGAGAGATTTCACAGTTCCAGCAATATGTAGGATTTAAAACTGCCAGCAAGATGCAAAGCGAACTCCCCAGTCTTCAGTGCCACAGCTGCATAGGTCCACTGGTATTGCCACTGCCTCTAAACCTGCCACCCAAAAGACTCCTGACTCCAGCCCAGGCTGTCTGACAGGGCAGGAAATCCAGTGCTCCTCCCATGCAGGCAGCAAAGGTAGGGGCAGGTGAGTAAAAGAGAAAATTAAATGGGAAGAAGATGATATGGAAAGACTGTCTCCCATGATAGGAAGGTCTTGTTGAATGCCCTAAAACTAAAACTGGTCACTTATTTACTGGAAATCAAACACAAACCCCGGGTTGAATGGTTTTACACACATTGCTTGCAATAATTATCAGCAAAGTCTTCACAGCAAAATGATCCCCCCATGCCACCAGGATATGTGGGGACTGTGCAGGACCAGAGCAGCAATGACAGACAACAGTCCCACAGCATGGGAGAGCAGCACAGCTGTAGAAGGACCTTTGTATGAGCAATTCTCTCTTGGGATGGAGCTTGCAGCTGCCTCTATTTTGCAGCTTTTTTCAGGAATCATGTAGAAGGTACAACTGGAAACACTGAACACTGCAACTTTTAAGTGTGTGTTGCACAAAAGGTGATGAGAAGAAGATGTCTTCGTTGCCCTGCATGTTTGTGAATATGTGTGGTACTAAGAAATAATTTTTAGCCTTTTTTCATATATTTGTGTGTGTCTGCTTTATCCCAGCCAAAGAGACCTTCAGAGTCTGTGCACCCCATCCTACAATCAAGGAGAAGTAAATGGTTCTCTGCAGCAAATCCCTACACAGACCAAGCTGATCACAGTTCTAAGATACCCTTTCTCAATGAACCAGCCAACTCCATTAGTTGTCAGGAGCACTGAGCAATTTTGTAATAACAGTAACATTAAAAAATATCATTTGGCAAAAAAATTATTCCTGAGCAACACTGGAAAGCTCACAAAGTTATTTATACCTGCCCACTGCCTCACCATGTCCTTTAACAGGAACATACTAGCTTTTCCAGTAAAGTCTTGGTCACACAGCAAGCTTAGGTGGAGGTGGAATGCTGAAATACTTAACAGCTTTTGCATTTTTCAAAGACTTGAACTTTAAGAGGTTTAAAGAGTATAGTCCCAGCAATTTATTAAAGGAGGATTTAGGTTCAAATTAATCTGGAAAGTCTCAGAACCATTTTTAGTACAGAGATTAATTGTGACTGGGGGATGGTGCTAAGCAGGGCCAGGAGTTGGACCCGATGATCCTTGAGGGTCCCTTCCAACACAGCTTACTCTGTGATTCTGTAATTTCACAGATTTTGGTTATTTTCATAAGAGAACCCTAAACTTTACCCCATGGACATAACTTTCTACAGCTCAAAATTTTCAGTGTCCTCTGCTTTTATGGGGTCAGCTGACTTGAAGGTAGCAAGTAAATGAAAAAAAAGCAGATGAAGGTAAACATCCCAAAAAGCTACGCAAAATTTTCGATACCAGAGTGCCTTAATGGCTTTGCTCAGAGCACTCCAGTACACAGCTGTGTTGTAGTCACAAGATTTTTGTCTGAAATCCTGTGAAGTAGAACTCTTAATAGCTCTTTATTAGAGCTGGACAAAACTATCAGTGAAATACACTGATATTATTAGATAATCTTAATACATTGTGAAGTTTCAGCAACATCATACATTTCAAAGGTTTTTCCTTTAGTGGAAACTGCTGAACCCCAGCTCTGCTTCTGAACACAAACATTCTAGTCCAAAGGCAACCAAAAGCTATTAACAGCCCAGCTCTTCACAACCACCCCTACATTTAACAACAACCCTATCTGAAAGGCCTCTCTCACTGAAGAGGAGCAGACAGAATGTTCAGGAGAAGCTTCAAAATATGTTTGCCATATTTTTATACCTTTTCGTGGAGAGGATATTGAGCTAACTGGAGCACACTGCAGATCCATCTGGCCACTGTGGCTGGTTTTGTCTAACTTCACAAGTTCAAATAGGATGATGGCAAAAAGCAACCTCCTTTATGAAATTTAAGGACAGATTTTTAAACATGTAGACCTGAATCTTGGTGCTTCCTTTGGAAAACTTCTCTATAAAAATCAATATTCAGAGCTTTTTGTTGTGAACTATGGAAAGTCAAGTAATCAGGTTGGGTTAAGAGGAAATACCTTGCAGGGTCACCTTGTATGAACTACATGAGCTCTTCAAATCAAGAGCTCTCACCCTCTGCACTGCAGTGGGTCAAACATGTGCCACCTGACCTGGGTGTGACTCCAGATCCCTGGACATCCTGCTGATGTGATCAATCCCATTGATACAAGTGATGACAGTGCCCACAATTCCCACAGGGTCTCACTGCCAGAGCTCCCCAGTGTCAGGAGCAGCCCTGTGAGTCAGGAGGAATCATCAGCATTTGGGACATTGGGGCTCCTCAGCAGTGCAAGACTGACCAAGTGTAAAGGGCTGGCCACACCCTGAGCCTCAGTTACTCTGAGCTCACTATTAAAACATTACTAACCCACCTCATGCCTCAGCATAAGAACCCTGATGGGACAGAAATATGCAAAAAGCTTTGGGTAAGATTAGAAATGCTGCACAGCTACTGTTCTTAAACTTCTCATCTACAAAACAGGATGCCACAAGACAAACCCAAGCAAGCAGATGAGATGTTCCTGCTTCCCAACCCTGAACTCTGTTGACTTGGGAATATAAACAAACATGTTATATTACAAAGAAGACAAAAACCCAGCTTGAATGCCAAACATGATATTTTAGTCAAGTTTCTGTCTGTAACCATTACTTTGCCCTGCATTGGTGTGACTGAACATGAAGTTTTGCACACTAATTACAGCTGCCCTGCATAAGAGGCATTTTCTCTGTCATTGCTGACCCAGTTCTGTTGCTGTTCTGAGTGACTGCACACTTGCTCACCTACCAGGGGACATCACACTTGAACTAGAGAAACCAGAAACACACAGAAATGCATTTCTTCTGTTGACACTGATTACAACCAAGAACACTGCTGTTTCATTGCCCTCCCTGTAAATGAGGTGCTAGGATTTTAAAAGTTTGCGAAAGAAAATTGAAGAACAAAACTTTTCCTTTTAAAGATTTCCAGCTCTATGGTATCTGACCATACTAAACAAGGCTCATGACTATAACATGATCAGGCAAGGGCAAGTCACACAGACTGGGTGTCACGTTGGCTGAAAATCTTGCACTAGCTTGTACATCTACAGGACTTCCTGGACATGAAAATTTTCACATGGATATGGTTATCATAGCACATTTCACTAAAAAATCTGCACTTATTTTTTAATTGTTTTGATTTTGTCCTCTTTCATCATCCTCTTTATTTCACCTCCTTTCCCCATTTCAGCAAATTAATTTTGGAGGTGGATTTAAATGTCATTTGGAGTTGTCACAGAATGTATCTGCAGTCTCTTTGGTTGTAAGCTGCACATTTCCACAGACTGGTTGTGGTGTGAGCAGCATTTCTCCAGTTCTGGCCCAGTAATCCCAGGTATTTCATGCAACCTCACCACTGCAATAGTTTGTCCTTCAAAGAGTTTAACTGTGGAGCTTGCTCTTCACTTTGCCAACAACAGAAGGACATTTGGATCTCAATGGCTTAGCAATGCACCACTGAAACAATCCTGACCACATTCCCCTGGCTTTTTGTCTTCTGCAGGACAGGCTCTGAGCCATTTCCCATCTTAGCTTGCTGCATTAACTACTCAATAATTACAGAAGCCAGAATGAGGGGTTCACATCAGCTAAGCCTATTATTTTAAGAAATGTCTCTGTGCCTCTGCTCTCAGTGCTGGGCAGCCTCAGGGAAGACAGATTTGGTACCAAACGCCATCACATCCAGCCAGCACTCATGCACATTTCAGAGCAATGGAGAAAGACATTGTGCTCTCCTGAGTTTTTGTTCCAAGACACAGCATGTGAGTAGTATTTGCAAGATCATTGCCCTTATGACCCATTCCCAACCAAGCCTGCTAATATTATGTTTTCCTGCCCAGGAATTAAAAAGATCATTGCTTTAAATACTGTTAGGATTCCATGTGACTTGTAATAGCAACAGAGCTTTCTCAGTCAAGAAGTCTCAGACTAAAATTGAGAGTCTGATTTGCCCTGAGGCCAAATCCCCTCTTTATTGGACATTAGCTGAAAGAATTACCACCCTGCAGTTTATTGTGGCTCCCAGTAACATTCCAGATGGCAGAGAGCTGGGCAGCCTCCTGTATCAGTTTATACCAGGATTTACAATTAGATAGACTTTTTCTATCAGTGTAACTTTGAGGCCAAGTACTTTGTGAGCACCAAAAAAAGCTCTGCCCAGCCCAAAGTTTGTTTCTGTATTGGCTACTTTCACAGCATGACAAATACCTCCCTTGTATCTGTGGGATGTGGAAAAATGCATGAGGCTTCTCTTGGATGCCATACCAAAATTATTACAAATATTTCCCTGTGCCAGATTTAAGCCTTCAGAAACAGAGCTGTAGATTTTCAGAGATGAACATTTTAAGGTTCTCACAAGAAGATCTCTCCTTCCAAGGTAATTAATTCTCTGAGAAGTGCTGCAGCCTCTGTGGTGAAAGGATGACATAGTATCTACAGATAAATATCAACATTTTCCTCATTTTAAATAGTATAAAAAATATCTCTGAAGTCCGTAACTCCTCTGCTCATGGCATAGGCTAAATTTTCACTGCCTGCTTTTCCCATTTATTGCCTGTCTGAATTCAACAGTCAAGGAGTGAAGTACTGCCTGACTTTGAGAATGCAACACTTACCCAGTCCTTTCAGGTTTAATCAGGCACAGAAGTATTGCGTTACCTGAGCCAGCCATGACAGACATCTACCTGCAGGTTTCCTTAGGAAAGACAGATTCTCAGTTGGGTGTAAACTGTGAAACCTCAATGGTATTGGAATATAAGCCAGAAAAATCAATGACTTAAAGCCAAGAAAACTTAGCTCAGCCAGAAAAACAGTCAGACTCAAAGGGATTGTAGATGAAGCTTCCCATGCTCAGTATTCTTGAAGAACAAGTCCTGCTTTGCTGGGATGCACAATTTATGTTTTAAAATCAGAAATAGACATATAACTCTCTATAGGGATACAGAAATCACTCTAGATCTTGTCAGGACCTCCCTCTTTAAATCCCACTGCTTTCAGCAGGAGCTGAACTCTGTCCCTAGTGAGCTATAGCCACCAATACAAGGGATTGGTAAAATGCAAACTAGAGTTGGTCTCTATGAACTTAACAGGTGTTTGTTTATTACAGCTCCCAGTGTTTACTGAGGTCCAGGTATAATGCCAGCCTTCTTCAAATGTGCTCTTGTTAATTTTATGCACAATTAATTTTCTATCACAAAATTATTTTCATCACAAAATGATTGTGATATTTGCTAGAGGAGCAGTAACACTAAGAAGATGACACCACGGTAGGATGTGTTACTGCAGTCCCATAAAGCTTTTCTTGTAAGATATCAAAGCATTTAATATTAATGATCTAAACCTCCTGGAAAGAACAATTCCCACATTCCCAGCTGTCATGGTTTCATCCCAAGCACAGCACAAGAGGTCAGTTCTGTTGGTTACAGTTCAGAAATGCCTACATTGCTATAAATCCAGGAGCTGCCACAGCACCTTATCAGTTCCACAGTCTGAGCTGAAAACCTGCCTCAAGTCTTTTGTAATTGCAAGAATTCCTTCCATTTTAAGACTGTAAATACATGGAGCTCGCTCCCAGGAACTTTATATTGCCATGAAGATCTGTATCTGTTAAATGCCTTATCTACCTAATGCAGTAATCCAGTTTGGTGTCACTGCATCAGACAAAGGTGACAGGGGCCACCCTTCATGTGCAATCCACCTTCCTCTTGCCCCTTACTAACAAATGGGCTGATACCACTAATTACTGCTGAGGAGAGGTTGTATTAATTCTATTTCTACCTACCTCCTTAGATAAAGAAGATTATTGTCCCAGTTCTTCAGTGGCTGCTGGGCCCAGGGTGCCAAGTGATCATTAGACAGCTCAGAGAGACAGACAGCATGGCAAACTGGATGCAAATGAGAGCCCTCACAAAAATGAGTTTCAAATCGAAACACCACTCAGCCACCAGCTGTGTTTCACTGAGCCATCACCATAAGCATGCTGCTCACTAGAAAGGCTCTTTGATGAGGCAGGCAGATTGTGGCTCCAACTGTCCTACCTAGAAGCTTTGAGAAAATCCTGCTCATTACTCATCAGGTGCTTCTCAGTTTCTGGAGTGAGCACACCTTACCAGAACTGTGAGTCTGCACTGCTGGGGAGTGCTGAGAGACCTCCTGGGTTAGGAGAAGACCCTTCTTTTACTTCTACAAAACCAAAAAAGAATTGTGAGATAATTGCTTGAGGTTTTTACCAAGGATCCTTGCACAATTTTATGGAGGTGTTCAATTGAAAGGTGTATGTGGTTAGGAATATGATCACAAATCCAGGTAAGGCAAATGTTCAGGTTTGTTACTCTACACTGAAATTTGCACCAGCTTGCAGCACTGAACTAGGTACCAGTGGAGCCTTGCCCCCTGAGATGAGCCACACATTTTCCCACATCCTAATTGCTACTTTTACCCCTGCCCTCTTTGGTTTTCATTAGTCACTGGAATATATGGCTTCTTTCCAAAGCAGAATGCTCTGTCTGCTTCACTGCTCAACCCTCGGTACGAAACTGAGATAAACAGTGTTATGATTTAACCTCTCCTCTGGGACCCAAGGCAATTTAAAGAGCACAAATGCAGCTGGACTTGGCCAGATTTCCAGCATTACCTTGGCTTGCTACATGTTGTGCCATAATGCTTCTATCTGTAACACAAACACGGGGTGAGTGCAAATCCACTGGTATTCACTGTCCTTTGAAATAAGGACAACAGAAATAAAATCATTTTTTTAAAGACATAACCATGACTGGATGTGCTTCCAGTTTCTTCTGGATATCCTTATCTCTTTCTCCCATTGTACATATGTACATATTTCTCCTATACGACTTTAAGTGTCAAGAAGCTGAACAAAACCCCTGACCATGAAGGAACAGTAGCTGCTCTCATAGCAGCTGCAGTAAGGCTGAAATATTGAAATTTTAAGGGATAACATTTCAACATTCAAGTGCCAAAAGCTGCTCATAGAGAGGAAACATTTAAGTTGTGCTTGTGCTGGTATTTTGATGAATGGTAATGGTTTGGGAGTAAACCTGAAGATCTTCCTGGTTTTTTTTTTCATGAGGTAAAATAAAAGAGCTTCACTGTTCAGCCTTATTGGGTGTCACATTATAGAACACTCAAAAACCAGTATTGCTTTCACACTCTACATACAGACCAACAATTTATTTAATGCTTTCCCAGGAAAAAAACGCAGTGTCAAAAGAGGAAGAAAGAAAAAGAGAATGAGAAAGACGAAAAAAGATAAGAGGGAGAGGGAAAGGTAGATAGTTAGGAGATATTCCCTAGGTTATAGTGTGAGAGACAGAAGTTAAAAATAAGATGATATTAATATCAAGATTAATAAAAAGATCAACAAGATCAATGGCAAGATCAGTGGCCACTTGAACCCAGTTGGTCACTAGTGCAGGGCTGATTCTGATCAGTGTGGTCAAAGGTACATTGGACTCCCACCTTATCTAAGATATAACTGCAGAATTTGTGCTGTCAGCTTCATCTAATGTGGTGTAGAACAAGCATGAGGAATTAAGATAAAACTCAAAAGGGAAAGTGTTCATTTCCACAGACGTTGGATGTTTGAACAAGTCCTTGGCTGTAATGTTCTTGCTAGAACTCCCAGAAGATGACAAGACACGTGCCATGTCTCCTGCAACATTTCACTTCAAAGCTCTGGCATCAGAAGTTTCACATATCTGAAATGTACGGGGTTATTCTTTTCATTTGAAAAAAAAAAATCTTAGCTGTGCACCAAGCCAACAGCTGGAGAGATGAAACACATTTCCTGTAGAGCACCAGCTCCAAGAACATTCCTTCTATTCCCAAACCAGGAGAAGTCAGAGGCCAGAGGCAGTTTCCAGGCTTGGAAAGGGCTGGTGACTGATGTGTACATGGGGATTTGTGTCTCCAGAGCCATCAGACACCGATACCTTTCCTTTCTCTCTTCATGACTAACAATGCCATTGTGCAAGAGTGAGAAGCCCAGGGATTAAGGCTCACTCCTTCAACCACCACACATGAGGACCTGGTTAACTTCTTTGGCTGGGACAAGGCTAGAAAAGCTTCAGGAACATCTCTGCTTCTGGAGTATTGAGAAGATTAAAGCCAAGATTGTGTTTTGCAGAATATTTAGTGGGTCCATTGACAAGTGCTGGAATGTTTCCTGCTGCTGAGGAGTGCATGGCTCAGGAAGAGGAGACAATTGGGCCCTCACAGATAGGGGGCTGAATGAAATTACCTTTCTCAAGAAGCCTTAAAACTCCACCAAATTAAGTATTGCAAGACAGGACTGTGCTTTAAATTGTGACTACCTGGGGAAAAAAGTCCTTGAGAAACTAGAGTGTGAAAGCCTTCCCACCCCAGTGAGTAACCATGTAACTATTATTTCTTTTATTTCCTATAAAAGCAGGAGAAGCCTGGCACAACGTTATAAAGGCAGACTGAAAGCATGTGCTGACTTGGCATCTAGCTGTGTCATACAAATTTTAAGCCACAGCAATGCAAACACAAGGAAAAATTGGATACTACTCAGCAATAACAGAGAATATTGCCAAATCAATTACTGCCCTACTAATAATTAATCAGGACAGCTCACTGAGGGAAGCACGTCTTATTTATAACCCTTGTATAGTAATCCAATGTGAATTACCACACTGAATCCACAACTCTAACCAAATACAACATGAACTTTATAAATCATGCCACACTATACTTTTAAACATATTCACTTATATAAATTTACTTTCACTAATATAAATTTACTTAAATCAATGTATATACTTACTTAAGGATTTATTTACAGAAATATTAAGTTTCTGGCACTATGGTTACTCCTCAATCTCTTCAAAAGCATTTTATCCCAACGTGGATGCTAACATTTGAATCCCTGTCCAAAAAAGAAATGGAAATACCTTTCCCTTTCCAAAAGATGCTTGATGAGTCTTTGTCAGCTCTACTTCGATTTTTTTTTTGTGTAAAGTCCTTGTATCTTAGACTTTTCAAAGATCTCTTTCAACCTAGTGATTCTGGGATTCTGTGATTCAGTATCAAATGAAAAAAACCAAGTGAAAGTCTGTGATGCAGAATGCAGCTTCCTATTTTGATAGCATCATTGAAAAAATGAATTTGAGTGCATTTATCACGTCTTGGTTTCTCTTCTCCTAGAATAGTGATTTAACCTTACTGCATAATACATAAATTTTTAAAGGACCTTCAGACACAATAGGTTGTCAGACAGAAATAGTTTCAAGAAACCTCAGCTATACAATCCACTCCTTAGCACAAATGTGGAAGGCTTGGAGTGCGTCTTTCTGGCAAACAACATTACTCTTAAAAGTGCCTCTACATTCTTGCTGCCCCTGCTTCAAATAAAAGCACACTAAGCCATATTTTTTGGTGCTACAAATTTCCACAGCTTCTCTGAAACCTGAACATCTAAAGCTGTGCTCTATCCATTGCCTTTAAGCAGCTTTATCTACATTCCACGTGCAAACCCACCCATATCTTACAAACACCACACAAATGCACGGAGCCCACACATGCTCTCCCCAAAGTCTCTGCCTCTCAATTACTCATGCCCTGAATCACAGGAAGTGTCCTTCAGGAGTTTCATCATTCAATTTTCAGTCATAAACAACAGAGCCTCTGAACCAGGGATTCTTCATAGGAGGACCTATGATTAATGGAAGATTTAATGTTAAAAGAGAAAATCCTACATTTGTAGCTCATGTTTATATGCAAGGGGCTCTCCATGGTGATTTTAAGCTGGGTGTGTGGTTGTGTTTCTCAGTGAGTAATCAGCACTAGGAAATGAAGGGAGTTCCTTGTAGGTGAACCCTTCAGAGAAGGCAAGGAGGAAAGTGATAAGGGTGGGGAGGTCAGAAACCACCAGCTGGTGACAACTGCTAAAAAATGAACAGCAGCAGCTAAAAAGCAACCGGAGAGAAAGGCAAATAACTTATCTTCAAATTGAGCTTCTATATGAAGGACTATCTTTAGCCTACAACAAAAAGCAGTGGTGAATCAGAGGAAACTGCTTAGACACAGACTCATCAGTTGGCATGGTACAAGAGGTGACACGCTCTGAACTCAGCCCCACTTTGCCCCACGGGGCTGTCAGTGGGGTGACACCCCTGGAGGAGGCCCATGGTATCTTCCTGCTCCCCATCACTCTGGAATGAGGCCTGCCAGGAACTATTTTTGGCCCTGGGGAACCATACCCACAGACCAGATCTCCATTAATCCAACTCAACAAGTCAGGTCAACACCCCTGCAGTTTGATTTACCCCTGCTGAATACAAATACACATCCTCAAGAAACAGAAGAGTAATCTGCTCTGTTCACAGCAGCAGTTTCCATGGAAAGTTTGTCTCCAAATGGGGCTTTTGCAAGTTCTCCAGGCTGGTAAGAAGGACATTGACCTCTCCACATTTCTGGACTGCTCTGTTTGTTACTCTTTGCTCTTGGCCACCTCAGTGTTCATAACTAGAAACTGAACAAAAGCAAAGTGCAGCTGCCTGGTATCTGGAAGCCATCCTTCAGCTCTCATCCTCCAACCCCTGAGAGATGTGCAGCTCTCTCTGAGGCACTGCACTTGGTCTTACTTTTGAGCTGAGGTAAAGGTATGTACCCAAAGACATTTGCACAGTTCCTTGGAAAACCTCAAAAGTTTGAGATTATATGAAAATGCAGCAATACCTCATAATTCCTGTGGCTAATAAACTCCCAATATCTGTTTTTGCAAAGCTGCTCTTTGCATTACTTCTTTATACAAAGCCAGGTTTCTGAAAGTTAGATTTCCTTAGGTGACAGAATTACATTGGCAAGGGCTCAAAATTAATAGAATACAGCTTTGCTGGTCAAAAGGACAAAAAGCAATCCTAGCCCCAACTGTTGTCTATTTAAAAATGATAATAATTAATTGTCCATATTCATTTATTCAGGGAACAAAACCAAATTCTAAAACCACTTGAATGGAAATATTTGTTCAGACTGGAGAGTATAAAACAAATTGTGTAGGTTGAGTTGAGAAATGGAAATGTAAGATGAGTGCAGCAGGAAAGGAAACCAATTTCCTTCTGTGGTGTAATTGTTTGATCAGCTGCACCACTATTCCCAACAGGGTGCTACAGTGCTCAGGCTGACCCAGAGCCCCCTTTCCTCTTGGAAACAGGGACAAGGGATAAGATTATCTGTCTGAACACAAGGTAATTTCAGGAGATAATGAGAAGGTCTAAAGAGAATGTGCTGAACCATCAGAAGATAAAAGAGAGAAAGGAAAACTCTCAACACCAAAAAAAGGCTAAAGCTTAGGGTTGGGAGTGATGCTCTTCCCACCAGAACTGCTTATTCATCCCAGACTCTCCTCAGCTCCAGGGAAAGATTTCACTGTATCCCTGGTCACTGCAGAGGCTGGAAAGCACCATGACAGCACAGGGGACAGAGGAAAAGTCCTTTAACTGGCAACAAGTGGCTCATACTTCAGAAAGCAGAAAAATTTAAAAGGGACTGGGAGCAGGCAGTAGTAAGAAAACAAGAATGTTTATGGTTTGCAATTCTACCTGTCATATCCTAATTCTCAACACTGGAATGTGTTATTTGGTTGGTACAAAAGACCAAGGGCAAAGGGTATTCACTTTTCTTAATGAACATAAGTCGACTGCATTGATAGACATATTCAGCCTTTCCCTCTGTACACATACTCTGTTTTGGGAGGTGAGAGGGAAGAGGGGGGCATTCCTCTTCAAAAACAATATTTGAGGATGCTATGTACTTCAGAGTTCAATGCATCAACTTTTCCATTGTTAAAAGCTGGATTCAAAGCCCAAGTCCATCTCAAAGAAAACTAAATGTGAGCATTTCATCCTGTTCACCAGCAGCCCTTAAAAAGAGAACCCAAAACTGCTCTGAAGCAGAAATTTCTGCCCAAACAAGTCCCAGAACTGGAAGAACAAGTGTGAGTGCTTTGAAAATGTTTCAGTCCTGAGCTATATGTGGGCAGTCCAATCAGCACCTGACTGTGGTGTGTACAGCACAGTCTGCTACTTTTAAGTACTTTGCCTATGATTAAAAGCACAGTGTAGCATGATAAAGAAAACTGAATGAGGGAGGGAGAGAATTAAATTGCTTATGCTGCCACTTTGTGGTCTGAAACAGCATTTATTGCTCAATCTAGTTGCATCAATCTAGTTTACACAGCTTCCAGACTCTCATAATCCAGAGTCCTGATACTCCATGCAGAGGCAGCAGAAAAAGAAAGACTTGATAACAAATCAAAATGGAAAGCCCATCTCATGTGAGTAGGCACAAAGCCTGAACTGTGATGCAAGCATCATCGAGCTCCCTAAGAAGGCATTCAACATTGCAGTAATAGTTAACATTTAGAAACAGTTTTCCTTTTTGGCAAAATCATGCTAACATAAGATTTATTGATTTTACCTCATTTTCCTCTTTTATGTGTCTCTTTCACCAGGTATATTATGAGCACTTCTGAAGAATCCTTGCAGTGAATTACAGCAGTATTAACACCAAATAATGTTATTTAACAACACCAATTAAAACCTCTGACTGTTTCTGCAAAATATACTGAACTCGGCTTTGTTATCTTTCCATACCCAGTAGTGAAAACTCCAAAAATTTAATTCTGATGTCAGACTGCTAACAACAAAAGCTCAGGCAGTTTTCAGGAGCAGACACTTGACTTCTTACGAATCTTATTGACACTTATGGGTGACAACTGATCTGCAGAAACCACTACTTATTTACATCATCCACACGAGAGAGAACCCTAAAGCAAGGTCGGGGGCAGGAAAGATACAGTTTTCCTTTCTGCCATGGATTTTATATTGTGTAGAAGAGAGCGGACACGCCATCACTGCGCCGAGTGACGGCTGCTGGTGCTGCAAAGGCGGCAGCGTGCACGGAGCCCCGGCCAGCAGCAGGTGGAGCCAGGCTACAGCTCCCGCTCGGGAAAGGATGCTCTTCCCTCTGCACCTCCTCTTACTGCTGATTTTGACAAGCAGAAGTGGAGAATTGGATTATTCTGACACGGTAAAATTGTATTTACTTGTCCTAGAACTGTGTAGCACTGAGAATGATAAATCAGAAATCTCACTGCCATATTCAGTAACTTTCAAGGAGCCCAGCCCAATAATTTAGATATAAGAGGTTCAGACTACCTAGATAAGAATTTCCCAGCACCTCCATACTCATTTGAAATTTATAGCTCCCGAACCTCTGGAAAGCATTTCAGACCCAATATCATGCACACTGTATTTCCGTCCTGAAGGACCTCCTCTCCCCTACCTGAGCTCTCAAAAGAGCAAAGGAAGCTAGCACTGACTGTGCAAAGTCCTTGTACCTCTCCCACAGAGCTCAGCCCAAGGCTGATAATCACACCTGACAGGCTCCTGTTGTTTGTAGGTGCCTCAGCGTTCACCAGCACCATCTGTCCAGGTCTGCCAAGGAATGGAGGCAGAGTAATCCTGATCTGGAGCACAAAGATCAGGACTGAGGAGTCCAAAAATGTTTCTAAGTTACTGGGGATCACCAGGGGTTTCATGTTGCTGGCTTCTCGCTTTCCTCCAACACTGTCCAGCTGAATTTACTGTGCTGGTCTGTCAGAGAGAAGATGACTCCTGTTCTGGAGCCTCATCCATCACACTGGAGATTAAAATTGTAATCCAAAGTGAAACAAAACCGAGCAGCTGAACAAGAGGTCAGTTAGGTCAGGCAGGTCTCTTGAGTGCAGCCAGGATCCCAGATGTGCCCACGCTGGGGTCCCCACAGCACTGGGTGGCTCTCCCACCTGACAAGCATGGTGATGCATGGAAAAGCATCAAGAGTCAATCCTATCTTAACTTCTCTTGGCTTGCTCCAGGTGGAACCTGCAGAGTGGAAAGCCTGTTTATTTATGCTATTAAGCATAGTTCAACCTGCTCTTTTTACTTTTCCCAGGGGAAAGTACAAGCTTTCTACAACAAGCTGTCCACCCACAGAGACAGAGCTGTTCTCCAGGGTATGAGAAGACACACAGAAGGAAAAAGGCACTTTCTGTCACTTCAGGCACTCAACCCTTTCTTTATCCTCCTCTCCTCCCAGGTAGGGAGGAGCTGCTCTAGGCTCTCTGGATCTCACCTCACCTCTTGTTCCCTGTATGTCTCTATTTTCTTTATCCCTAGTCTGTCTCATACCAGGCCAGCTCAGGCTCCTTTGCTCCCCCTCTACAGAGAAGCAGGTAACTCTTCAGTCCCTGTTCAGCTGCCAGGCTAGTGTTCTCCCAGCCTTCTTCACACCCAGGAGAAATGTCAGCTTTTCATCACACCTGCAAGTCCTGGGACGCTCTTAGAGAGACATTAGGGCTCTTGGCCTGCCAGAAGTTCAGTGCTTGAACTTTGTTCTGTATTTTGCTTCATCTGGTTAGACTCAGGTTTTGTCACTATTGGAACAGTATCAATCAGCAGTACAACACATATTCCTACACAGACATGGACAAATTAATGAAAGCCCTGGCCACAGCAAGTTGTTTTTGAGAACCCCACAGTAGATTCCAGAGGGCAAAAACTGCACCTTGGTTCCCCCACTATTTGGGCAGGTAGAATCTTCCTGTACACACATAAAGGCTCATACTGTATGTATGGAATGAGATCAGCCCACTGGGGAAAGGCAGTGGTTGTCCCAAAATCACAAATTTTCTCACTCCAGGAAGCTAAGGAAACTAGAGGGGGGAATCACAGAATCACTGAAATGAGTTGGACCTTAAAGATCGTCCAGCTCCAACTCCCCTGCCATTGGCAGGGATGTCACCCACTAGACTAGGTTGCTCCCAGCCCCATCCAACCTGGCCTTGAACACTTATAGGAAGGGGATATACACAGCTTCTCTGGGCAACCTGTGTCAGGGCCTCACCACCCCCCTCACAGTCAAGCAGGAAGTCAGTCATCTCATAAAATTTCACAGACCCGCTGACAAATTTACAGACAGGACTGTAATACCCCTGGTCCTGGAAAGGAAGAGTCAAAAAAGGTCCCGTTGGGTTTTCACAGGGAACATCTGACCCACATGGTGTGACATCAGATCAGAAGGCTGAGCAGGGACTGCACCCACACGCCCCAATGCTAAATCAGTACCCAAGAAGAGCATTAGTTCCAAGCTGCACCACAACAGAGCTTCCTTCTAGCAGAGGTAAGTGATGAGCACGTCCAGCTTCCAAAGCCAGCGTGGCCAGGACTTTGCTTGCTGCACTGCTTTGCTTTCATGGCAGAGCCATACCCTCACAATCCCACTACTCCCAAATCTTGATGCATTTTATGGCAGCTTGGGGAATAGACATAAGGCAAAGGAAGGTGGGCAGCCAGACTTCCCTAGTCAGAGCTGACAAAGGGGCTGGGTATCTATTTGTCTCCCCAAATATATGATCTGTTTTTTACTGAAAGAGAATAACTTTCCCTCCAAAAGAGTAAAAAAGATGAAGTTTTCTGACATACAGAAGGATGGGACTTGGCAGAACTGAAACAGCTTTGGACTGGATCTGCGTAAGTCACAAGTGATTTGGCAGAATTTCTCTTGCTCAAACATTCAACTCCAGGTGAAGTGAATTGGTCATGAAGTTGAAATTCAACACAGGGTAATCATCTAAAGCACAGTGTGTGTCAAAATACAACATGTAAAAGCATGTGAAATTATGCAACAGTACTCCAGAAAACACTTCCTTAATTTCTCTGATAGATTCACTTCTTTTGTGAATCTTCCAAGTAAGAGAAGTCCACATAGTCTTTGGTTTCCAGTCATTTATCAGCAGCAGGAATATCTTTTTCTATTACTAGAGAAAAATCCAAACAAAAAATGTGTTCATGGGTAAACACAGCCTTGTTCATGTCTTGCACTATGCCCATTGCACCAGCTGTGTGGCTGTGAGTGGCAGCAGTAAGTCATGAAACAACAGAAGCCTTTCCTCAGGCATCCTGAGGGAGTCAGGAGCTCCAAGGCAAACCACACACTCAGTGGCTGGGATTGCAGGGCTCCATCACAACCCAAGCAACAACTCTGCAGCCAAAGCCAGCTCAGCACCATGTTTACCACTCCAACATTTTTGTCAGTCATCATTCTTCTTGCACAGGTGATCAGAAGTTCACACACAGCTCTCCAGCCCTTTCCTCAGGAATGGGCTGACACACACACCCAAAGCACTGCTCTCTCTGTCACAAGGGATGCACTTTGACAGCACCTCTTCCTCTGGCTCCAACCCAGAGCAGCTAAAGCTGATGCTTCCTGTCTCTCTTTGTTCCCCTGGATCCCCTCCAAACTATTCTCTTTTTTGATTTTTCACAGTTTCTCTAAGCTCCAAAACTGAACTCAGAGTTTCAGCCTATTGCTCAAAATATAAAGCCTATAGCTCTGTATCAAATCAGCTGCTTGATCGCCATCGTGGTGATAATTAACTATGTGATTAACTATGTCTGGACAGTTGCCATGTGGGACACTTCCATCAGGATTTTAGACCAGATTCCTACCTAGTGCCTTGACTGGCAGAAATGGGCTGTCTATTATGTTTTTCTGCAGTTGGGGTGGCTTTGCTATGCAGAAATGAGTTCCAGAAGTGCAGCTATGCCAGCATGTGATCTGTTTTTACTATATTTACCAAACCAGAGAAGTGGCATCTGCCTGTCTTTTCTATTGTGTGTTTAAAAGATCAGGCTGAACAAAAACACCCCATAGGGTTAAATCTGGCCTCTAGTCTTATCCTTCCTCAAAAAGTCTGGCACTTCCACAACCTTATAAACAGTTCTGTTTTCCTGCATCCATCAGTGATGCTGTTTCAGTGGCAGCCTTCTCCTTTTCCAAGCAGGGGCCATTATGTCTCAATTGTTGCAATCTGTAGATTAGTCCAAGTAGTCTCTGCTGGTTTAATGTGCAAATATGCCCCTGCAACTTCTATCAGTCGAAGGGACACCATAGCAGCTCCTCAGAGCAACATCAAGAATCACTCCCCATCCAATATTTACTATATCAGTACTGAAACACCAGTCAATTGTTGTAACCAATCAGTTCTCCAACAGCGAAAACCTCATTATACTCAGACATGGGTCTATTTATCCATCTTCATCCCTTCTCACCTTCCCACTTCACAAACCACCTAAAACAGACAGAGAGAGCTGTCCATAACTGAAAGGTCCACACTGACAGCACCTTGCTGTGCTGAAAGATCTCCACAACATCCCTGGCAACAGGAATAGAGCAAGCAAGACAACTGCAAAAGGATAAAACTAAGAATTCTACCCAAAGGAGACACTGATACATTCCTACATAGGGTACCACTTCCCACTGAAGGTTTCCCTCTGGCAGCTGGGCTGCTACTGTCTTGGTTTTGACTGTAAAATCCAAACAGTTCAAGGAGTAATCAAAAAAATGAAAATGCAAACATCACATTATTCCACTGTTTTCTTTAGTTTAAAAGTGGAGGGAAGAGGGATTTCAGATACAAGTCGTGTCAGTGCTTCCTGCTAGTTAGCTTACATTTCTGTACCAAACTTCACAGGAAAGTTCATTCACATCTGTGTGTTGTGTGCCCATAACTGTGCATCACTTGTCTGTTTTACAGTCAGATCACACTGGTTCAGATTCAGCTGTATGGCAGCAAATCTGTGGAGAATCTCTGATGGAAACGGATCACACATTTCCAGCTCACAGATCTGGAAATCTGAGGCCAAGGTTGTCTGTGGGACTCTGAAAAGCATGACCAAGACACACAAATTGGCACATCAAACTCCAGCACATGTGCACTGTGTTCTCTACAGACCTGTCTCTAAGCTAGCTGGATTAGGAGCCAGCAGTTTAATACACAGTTCTTGGAAAAAGTAATTGAGGCTCTTAGAGGAGGAACACAACACTTATTTTTCAAGAGAATAAAAGGCACTGAGAGCATATTGGAGCTTCTCACTGTGAGCAATAATGTAGACATGGAACAAGTACAACTATTGCTGTTCAAGTAGAACCCTTTTACCAGCTCTGTTATGTTATAAGCCACAGGGACTTCATATAGATGAAAACCTTTACAGGCATCTCCTGCAGGGATACGGTTGATAACACCAGAATGCAAAAGTGGTCTTTGATATAAAGCTGTTTGTCTGTGCAGCAAGAAGAGAAGGGTGATCTAAAAACTGGGTACCTGAAGGGCATGATCTGCTATTGAAACACCCAGATCATGAAACATCAGTAGTCACAGCCTCCTTCATTTTATTCAAAAGAACAAGTAGATTCAGTGTCCTCTGCTGCTCAAAACATGAGAGCCTATTTCACATTTACTCTCTTTATAATTATCTCAGTGATCATCACGAGTCAGAACTGGCACAGTGGTTTCTGTCCATGCAGGAAAAGGCTGGCTGGAGTATCAAGGCCTGTGCCATGATTCAGCAGGAACAGAGAGGGCACAGTCACCTCAAAGTCTTGGCTGGCAGCAGAATGTGCAGAACTAGAGCAGATCTGTTTGTAACGGCATTCCCAACACCTTTTCTCCCTTTAGTGCTGCCAGGGAGATGAAGCTGTTCAAGGAGGGTGAACTCATTCAGTTCATGTTTGCAAGAATAAACTGCAAATCCCAAAGGGGCAAAGTACCAACATCACACTTCATCAGCTTGACTTCTGCCTTAGGAGTAGACACCAATAAACTGGTAACAAAGCAGTACAATATACAGGCAAGCCAGCACAGGGAAATACACAGTTCTGGTAATTTTAGGCAGTTAAATACAGTTTTCAAATTCTTCCCTTTCTTCCCATAGATTATTACCATTTTGAAGTTTTCCTTTCCAGAGTTTGGGGACTTGTTCTGCAAGAGCATGGTAAAAATAACTCTCCTGAAATCAGCTTAAATTTACAATGTACACACTGTATAACACATACGTTGTACAGCAAGCCCTAAATATTTACAACTAATTTTAAAATAATGTTATATCTCTGTATCAAAGACTGAAAGTGACTAAGAGCAAGATCTGAAAAGGTTCAGTTGTTTCCAAGGCTGAATTCTTGCTTCAGTGGGGTTCAATAGTATCCCACACCAAGAATACAGCCTTGTGTTCTGTTTCCCTTACTTTTGGGGCAAAAAAGGTCCCTATTGATTCAGAAGTAAAAGTCTTATTTCTTCTTTCTTGAAAGCTTCATTTATGAGAACGACTGGAATAGGATGAGTACTGTTCTCAGAGAGCAAAGGTTATTCTACTTTCATGATTAAAAGTCTCTTTCAGAAAAAGCAGTGGGACAGAGAAATTTTGCTGCCAATATCAAACTTTTCCATAAGTATTACCTGTAAAAACCTGCAAATATGCTGCCATGTAAAAGATTATAACTACATTTTTAAACATCAATAACATCGCATAGATTTAGCAGTGCTGTACAAGAATGCATAAGAAAAAGGTGTTTTCCTTCAAAGATTTTTTGCCCAATGGCCCCTGTTCCAGACCCCCATATTCTGTACTCTCAGTCCTCCTGTGCTCCCTGTACCCAAGAGCAGCACTCACTGCCAAGGGCCTCCTTCAGCTCCTCCCTGCCCTCAGGGGACAAGGGTGTCACCTGAGGATTCAGGTTACCTGAGGACTTGTTTCCAAGCACAAGTTGTTCTGAAGAGTGAGATAATATTTGAGGTGCCAGACCTACAGAAGACAATAATTCATGCTGATACAGAATGTTTGGCAATTTTCATATTTACTATTGTGTCATGATTAATGCCAAAGCTTTTTATGTTTAAATAATTTAGGCTGCCCATAAAGTCATGCTGAGAATGAACCAAGCATAGAAATGAAGCCTGTTAACCCCCCACTGCTGAAAATAGTTTGTTTTGAAAATCATATGTAAATTGTCTAAATGTGTCAGCAGGAGAGATTGTTCTTTCTTAACAAACTTTAACAAAATTTCATACCAGCAAGAGACTTGTGCCTATTTATGCTTTCTTTACTTCACCCTAGCATTAGTTCCTCATAGCCAAAACTGTGGATTTACTTTTGTTCAAGAAACTGATCGAGTTGAAAAAAAGGTTCCTGTAAAAAGAAGCAGGACACATTCTAACAGTCTAAAATATTTAAAGCTGGAGGAGTTATACATCTTCCATAATAAGAAAAGGCAGAATAAGTATGCCCATTTACAAAATGAGGAAAATCCTCTCTTCTAACTGATCTGACACAGAACTCTTAACTCTGTAAAATTTCCAGTGCAAAATATTGGGAATGAGCTCTCCAGAACAGTAGTGGACATAATCTCATCAACAAAAAATATTTCCTGCATATTTCTTACTTGGGAAGTAATCTCTGGACTTGCACAGAGATCTCAGCTCAAGTGGTTCTTTGCATGAAGCACTGGTGTCAATTCCTTTGAAACACCAAATTCCTGGAGTCAAAAACATGTGGAAAGTTTGCCCTTAAAACAGCAGAGATGTATCAAAATAGAAACAGAAATTATGAAGGGAGGGGACCAGGACAATGAGAGTCACTGGCACTGTGAAGCAACAGTAGAATGAATGTATTTTCAAGTGGCACCTCACTTGTACACATCAGCCCAGACCCAGTGTCACAAACCCAGAACAAACACAACTGACTGACAGACCATATGCCACTATTTGCTTTGGAGTTCCACAAGTGAGGTTTAAGATAAATGAGGGCTTAAATTCCCTCTAGGACAGTTGTGTTCTATACTGACATCTAATTCTCCTGGCAAGACAGGCAAATATTTAGCATGCTAGTTAGGGATTTTAGAGGTATTGCTTAGGCAACAAGAGCACAGCAAGGAATGAGACAGGCTGGACCACAGTCCATACAAGTTGCAGGTTGAAGTGATGCCTTTCTGGGCTACCTAAAAACAGAGGCCAGACAAAATTAAGGGAATCAAAAGCAGTTCTATTTATTGAAGGGCCTTCAGGTACATTTAGGGCAGACAAAGTTCCCCCAGGGGCTACACCCAAAAATGGACAATGGGTCACAGGTTTACACTTTCATAAGTCTGGTCCATTTGCACATTGGGGTTTAATCTTCCAATTACAGCTTCAGGTAATGAAGTCATTTACCCCAAGTTTGCTGCCCCCCAACTCACTTTTGTTTCCATCTCTCAGGGCCTGGGACAGTCAGGTACCTTTGATCGCCAGGCCTGGAGAGGAATTGTTGTGTCTGACCCAAATGGGAAAGCAGCAGCTGCCACTGGATATGGAGTTCAGAGTTATACACTAAAGAATTGCAGGATTACAAAATATAAAAAATATAAAAGCTAAAATCCTAAGGCATCAGAAGTGAAAGTACCTTTGTTGTCACCCCGCTCTAGTGTGGGTGCAGCTTTGGGTGCTGATCAGCCCTGCTGTCTCTCTAGTATTGCAGCTGTTCCTCATGGCATCCTCCCTGCTGCCTCAGAGGCACCAAGGTGACATCCCACAGGCATCAGCTCCCTCCCTGTGGCTGGCACAGGGAATAAACCCCAGGGCTAGAACAGTTTCTGGAGTGGATCTTCACCTGGCCCTGCAGGACCCAATCCAGCTGTGCACATCTGCAGAAAGGCAACTCGGGCTACTCCTCAGTTGCTCACTGGTAGTGTCTAAATACTGATACAAAGAAGTGACTAAATTTGATGTATTAAAAAACAGATGCTGAGAATTTGGCAAGAGTCAGCTACAGTTAATGACAAGGTTCTCCATGGATTTCTCACAGCCCCATTCCCTGCTGCCCTTCAGGCCAGCTTCCACATTATCACCATTCTGCTCAACGCACTGTCCCATGATGACATATGCTGCATCAGCTACTTTTCAGCTTGCAAATGCAGGTTTCCTCCTAATTGTTGGTGGTCTTGGCTTATGCCTCAGCTTTGAAGGGCCTGGTCCTCATTTGCAGGGCACCAAAGTACTTGGCACCGTTCATGCAAATGAATGCAGCACTGAATGGCTGCAGACAGACCATGTGGAAAAGTGTTTTATCAGTCAAGTCTTGCTTACTGCTTACAAGCCTAGTGAAAAAACCTGCTGTTTTAAAGGAAGGGTAAAATAAATCTATTCAGGAGATATATTTTCAGATCTTATTAGTACTAGCTTTTTGCCAAAGGGTTTGTGGTAGACAAAATGCAACTGAATCTATCGAGAGCACATCACCAGGTACCTGATGAATTGCTGAAAGATGCAACCAAACCAACAAGTCTGTAAGTCAACATCAACAGTAAAAAGGATTTCACTTGTGAAATTACTTTGCACAATAAGGAGGTACACGAGTCAAAATGAAGCAAAGCCTTTTGCTGAAGGTAATTCTCAAGTAGTCACTGGAGTGCAGCTCCACTCTCACATAGCCCTACACTGCTACCACTGGGAGAATTTTCTCACAGCTTAACATGGGATTGACAAAACCTCAAGAACTGCCTAGAAGTACTTCACCAATTCAAACAGGTAAGACACAGACAGGAAGGGAGACCAAACCCAAAGCTTAAGACATTCTTATTTGTTTCATTGAGTTTTGATCCAGAAAGACCAGAAATGCATGGATGAAAAGCTTGTATTCTCAGGTGATAGAAACACACCATCATTGATTTCACCTAAAGCCCTCCTCTTCTAAAACTCTTTGTTTTAGCAAACAAAATGAGTTTCAGTTTGGTCAGATATCTGAGTAAAAACAAGTGTAAAGCAACAGACTGTCCCTGGCTCACCCTTACAAAAAAACAAATAGGCTCCCATTCAGGCAAATGTCACTCAAGAGTGTTTGAAACACAAACAGATGTTGCCCAAGTACAGTTGATCATAAAAGTCCTTAAGAATTAAGGAAGCTTTGATGCCTGTCCTCCCTTTTCCCATGAATCAAAAACAACAGCATTGTTAGCAACTTCACAGTTGAGAAAAGTAGAGTATGAAATTAGGTTATTTGTTTCCTAGTACTGAAAACAAGTCAAAATCCAGTCTGTTTTTGAAGTTTCAATCATACCTTTTAATAATATAGCAGGTATGTTATAGATTAAGAATTATGTTGAGGTAATATAAGGATTATGTTACACCTCTTTATATTATTAGCAATATAGCTTCATGCATTTCAACCAAATACCTTTGTTTCAACATAATTTATCTGTAGATCTGGGCTGTTCTTCAGCTAATTTAAAGTTAGCAAAATTTAAAAAGTGTTGTTTCCTCCTATGTCCTTCAAACCAAAAGAGGCTGCAGAACTCTCACCTACCAAGGACAGGTAAACAAACGAGCAAGTGGGCAAATGTAAGAACTGGGAAAATAAAAACTATCTGAAAGATTTCACCCCTAATGGTCCTCCAAGCCTGGCTGTAAATCAGAACAGATTGCCTGTGGCACCTCTGTGACAAGACCCAGTCTCCAAAACAAGATCGAGAGATTATCTACATCACAAAACAAGATGTACTTGAGTCTTATGCTCCATAAGAAAAGCTAATCTTTATTAATTAGTTGTCATGGAAACTCAGCCTTAGGAAAGCTATGAATGATACACCAAGATCAGACACAAATTGCTTTTACAAAAGCCTTCATCATGATTTGGATAAACAAACAGTAAGCAAGGTAAAATCTGGCCTGTTTCAGAAGTCCTGCTGAGAAACAAATGCCACAGGGGTCCAAAAACAAACAAACAAAAAAGAAATTAATTAGAAAAAGTTTAAGATACTGCAAATAACAACTATTACAGATCCTTCAGGCTTTCTGGCAGAGACCTGTTGTGTTAGCTCATGGACCCTGAATGACGGACAGCTGAGAGTATCAAAGCAGCAAGAGCAGGAAGGAAACAGCACTCCAAACACAGGGGAAGGCCCTGCTCTTACCGCCTGCTGCGTGATGCGTTACCAGAGACGGGCCAGGTGGAGGGTAGGAGGCCAAGGATTTTAGCAAGTCTTAAATTATTTCTTCACATAAAGTAAGCCTTCCAGGAGCACATAATTCAAGCCGACTTTGGCTTTTCCTCTTTTCAGAGCTGTCTGTGTAAAGCATGCTGCTCCAGGAGTTTACACCTCAGAGCCGAGAGAAGAAAGGTGCACAAGGCTGCTGTCCCTCGGCACGGAGACAGCCCCTGGCATCAGCAGAACGGAGCCGAACAAAGCACAGGGACAGCCCCGAGCCCGCCGCATCCAGCTGAACCTGCCGAGCTGGCAGAATGCAATGGGCAGCACTGAGAAAAAAGAGCTGAGGGAGCAAATCATCTGAATTCTGTCTGGGGCTCATTTCTCCATTTGCTGTTGCATTTGGAGGGCAAGCGAAGGAAGGAGAAGAGGGAGAGGCACAAATATTTTCAGGCATCTGGTTGATTCCTCTAACACGGTGTTATCAGCTCTGTTATTCTGACAGTAAATCCAGAAACAAAATCCCAACCTGTGGAGTGCAGCAAGGCCATGACTGCACATCCCCACAGCAACAGCCACCGGGCTGGGACTGCCAGGCCCCATCTCTGCTCTCCCAAGGACTGACAGCATTTGTTCTCTGAACTTTATTTGGATGCAGTGGTGGGTCACAGCAATGTAAGAGTATGTATGTTATGTATATTACATATTTACATACATTATGTGTATATTGTTATAGCAGCCCAGAATGATCAGCTTTGCTATAAACTTATAAAAGGAATTTTACAAGTAATCTCCATGTTCATTCAGGAACCACATAGCATTATCTGTAGGATTATTAAATGTTCTATTCTGGATCAGAAAATTATTTCATTTTATAAATAAGTGAAAAGTAATCAAATAGTTTGATTCTTCCAAAGGTGATCAAAATTGAAATAAGGTAGCATTTACATGTCTTCTCAAATGAATCTGCTGACTGTTCAAAAATGAAATGATATGAAATGAAATTAAATAAAATAATGCCCCTACAGCTGTTTCAGGAGTGTTAATTTCAAAATTCAGGCCAATTTTTCTTGTACCAGTTGCAGACACAAGCCAAAAGCAGGGGGGCAGCAGGGTGGGAACCCAGAAAAAAGTATTAGTGTTGATGGGGAGGATTTACATGGTTGCATATGGGCCCCATTTATTAGCATAAAAGATTGCCTTTCAAAAGATAATGTTACCCTTACATTTATTCAAACTATCTCAATGCCTTTCCATCATTTTATACAATTCCTATTATAGACTTCTCTAAGACTTTCAACTGATGGAACTTAATTCTCATGAAAATACAAAAAGAATATCCCAAATACCATTTAATGACATATATTTGCCATTTAAATGTCAAAGTAAAATTTGGAATATATATATATGTATATAAACTAGAATTTGAGAAGCAGACAAGAATTCTATCCTTCTGTATATGTTCTGTATATTCTGTATATCACAGCAGCTTCCCTTTACTACAGGGCACACCAGGAAGTGAAAGACTTTCTTCCTTTGCCAGAACTGCAGAAATACCCATTTCTAACCCAATCTTAATTTGTTAATTTCTGAACAATCATCTGAAAATACATCAAGTTCTTTTGGTTGTTGTTGCTTTACAAAATATGTTTATTAAAATTTTGGTTGCTTCATACTATTGGCTATTTGCTTCCTAAATTGTTATACTTAACCTCTTTAAAAAGCCACAGGGAATGCCCACCTGATTCAAAGAGACTTATTGAAGTTGTACTGAAAACTGGAAAGTTTGATCAAAAAGTTGTCTATTGAAAATGCTAAATCTCAGCCAGTAGAGAGACCCATGCTCTCCAAGCAAGGCTTGTCTGAGGCCCTCCCTTACCACAAAACTGTTTAAAAAGGCGAATTTTTTTAGTACCCGGAAGCAGAGATGCTTATGAGACCACACTGAGGAGAAAAAGCACTTGGTCTGTTTTACAGAAAGGTCACATACATGACCAGGTAGCATTTCCCTCAGAGTTAAACACTGCCCTGAACTTGCCATGTGCATCCGTGGCCAGCCTGCCATGGGAGATTTCCAAGAGTAACAGATTGCTCATTAGCCCCCACCTATTTAGCATCAGTGTAGAAAATTGGCTCAGGAGAGGGGTTTGACACAGAGAAGTGTTAGAAGAAGAAGGAGGAGGAGGAGTCATCATTCATTGCTGGAGCAAAGCTTGCCTGAATTTCTGCCTTCAGTCTTGGCAAGGGAGGATTCTGAAGAGAGAATCAGCATTTCACCTTGTTTTCATGTGTGTAATCTGAAAGATGCTGCTTCAGCCGTGAAGCAGCTCAGCTAATTATCTAAAACACCTCCAAAGGCTCCAGCCCCAGCTGGCTGAGGTGCCAGGAAGAAGGCTGACCTAGCCAAGGAGTGCTTGCATGTTGCAAGGCACTGTTCATTATTTTAATCTCCTTGCATTTTGCATAAAACCACAAAAACATTGCCATTGACAATTAATCTGATGCAAATTCCTGCCTTGTCTCCTGCGATTTTCATTCAGGCAATAACTCTTGTGGGGTCAAAAGTTGAACCTGAGGCTATGTATAGGTTCTGGTAATGTTTAACTCTGTGGTGTGGTTTAATCATACAGATTTTCATTCTTCATGTATAGGCTGTGTACAGGGTGAAATCCTTTTCTTAAGGAACCCTATTTAAGTGCTCCTAGATTGCAATCATGTTAATTGGAACTCTGTTTATCTAAGTAATTACATGCTCATCTGTATGACCTCAATAATGTTACTGGAAGTTTCTCAGCAGCAAGACCTATTCTAGATGCACAGGATTCCACCTCTGAAGCCAAAAGAAAATTGTGACTCCTGAGCAGCCTGAATTCTTTGGAACACAGCCAACAATGTCATCATTCTGGTGGTTTGGGAAACTTTACCAAAGGCCATGTTGCAGGAAATCTTGATCTCAGCATAACACAAGCTTTGATTACACAAAAGCTGACCAAGACTTTCAGGACTTTCCTTGCACTTTTACCTGTAAGCAAAATATTCTTCACTCTTGGATATCACTTTTCATGTGTTAACGGGGCTGAGTTGGTTGGTTGATTGGTTGGTTGGTTTGGTTTTGGGTTTGGGGGTATTTTCTGAGTTGAACTTGATGATCCTTGTGGAGGCTACAAGTATTGTGTGCTGTAACACACAGAGGTGCAAAATGCAACTGATCCTAGTGGTCAAGAAGTCACAGTGTTTCTCATTTAAAGGTCTGAGCAAATGAATATATTTGTTAATTTCTGTCAATGGATGCATTACAATTGTAACCACTGTTACACTTTTAATCACTGCTACATTTTATTGGCTATTCTCTGCAATGTAACTCATGGATCTGTCCTGCCTTAAATTTGATAGTCATTAATATACACTGAAATGAGTATTAATTGCAAATGTTAATAATTTGAGTACAGGATTTGTTTCCACTCTCGTAGACTGATAATAGCACTCTTATATTGAGGATGAAGACAATCCAGCTCCTGCAGCAGTATTTCAGATGGGGAAGAGTGTGTGTGCATCACCCCTTTGAATGTAAATACATGCAGGCAGGTTAATCAGGAATTACCTGGCTGCCATAAATTCCAGTTTCTATTACTGTCAAAGATGCAACAGTGCTTCAGAGACTCTGTCTTTTCATTATTCAGATAGTTTGCATATAAAGCAAACCTTTCCCTTTATATGTCCTTAAGCTTCTTCTAGGCAAAATGCATTCCTTCCTTAAAACAGTCAGAGCTCATCTGACATCTTGTTTCCTGACCCAGTAACTACAATTGATCCAAACTGCATTCCTTTTTTTCAGTCAATAGTCTTTTCAGGCTAATTTTAATCTTCTGATATATAAACTGTCAGGTAAAACTCACCAATTTAATTGCTTTTAATACAGAAGTGGCTATCTCCTGTACCCTCACCTGGCATCATGTTCTTTCCAACATTACAGCCTTTTTCTTCTGTATGAAGACTGCCCATTGCCATGCACTGCACAGCATTTTTGGTTTAAGAAAGCACAAGATAACTGTCTGGGATAAGGAATTCCCAATCCTGATGATTTGCCATACACTGTGCAGCTTAATTCAGTGTTGGGAAACAGAATTTTTTAGATGGAAGTCATTGCAAGAATAAAATGACTGAATTTCCATTCTTCCTTGTATCAAAGTTATTATTTGAAAAATTAACTCTGGCCATCATATTGCTTGTCTCAGTGGAAAATGTGCTTCAGTCAAGACATGCTACTTTCTTTGGACAAAATTTAGAGTTTGTGGTTACCTCAGCTGAAAAGTATTCATCTACAGCTGCTTCACTCCCCCTGAAAGCAAGACCTTCACAGAGGCATTTGAATGAATCTATGCTCCTAAACCAGTTGTCTTTTTAAAAGCACTTAAAAACTCCAGTAAAATTCATTTTGTATTTTTGCAAGAACAAATATTCACAGCATTGACTGCAATACCCATTCTACATGCCAATATAACCCAGGGGTTCTTACAACCATATCATTCAAATTTGTTGTTTTGCATATTAAATGAGACATTAGCAACCCTCTTTAAGTTTTTGATGAAGAGGTGTGTATTCTGGTATTACTTGCAGAGTTGTTACTCAGGTAGTATGAGTTGCTGCAGACATTCCTGTAAGATCTAAGCTGACGTTCTGGGATTGTCACTTTAGCTCCAGCTCAATGCTGTCTTGGTTTAATTTATGCTACAAGAAGTTCATTAACTAAACATTGACAGTCTTCTTCAGCCAGTTTTGCAAGAAAGCAGTTCCCAGTCAGCTGAAATGTTCTGTTTGTTCCTGATACTTTTTGTTGCTGTTTAGAAAGCTGCAGCATCAGTGCACAGAAATCCTGGAGTACAGTATGACCCTGCTGGCCAGGAGATTTGAACCTCCACAGGCTCACAGGGTGCCAAAGATCAGGTTGAGATACCTGTGTGGCATCTGCCTGCCTGACAGCTGAGCACACTTAAAGATCACATTCCTACACCACATCATACGGATTAGATGGCAAACAGTTGATAAATAAGTTTAGAACAGCTCCATGTTACAGTCATTTCTATGTTTTGGGCAAAACCTAAATTATCCACATAAAACCTAAAATACCCACAGTAAGTATTCAGCCAAATATGTTGCAGTCAAGACACGGCCCCACGCAGCAATGTTACAACTGCACCCAAGAGAACCAAAGCTTCTGCAGATAACAGGGTACATTTTCAATGAGAAACATTCTGACTTTCCAAGGCCATGTCCACTCAGCAGGGTCCCTGCCTCTGTTAAATGTCTGGCACAGGTCCAACCAAAATCAGGATGGTTTTTAGAAATCTCTGCTCTTTCATTTGAAGGGAAAAAGGAGCAGAATAACCAGACATTATTTTAGTGCTCATATCACAGGTATCCTAGAGGTGCCAAGACTGAGACTAACAAAGATTAGCCCAGCAAAAAGACTGATGGTCATAAAAAAGCAACAAAACCACAAAGTTTAGGTGGAAACCTAAACTTTCAGGATAGGTGAATATCCTGTGAAACACATGCAAGACCTAAAATTAGTACAAATGTAGTCCTTGATTTCTTAGGTCAGAACAAAAGTTCCTTCAGAGAAACACATATTGTGAGCAAACTCTTCAGTTCAATTCGTGTGAATGCGAGTTTGGCATGTTGCTTAAAGAGAAAATCAGCAAAGTTTGGTTCAGAGCCAAAGTCAAAGCTGGATGGGCTGCAAATCTAACCAGAGAGATGACACAGATTTCTGAGCAGAATTAAATGAAAGATATGTCCAAGGAGAGAGAAATGTACAACACTTCGAATGCAGAATCTGATACAAATTTAGGATGTTCCACAGCTGTGCAATACTGCTTCCTATGACAGCAGCTACAGCAGGGCTCCCAAAATCTCTGTCTGCAACTGGTGACACAGCCATCCCTGCTCAGGCATCCACTGGCCTTTTAAAGTGGCCAGGAGCTGTTTAGCTGGTATTAGTGGCCTGGAGCTTTGGTTCAGGGAGAACAATAGGTGTACTATTTTAGAGGCATTAAAGGTATTAGTGGCAAATCTGCATCGTGCCTTGTTTACTGCAGTACCAGTGGCATTAGGGAGGAATTGGAAGTGACTGCAACAGTCTGCCTGTTTTGAAATGCTCCATGCCATAAGGGAAAATATTATTCTTATTGTGGCCATCATCATAAAAAACAGCAGTTTTGATCAACATCTTCTGGTTTTAAAATTAAAGAAGTAAGAAGATGCTTCCATAAACTTTGCTGTCACACTTCTCAAAAAGCCAACTAATTATGGCTCATATGAGCCATTTATATGGCTTTTTGTTCAATAAGGAGTTGCACTTTGATTTCTGCATATTTTCAGTCAACAGCAAATATTTTCATACCAAGTGAATAGTCATATGGAATATTTTAATTAGAGAATTATTTAAATTTGTGAGAAAAACCAGCAGCTCAGACTCATGCAGTCACACATTGAGAACAACTCCAATACCTGTTTCCATTTCTCTTGGGAGAATCAAAGATAAAAATATTAGGCTTTTAAATTGATTTCTATGGGAGACAAAAAACTTGATTGGCCAAGGTATAACAATCAACCTCCTAAGATCAGATGTGCACGCAATTTTGTGTCTGCTTGAAAGGCACCATGATGGAGTTGTGCACTGCAAACTCAGTCCTGTGCTAGGAAAGCCTTGAACCAGACACAAACAGGGCAGGCAGAGGGTCCTGAGCTCCTTCCTACCAACCCTGCCCCATGGTCTTACCCCCACTCTAGGGAGTTAATGCTATTTTAAAAAATATTTTTAAATTATTACTATTTACAGAATTATGCTATTTCCACTTCGTCCTGCTCCACCCATCAGCAAAGGCGCTGATGCAACTTCCAGAGGAGGACAAGAGGCACCACAGTAACTCTCCCAAAGCAGCATCTATCCCAAAGCCAAGGGCAGGTTTATTGCAGTTTGGCCCAACCTACTTTTTCTTTTCAGTCAGACAAGGGTGACACTTTTAAAGTTCTCAGTCATGGACACAGGGATTTTAGTAGCTAAAATCCTATTGAGAAACATGGCTGAGGCCTCAGACTACATTTCAAGCTATTTGGGTCATTCTAACGTGTCACAAGAACGTCAGAGTGCAGCATGGGGTGCAGAGGACCTCTAAAATACAGCTCTGAATATACTGTATTTTGGCCAGCTTTCAATTAAGAGCTTTCTATTTCAAGAAAACTTAACAGAGAACAATGAGGAAACTGGCATTAGAATAGGGTAAATTTTTCCTCCATTTCAGACACAGTTTGACTGACTTAGCTGACTGTTAGATTTAAGTCAATGAATGCAGAATGGAATTCATAGACATGAACAGGCCTTTCTCAAACTAAAACCAACCAACAAAGCTGTTACACTAAAATTATTCAGGATGAATCCAGTGATCATCATAACACAGTTGACAGCTAACAGTCTTACACAGGCCTGTTTTTCTCAAACTGATGACTGTAGATGACTGGTCTTTATGAAAAAATATACTCTAGTAAGTACTTAGAAGTAAATACTCTCCCACGTTGAGGTAGGATATTTACATACACTTTAGCAGCATGATTTATACTAAAATTTTTGAAAGTCAAGGCTTGTCATGTGATAAAACAGCAAATATGCAACTGTGATGAGTCAATAGCCATATCGTAGTAACAGAGAAAAGCTTTCCCATTGTATTTTTCCTGTGCCTCACTTTTACCTCTCAAAGAATGCAGTGTTTAGAGTAACAATGTAATTCAGAAAAACTAAGTAGATATTTTCAACCCAAACGTAAGCATTTTTTTAAGATCAGCTCTATACAATGTCCCCAAGGAAGGCTGCTGAAAATGGGGTTCACCTCCTTAGGAGTGCTACCTTTTTCCCATGAACAATCAGGTGGTTGCAGGTGCCAATTGTAGCTATAGATCTTAGGACCAAAAATAAGTTTTTTCTCATATTTATTTCAAACAGCAGTTGTCCTCCACAGAGCAATTCTGCTTTGAGATTCACTGCTGCCTTTCCACCACAGCTGCAATTCTGCAGCACACTTTATCAAGAAGCAGTTTGGCATGCAAATGTGCAAGTGACAACATAATGGGAATCTGGAATTCATCTCATTACAGTTATTCTATTCCTTAAGCATTTTTCTTCTAAGTTAGTGCAGTTCTCTATTGAGCTTCAAATTCTAACATTTTAGATCTCGGAATAATCCAATATTCTCTAATCTGATCAAACTTTTATTCCTTTGAGCCACACTTGTCCAAATTATCTGGATTTCACAGTGCACACTTGTACCACGCTGCAGCTGCACCACAACTGAGCTGTGGCTCTGAGCAGGATGACACAGCTGGCACTCGGATCCCACACAGCTACTGCAGCCCGACAGCAGGCAGCAGCACAGCCCCTGCCACAAAACTTCCTGAGGCTCACAGAAAAAGAAACTATCCCCAGAGAGTTATGTACCCATCACTGAATATTAGATATTCTGTCTGCTTGTTTCATATGAACTTACACTTACTGGCCACAGTTTAGTATGCATTTTGTACCTCAAATCTTTTTAATTATTAGTGTTAGTTAGTGTTAAATTGCTCAACTTGGCACATTTAAAGTACAACAAACACTTCAGGAAATCATAATAAAAACAGAAGTTAAGATTTGGGTTTGTCTCATAAAATGCATCTTTCACTGCTAACAACTCCCTGTTGATGGATGTAGCTTACACCATAAATTTTATCCATTTCCATCATATGAGAATCTCTCAAATCCACAAGTGTTCCTTTTTTATGGTAGCTCACAACAAGCACCGTCTACAAATCAGATGTTAACACAGCAAAGCAAGTTGCAAACCTGGGGAGTGCATTTGCTTACTGGGCATCAGTTCTCAAGAAAACTACTTTCTACACTCCTCTACAAAGCCCTCAAATCCAAGTTTCTCTCTTGTCAAAACAAAAACCAAACCAAACCAAACAAACAGGAAAAGTTTGAAATGGCTTACCTTGAAGAAGCTCCGAAGAAAATACATTATGCTTAGCATTTTGGAAGGTTTGAAACGAAGAATTGTTCAATCTTTAGAACATCCAAGGCCTGGGTGAATTCCTACACTCCTGCTGTGTCTTTAGTTACATGCTTTCTTGTTGCTATTTTGGACAGTCTTAGTACAAGGGAAGCATATGAGCCATGCCAGGAGCTTATGCTAAGGAGTTGCATAACAATTAGGGCTTATCTGTGCTGGGCTGTACAGTGCAGCAATGCAAACAGGTTTGTTCACAGTTTACCAGCCCCAGAACACTTCCACTAGGCATGCCCAGAATGATGCCATTGTATTTGCTAAAGAAACTAAGGCTATTTGTGAGTGCTTCTAAAAGAACTGGAACTACAAAGGACAGCACATGTTCCCGTACATCCCCCCCAGCTCTTGCTTTTGCCAACTCCAAGTTCACCCAGTGAGCTTTACTCTTGCTGCAGCATTTAAAAGCAAAGGCTCCCACACTGGGAAATTTCTAGTTGCTGTCTTTAAAGGCAAGGAAAAATTGCAGAACAAGTCTTTTGAAGTGCAGAAAAGTTAAAGTAATTTCGCTTTCGTCTTTTTTCTCACTTAACATTAAAGTCCCTTAAAATTTACTTGTGCTTCAGTAACATTCAGCAACACAGAGATGCAGCTTATGTCACGTAGCAAAGAGTCTATCAGCATTTAGTGGTCAGGACTGAAAGTTATGCAAAGTCTCCTCACACAGTGCACTTGGAATTAAAGACAACTCCAGAGTGCAAGCAAGTTCTCAGAGGGGGTTCATTCTGCAGTACAGCAGCTCTCAGGCACAGCCTGACACTGCAAGCTTGCACTTATTTTTCACAAAAATGTGAACTATTTTTGATAGTTCACATATAAGCTCTGGCTTATATGCAAACTCTCAAAATCCTTCCACTGGGAAGAGACATTTTAAGTTGTTCCAGCGTAGCTTCTGGTGCCCCACACTGCTGGCACAGGGATGAGACACAGAGAGATGTGCAGTGTCCCCAGCACAGCTAGGAGGGAGGGGAACACTGTCCCCCAGCGTGGCTGATGCCCCAGCATTCACCCACAGCTAACATCAGCTCTGAGGTTGAATTTGCTCTTCAAGTAGCCCTGTACAATGCTGGATTTCTGGGCCATCACCCCCAAAGCACAGCCCCATTTGCTTTGGATTTGCTGTGCTGCAAACCCCTCTGTAGCCCTCAGCAGCCACTCTTCTGGTTAGTCCATTGCACACAGGAATACTGATGGTTGGGTAGTACATGGAAATCAGATTATTTAATGCAAAAATCAAATATTTTACAGCAGGAAACCATAATTGGCCACGCACACGATTTTTCTGCATTGTTGGAACTGAATGAGTTAAGCATGCACAGTCACACACAAGGGCACACCTAACTTGTTAGAAACCAGGCCTATAATTTATAAATAATTTCTAAATTGCTACACAAGGCACGAATGCAATATCATCTGTTTGGTCTGTCAAATGACAATACTGCTTCAGTGAAGTTTGGTCCTGTCAATTCTTGTGATTTCATGGGCAAAAAGAGTGTTTTACCCTAAATTTTTGCTCTAAAATATAAGCATATGTCAATATGTCAATATTATAGACATACAGCAATATTTTAAAGTAAACTTTTGGCCCAAATTATGGAAGGAAAACTCCAGATAAAAATTCTAAAAAGTCTCAAAACAACTAAAAATCCAATGTTAGTTTTCAAAAAATTCTCTTTGGAGGAAAATAGGCACTGCTCATGATTTTTCAATGCCTTGATTTGTTAATATTTTAGTTTAAATTATTTTGAAAGAGTACGTTTTATGATTTATTCTGAAATTACTGTCACTCTTTTAAAACCTGCTCATTCCAGAAATGGCAGGCACACTTCTATTTCCTGCATGCCTCTCCTGATATACAACTCAACAGGTTGTGCTCACAAGGTTCAGGTGAAACATTCTTTGCCCAAGCCCTGACATCAGACTCCGAGCAGAAGGAAATGCCCAGTGGGGAAAGCCCAGCTCTGCTGTGCCTTGGCATTCATTTTTCACAAACAAGAAGGAAAATAAAGCTTTATTCACATATGAATTAAGGGCTTTTTTATAAGAATCTATGTATGTTGAAAGGCAGGTTTTGCTGCATGATTTTTATCAGCAAGAATTTCTGATTTCCACAGAAATGTCTCTGACAAACAACATGCCAAAGGAAGTCATTACCCAAAGGACTTGACTCCCCTTTCCTTTGCTTATCTTTTCTGAAACTAAACTGCCCATCTTCACCCTATTCTTCCATGCTTTACTTGTTCATGGGCTGGAAATAAGGATGTTCCTTCTGTAAATCAGTTGGGACCTTTTCCTCAGACTGGTACATTTCTTGGGCTGGTTCAATTCACATTCCAGGATGTGCAAATTGCACAGAATTCCCTTAATCTGCACTTCCATGAAGACAATTGGAAGTCTGCTGGTCAAAATCCCAGAAAAATTACAATAAACTTTCTAACAGTCAGGCCTGTGTGGTTCTACATATTAGCACACCATTGTGGAGCTATCTAAGTCCTTTTCCAGCCCTGAAAAATATTGCCTGGACCAGGTGCCCTGGTATTGGGCTATGGTGGGGTCTCTGAGAGGGGAAGGGGCTGTTTGGTGCTGGACACAAACCCTGGCCCCTATTCCCTCACACCAGTCAGGAGAGAGGTGGAGAAGCTGGGAGTGAAGGAGTGAACATCAACCTTGGGGGGAACAAGGGAGAAGTGAGGGGAAGGAGTTTTCATCTTGTCGTTTTTTCTCACCATATCTCACAATTTTTTCCAAAGTTGGGTCTGTTTTGCACATACTTACCATAAATGGAATTTTTAAGTGTCTTTATCTCAGCCCACAAGCTTTTCCATCTTATTTTCTCCCCTGTCCTGTTGAGGAGAGGGAGACGGAGGGTGGCTGGGTGGGCAACTGGCAGCTGACCCATGTCAAACCCTCCATGAACTATGACTACACACAAATCTCAAAGCATTAGAGAGAACCAGCAACCTTATTTAATCTGGGTTATGACATGTGCAAACACCTAAAATATCTTCTTTCCCCCTTAATCCTATATCCAGTTAAGTCCTTGAGAGTAACTTTGATTTGTAAATCTGTAAAACGCTTTCTGATGCCCAAAACTTTACATTTTTCAGAATGACAGCCTACTGCTGATAGACTGACTTTTTTCATAGCTAACCTCTCAGTTTTGTCCCCTCCCTTTAAAAGCAAACAATCTGGGGTTCAGTACTATCAAGTCCATTTTCAGAGTGAGGAGTTTATCTCTCATCATGAACTTCACTTTCAAAACTGTGGTAGTCATTTTTTCAGTGTATGATTCTGAGGTTTCATCAGATCAGTGAGGATTTATTCTCTTTGCAACAGGCACAGAGCTGTTAATCCTCAAGTGCCCAAGGCCAGCTACTGTTGACGTTTTCCTTACTGATACACTATCTAAATCCACATGCCTTTTCTGCTTTATAAAGAACAGCAGCGGAAAACTATCACTGACTCAGAACAAAACATCCTTTTTGCTTTTTGCCACCACAGCCAAAAGTTACTATTTAAAGTGACAGCAGAGCAGCACCCTGGAGTGCCTAAACCAAAAATACCTGTCTAAACCTTGCAGAACATTGAGACTAGGATTCTCTGAAGGGTCACCAGTGACACTGAAACTCCACTAATGCACTAGTGGAAGGCTTTTCTTCCCCTGATTTCAACTATTTGTTTACTTCGTGTACCATTCACTTACATTGACATAGTTGGGTATTATGTAGATTGTGTCAGGCTGGTTTCCAAACCAGCTATGTGTTGGAAAATATGTGGAAGTCATTCCAGCTTTATGCTTGCAAAGGTCAAATGTGACAAGTCTTGCGCTTGAAGCGAGGATGGAGACTGGGCCTGCCTTCTTGCCTCTCCTCAGAGCACCAAATCCCCTGTAAGATTCCTTCAAGGAACAACAATTTTGCTCTATGTTGCCTTTCCCTTGTAAGACAAAGTCCAGAGATTTCACTGTTTTCATATCCATACTCCATTAAATAAGGCATTGGATATTGGTTCAGTGGAACGTTATTTTATATCCACAGACTCTCAGGTTTTGAAATACTGCAATCTGAAATCACCAGCTCCAAGAGTGAAAACTTTAAGCTGTCACCCCAAGCTGGGCAGAAGGGCCATGCTCCAGGCAGCCATCACTGAGAGTCTTCACATGATGATTTAAGTGACCAAACAGGTATTCTGATTTCTGAAGGATCATGGCAGACACTTTCATCTCCACTGTAATTGCTTATTTGCCCTCAGGCAGTTCATTTGATTACCATTATCATAAAAATACACCTCTTGATGCAGCCTAACATGTTGGTTCAAGGACTCTTCAAATCCTTCTGTATTTCCCTCCTGTAATCAAAGCATTTAAGTTTTCTGTCTTCATAGAAGGTAAGAGATTCTGGGTTTGTAATGGGGAACTGGGCTTTTGGGAGCTGAGACAGTTATTGTTGTGTTTTACCACAGCCTCAGCTCTCAGCTGGATGAACATTTGTGCTGCTAAACCAGAAATCCCTGGACACCAACACTGACCACTGCTGCCCAACAAGATCCCATTTCTTATACACATCAGCTACTAAATAAGAACTTCTCATGCTATGCTCTGTATGAAAGGACAGTTTGAGAGTCGGTTTGAATTATAAGGTTCTAAAGGAAATCAATAAAGAAAATCTTAGCAGCAAAAGTCATGGATCAAAACCTGCTTGGAATTTGTTCAGTGATGGCACCAGCATTCATTTCTGTCAAAGCATGTCTGGAGAGTTGCTGGTGCTGCCACAAGGAGGACTCTCACTGCTGTCACTGCACCCTCAGGCCCCCACCCACAGGCAGATGAAGATATTTTTACTCCAGTTTGATAGTTCCACTCAAGACTGAGCCCAGGCTGTGAGACCCAGAGGCCTTGCCATGAATCTTGCAAGGTTGATTTAAAGCTGGTTAGAAGTCTGAAGTTGTTTTCTAAGTTAGAGGCATAGGTAACACAGAGTAAGATGCCTCTCAGATGTCCAATGGGGAGCTCTTACTATGGGTTCAGAAAATATCTTATTCATGTCCATTTAAAAATCCATTGCAGAAAAGATCTAATATGAGCCACTTGTCAAGAGTTGCCTTTGACCCTCATACAGCAGTGAAATGAATTTCAAACAGACATTCTAGAAGAATTGACTGACTTCAGATGAAATGCAGAGTAGAAGTATTGAGGTCCCAAACTATAATTCTGCCCTAAACACACTCTGAAGAAGTCAAACAAATGGAGAGCTAAATGCAGTGTAGAAATAGGTTTCTGTGGTTTTTTCCTGTGCCTGGAGAGAGAGAAGTCCTGCTGGTGGTCAGCCAGTAAGAAGCAGCACGACTGACTTCTCCACACATTCTCCAGAATCTCCCAGCAGGTGAATGGCAGAGGGGTGTTTATCATGGGAAGTTGATGAAAATGACAGGGTATAATGAAGCAGAGTTCCAGTATTATTTATTCAGGAGCTCATGACAACTCTCTCAGAGTTATAACCGTTATATCAGATTCAAGTATGCCATCAAAACCTTCTCTGCCTGGATGGAAATATTACTGTCACACAAATGACAGACCCAGCCATCACCCCAAATCTACCCTACGTTGGACATAAAATCCATTTTGGTGTCTTTGCATCCCCCAGGTACAGAGGAAGTGCTGGCACCCCCAGGAAGGTGAGAGGCAGTGGCACAGCAGAAGTGCTAATGCTGCAATGTCAAAAGTCAAGGCATCAGGTACATGGACACAAACAGACAATAACCAGCAGCTGGGATCAGTCTGATGGCAGACTGAAAATCAAGACAGCCAATGTTCAGCTTGCTAAAAGATTGCTTTCAGATCAGAGTCCTTGTCCTGTTTTGAGGGCCAGACTGTTCTGAAACTGATCAAAGAAAGCCTTTAGGGAGATTCAATAAGACAGGGAATAAGACAATGTTTTTTTATGAGGTGATATAGTCTGGTTGGGGCAATGTTACTATTTCAAAGGCTCATAGCATTTAGATTTCTAATCCAGAAAGTTTAATAAGTGAGGCAGAGGCAGGGAACTTATGGAGAGGTTTGTCTGTAGGAAAAGCACTTTGGCAACCATTCCAGGAATAGACAGTGCACACACAACAGAGAAATTCCCACAAACTGCTGTGTCTCTGATGAGATCCCACAGCTGCTCAGTGTGGGGTGAGAGAGTCTAGAGCTTTCTTCCCAAGTGGGTGACATCACAAGGTTAGTTATTCAATATGGGCCAGCTCTTCAGTCAAGAAATACTTCAAAACTGAGACAAAAACTGAAGTACTTGTACTTTTGGTACAATTATTCCTTTGATTAACACATAAATGCTGTTCTTGTTAACCAGCATATTTTCAACCAAGGTGTTAACACTGACATACATTAGTATGCTTTCACTTCTAGCACATGTAATTAGATCATGCACAGTAGATTGCATAGCCAGAGACAAATATGCCGTTATTGTCATATACTGCTACACTTTACAGTGAAAATATAAATGCAGATCAAGGCTTTGAGCCTGTAAGAACAAAGTGTTGTGAATTCAGGTATAAGAAACAATTGTCCTCTGTGTTCCTTTAATAGAGATTGATGATCAGCTTGCTTTCCTGCTTCCTGCTTTGTTGATATGGCACCAATCCTTCTTCAAGAAAATCACAGTATATGTTTGCTGGATGAACGTCAATATTCATTCACTGTGTTTGCCCTCTTGCATGGATTTTTCCTGCAGTATTATATAATCCAGATAATTTTCCTGGCTTTTCTGATTTTAACTTCTCCACTATAGATTTAGCTCTTTTGAGTAGGTACTTTTAGCACAAATATCTTTCAAACTCTGCTTTGCAATCAGTTTGTTTTATAAAAAGAACTCAGAAGTTCATTCTATTGACCGAGAAACCAAGCAATACATGTTTCCACCCTTCTGCAGAACTAGCTGGATGTCTAAGAGCTGGGCACACCCCAGCTCTTGGCTGCATATTCCTTGGTTGGCATTGGCACTTACCCACCACTGCAAAACCCAGGTGTTGCCCAGCCTCTACCAAGAGCTCTTTTCCTGTAATTCCCCAGACACTAACAGTCCAATACAGGTGAGAAAGTGTCAGATTAAAACATGAAATACGCATCTCTTTACTAGCATGGCATGGCATTTGGCAAGAATTAAAGACAAACAGTTTTAGTATTAATTCCTTCCAGCAACTTACTTCCAGCTGTTATGCAAGCCATGACCTGGTGTTTGAGTCATGCTACACATGGCAAATTGTAACACCTCCATGGGCAGCTGTCAAAAGCTCCCAAAGCCACACGAACTTGAGCATCTTAGAATTCTGAACTGGTCAGGCATCAGAAGAGTCCCAAGCATCCCTCACTAGGTCATGTCACAGAACTGTGATGCACCCTGCTCAGTGCAAATGTCTGAGGCAGCAGCAGGAAGGTACAGCTGGAACATCAGGGGCTGCTGCAGGCTGGATCTGCAGAGTGCGCCAAGAAGGAAGGGGGAAGCTCACAGAACACCAGCTCCGCTTGCTCCTGTTGCCATCAGTCCTTCAGTTCTATGTTCAAGATCAAGTTAGTGAATTTGTGAAACAAAAATAAAGCTCTGTGAATGTATTACACTGCAGAACTGATACTGCACCACACCATGTGTTGGGACCTCTGGCTCAGGCTTCAAAATGTCATGCTTTTTATTTTTGAGCTCTTCCAAGTCACCATCATATATTTAATATGTGTTCCAAGAATTAACCATGTGTGTATTGATGCTGCAGCTGACCCCTATTACATTAATATCTCAGAATTCACCCCTAGCCACTGATCAATACCACACACTTGCAATGTATTTCTTAGTGGGAAAAATAACTGCTGGAGGTGCATCTCTGCTGATGATTTTCTGCCTGCTGTGCCCTAAAGCATTTGTGCATCCACAGGAGTGATGTGGTTGGAGATTACAAAGGTCCATGTGCACTGAGAGTATTAACAAGCCACACACGTGTGGAATGGAAAGAGATTAATCATAACCATGTAATGCTGCTAATCTTCCATCCCACCAGGAATTTCACTGTTCCTCTGTTTCCTCTCTGGGACATGCCCATGCTGTTTCACTGCCTTTGCAGTTATTTGCATCGGGGAGTTTTATTAGATTATTTTCAGTTTGGTGAAGTATTGTCAAGCTTGGGTGAACAGAAAGAGTTTGGGTGATCATAAGAGCTCATGGCCTCTGTCAATTGATACTTTTCAGACTCATGTGTTGGTTAGTTAGCAACAGAAGAAATACGCGGGTTACGGAGCAGTAGTGGTTTTACCATGTAGGACCGACCAAAAGCCCTGTTTTTCTTTATTTACCTATTTTTATAGGGTTTTAAGGACAGTCAAAGGTTGGTGAAAGGGGTCAACACCCCTGAAGGTTTACAGGACAAAGATATGGTCAATCATTTTTCTCTTCCCCAGGGAAAGGAATGAAAAACAATTTTACAAGTGCAAAACAATCCCGGCCGGTTTAGAAAAACAAGGACCATGTTTACAGAACAAGCATGGGAAACTACAGCTACAGTGTTACAACTTATGGGGCCCTGTAAAACCAGGGCGACACTCATGCATCTGAGGTATTTTGGATAGTAATTTTTTGCATATGCCACAGGTCAAGTGACAAACCAAGTGGCCAAATACCCAGGCTTGTCACACTGACTTTAAGACCAGGATAAAATCTTGCCCAAGGCATCTGCAATTGCCAGAGATCCATGTTCACTAATGGATATATACAGCTACAAACTTGGCTATTCAAATTTTAACCTCTCCCCCAACTCCTGAAAGCTTCTAAAGCTTTCTTCACCACCTTGAATGGGGACAATTACTACACCCAGAGGGCTAGAAACCTTCACTCTTTCTTCTGGGTGCTGTGGAACTCCAACTATTGGCTCATTCTTTAATGGCAAGACAGAGCAAGATACAATTTATGTCAACTGCTATGTTGTGCTCTCAACACCCTGAACAACCTGTCCAGAAGAGCCCAAATAGCAGGATGTCCCAACAAACAGTGAGGAAGAATTGAAAAGGAATATCATAACCATTTCTGGTTTTTTGAGAATTCGACAATAATGGTGGATTTCCACATAGCAGGTGAGAAAAAACAGCCCAGTAACTTGCTAACTTTACCAACTGATTGTTCTCACTGAGACCCGTGCACGACAGAATTTCATTTACATTGTCTTAACTTTCCCAAGAACAGAGTACTTGCATGAGAAGTGCTCAACAGTAACCCAGGGAAAGGTTTCAAACAATAAAAACTAAAAAACTAATTTCATTTTTCAACCTACAAAACCCTTCATTTTTTGGTTTCCCAAAGCAGCTACAATAATTGCATTGTCATTCTGAAACCTTTTCATAGCAACCTTCCATAACAAGAAATGAAAAATCTGTGAGAGGTTGACAGTGAGATAAAAGTAAAATAATTACCACATCTCCAGAGAGGAAAACTGGATCTGGATTATCTCAACAATTGAGGAAGTCAGAGATGCAGAGCTTTATACACTTGAATGAACTCACTTTTGCCAGGCTATTTTGTCTGCACAGCCCAGAGAACACAGACACCAATGCCAGTAAAAAAAATGGAGGATGAGTCTCTCTGGCTAAAAATCCTTTTCTTTTCTTACCACAAAAAAAAATAAATCTGGAAAATCTATGTTCTAAAATGAGCCAAGTGAAGAGGATTCATCACTTTACTTTTGGAAGCACTGCTATTGAATACTTTAGATCCCTTTGAGAGTTCAAGGCATAAGTAAAAAAAATTCAGCCAGGAAGAATAGTTTAAAATATTTTTACAGTAATAGGCCAAATTTTTCCCAGTGTGTGTATCAGACAATGAGAATATTTTGGCTTGCCTTTGCCTATGCACCAAGCAGTTCTAAGCACTTGCAAGCTGAAGCTTGTACACGCTCATCTGTCAGCACTAAACTTGCTTTGATCATTACTTCTGTCCACTGCACCAGGTCTGTCTTGCAGAAGTAACCTGCAAAAATCTCTTTCCAATGAGTAATTGCAGGGCAGATCAGGGAGAATGCTGCCTCCAAAAGTGCATTTCAGGCATGAAATAAAAGTATTTCAAACTGGGAAGATGTCACTGCATCCCAAGCTTTATGTTGTTTGTGCATGCCTGGCATCAGCAATTGAACTGGGAGCCAGCTTGGTTGTCTATGATTTAGCTGTAAGCCAAGGCAGGACACAAAGCTTTCTTCTGAGTCATTAAGGGTTAGCTACCAGTTTCATAGCCTGCTAGATGCTCACTTTGGCTCACCACAAAACCAGTTCTTTCCTACAAAGTGTGATACAGGCTGAAAATGATTCCAAGAAAGCAGCCATGTGCTAGGGAAATATATCAAATTAGAAAAGCCATTTTTTCAGGCTCTCAGCTATGGACCAGACCATGCTGACCTGTCCCCTGACTTACAGGGTATCTCATTCCTTGTGTTCTCTCAGTCATTGCTGTTTAACCACTGTCTCCAAATCACACATACTAAAGCTCAGGTGAGTCACAACATCAAAAAAAACAAGATCAAGCCTGTTGTATCCCATCTGCTCCATGCACAGAAAACCAGTTGCACAGCCCCAGGACAGTGAAAGCTGTAGAGTGTTGTGGAAAGCAGCCAACTTCCTTTTTGTTGTGCTCTCCATCTGCCATCTTGCCTTCACTGCAAATTGATGTTAAGAGTGTTTCATTTACTTTTTTTCTCATCTGAGCTATGTGCTGATTTTTAGGAAAAGCTCACCCCAATAGTCTTTTCTACAAATAGAAGTTCACTTCATTCAATAGAAGTTCATCTCAGCCTTCCTAGGTCAGGAAGGTCCTGACAGATCAGGAGAGTAGTATGTTGCTTCATGTCTTGACAACACTATCAAAATAATACTCTTCTCCCTACTAGTGTGCTGAACCACTGTCTAGTAGAAAATAAAGGCTTTCATGTATTAGATGATCTAAGTCATTCAGGATTAAATGAATTCTTGATACTTCCAGTTCAAACTGGGAAAATTCATTTCTGATTTTCTAATTGACTATAGTCCTACATCCACATAGAAAAACATCTGTGTCTTCTGTTTTGTTAAACGAAATAGCTTCCTCAGGTTAATCATTTTAGCTTTGGACAACTCTTTCCTTGCCTAAATCTGGTCTTTTTTTTAAATCTTCAAGAAAGTGTATCTCAATTTAGATGCCATCTCCAAGTAAGCAACTTCTAATTAATGCAACCTTAATGCTGTCTGTATTACACATTTTTATACCCTGATCATTTTCATGTCAGCAGCTGCAGCATAGCTCTTTATATGGATTATTATTCTCCTACCAGTAATTCAAACCACACACAAGACTGGTTTGGTTCCATATTAACTCCATGCAACCCTTATTTTAAATAATAGCATTTGTGCTTCTACTTCCAAGGATACCAGGTTTTGTAGGTAATATCCACTTGAACAACAACTAGGAAAAGGAGGACTGAAAAACAATCTGAATTTCTCTACAACCTTTTCTATATCACATAAGCCTATGTGGCTCATCTCATCTTTGAGTTATTGCTGAAGCCCTTTCCTTCCATTTCCTGCAAATCAATGAAAGGGATATGAGGACATGAGATTTCAGGAGACAAGAATTTTCCACTGATAATCTGCATTACTCCAGGAAAATTTGCTTGCTTAGGGAGCTCTAAACATAAATGAAAGCAATGTTTCCAATGAGCCTAACTTTGGTAAACCATAAATGCCTATGGTGGGTTTGAATCAATAACTAATTTCATTTTGTGAAGAGAGGATCTGTAGAGACTGTAAACCTAAGGCAAAATTTTTAAACATGATCACTTGAGACAGGCTCTTAAATCTCTATAAAGTGGCTGATGATCTCAGCTGTCATTTCACAGTTTGCTTTTAGGACCCCTATTTTCAAACAGGGGTCAGGACGCATAAAATGTTTAAGTTTTAAATATGATGGACAGCTTTCACCAGAAACAGTGTTCTTCTCCACTCTTGACATGTCAGAAATGTGAACATTCCTTTTGAGCTCAAAGGGTTCTCAATGCTGTTTGCAAGGTCTGAACTTGCTTGTAAGTACCTTCTGAATCAGGTAAAGGTGGTGAGCTGAAGTTGCTCAGTTACTGAAACAGAGGCCCTCACCTTCCCAAACACTTGCTACACCTTTCCAACAGGAAAGGATCAGCTCTCAAGTTAAAAGCAAACAGAAATTACTTCATTATGTGAAAAAACCCCAGACTTTTAAGACTGTAGGCAACTCGCTTCTGTAACTGGTTTCACATCCACACTAGCTTGTTTTACTACTTATTTTCCCAGGGAGCAGCAGAAACATTTAAAATCCAGGATGTTTGAAGAATGGTGTTCTCTCAGACAGGAACTCTATGAAACCAGTTTTACCATTCTGGCTTTTCAAAGGTAGGTAAGTGTGTACTGGGTGTTGTCTGATGTTCTGGTTCTTCTGAGAACACAGGAAAGGGGATACATTTATGCATCTGCACCACAAAATTCCAGAGTTTAGAAGAATACTCCACATGTATTAAACTGACAGAGAAAAATGCTATTTAAATTTCACTCAAATGAAGAGACTGCATATTAATAGCTGTGAATTTGTGCTTGCTAGGAAAGGCCATAAGCAGGCCAACAGACCTGGCAGCACTGGCTGGCAAACTTTCCTCTTATCTTACCCAGAATTCAGTGAATAGGCTTATTTTTTTCATTTTTAACTGTGTTCTAGATTGGACTTCTCAACTTAAGTCTCCCCCCAAGACTCCTCAACTCCCAAGATTCTCACACAAGTGCAGATACAGCCCTTCGACCTCCTCCTCCTCTCCGGACAGAGACATTTGCCTTTTAAGATTAATTAGCTTTAGCTACAGAGAATGTGAATTCTTCCATGGGCAGGAAGGGAACATCTGGCCAGATGCTTTTGTGGTCCCACTTGCATCACCACATTCATTTTGTGTGCTGTAAAGTTCATTTATTTCAAATTAGAAGAACAATACATAAGATGTTCTTGTAAGTATCCTTTATACCTCAGACACTTTGCTCCAGTTTATACACCACACTTTTGACAGTGGAGACAAAAGCCAAATTAGAGAAAGCAGGAAAGGTGCACATAAGGAAACTGAGGTACTTTATGGCTTTGGGAACAACAAGGATGTGGTATATAAGAAACAGAGACAAAACAAAATGTGAGAACTGGACCAAGCTTTTAAACAGAACAATTATGTGAAAAGACAGAGCAGAGCCAAGCTGTATCATAGCTGCTGCACCTCCCTTCAACTTCTTCCCAAGGATAATTGTGTATCCCTGAATTGCTATAATGGAACAGCAAACACAAAGAATGGAAGGCACTTACACCCTATGGAGGCACAGAAATTACACAGAAAGGTGTGAGTGCTCTGGGAGCATTATGAAGCTTCATTAAACAGGTCTACATAATGCCATGAAAATTAATGACATGAACTAGTAAAACTAGCATCAAACAGGGCTCCAGGTACAGGTTTTGAGATACTGACTTATCCAATTCAATATTAAAAAAAGGATTCAGTTCTGGAATCTCATAGTTTGACAGATGCAAACAATAGCTAATTCCCCATAGCTCATGATCATGCAAAAAAACAATTCCACTGCTGCTTTAAGTTTTTGAGCTGTAGTTTTTGTACCTATGTGGGAGATAGTCCTAGGAAGGGCTGAACACCTTTATGTTGCATTGTCTTCAGATGAATCAATAAATTAACTTTTGTGACACTGCATATAATATTTCTTGTACTGTCATATAATTAAAAACCTATCATAAATCAATATCATAATATGTAAGAGGAGTGAGTGAACTTACATTTGTGTATTTGGTATTGTCAGAGCTTGACAGAAAAATTATGCTATAAAATTAGCTTTCCACTGAAGGATGTTCCAAAATTTCTTTAAAGACAGCTGGCAGCTTTCAAAGCTGGTATGAATCATGTTGAAGTAGACTTTTTTCTGAAAATTTTCTTGTGATGCTCAAATATCTCCTCGTAAAGAAGCCAGAATTTGCTTTAAACTGTCAGAGCACAGATGATTACAGTCCCTGCAAAGAGCTCTGCTGACTATACCATGAATGAAAGCACAATCCCAGCTCAAACAGAAATGACTCTCACCTCAGTGTGGTACTGTGTCTTTTCAGAAGTACTCTCCTCTGTTTCTCCAGCAGTCCTGCTTACAGCACTTCCTTGGCACTCCTGCACAGAGAAACAGGAAGAAATTTTAAAAAGTCAATTTGACTTTTAGAAAATGAGGAGTCATCGATACATTTGCTTTCAGTCCACCAGCCCATGGGGAAAAAAAGTTTTCTTGATTTAACTGAAAACTCTTCATAGAAAATAGGGTTAAAGGAGCATCACTCTGGTTGCAAAATGAGGCTCTCAAACCTTAAGAATCACCAGAATTAAGGTAACTTATGTGACACTATGTATTTGAGTGCAGTCTTATATATAACATAAATGGGTTTCCACAAGTTCCATGCTTCACTCAACACAGGGATGGACAAAACTCACTTAAGATTTGAGTTTATTGTCATCTTTGGGTTACAAAGAAGAGGAAACAAACAACGAGAGTCCTGTGTCCATGGAGAACTGAGGGCAGGCTGGTGGGGAATTCCCTTGCCAGCAGCCACTGCATAACCTATGGTCTCATTTGGGTACCACCATGGATTTCTAGGAGCAAAGAAGTGTCTGCTGTTTCTCAGCCTGGCAAACAGACAGGAACCCAGTTGCTCACTTGTGCGTGCCTTTGAGGTTAACTGGTCTTTCTTTTAGGTTCCTATTCCCCCATTCTTTCCATATCTGTCTGTCTCCAGCCTATTGTCACCTGGAGGTGATGCTCCTGCCAACTATCTCTGTGTTTGCCCTGATCATCAGACACCAGTCACACAAACTAAGAGGCATCAGGGGTGTGCAGATGTCAAGCTCCCAGTCAAAACCCACAAAGAAGGCAACAAGTGGCAGAATGACCTCAGCTCTGGGAGTACACACCCCCTCAGTTCAATGCAAGGTCTTCATTAAAACTCTGGAAATAACAAACATTCACGTTTAATACGAGCACTATCTGTGGAGGGAGAGGAATTTGTCATAACTAAGAGGCTTTTGCCACTTTGTGACAGATGAATACAGTGGTGTACCTTCTCATTTACAACAGGAGACATGAAAACCTTGAAAAAAGATTTCAATTGCAAGCATCATCAAGCTCCAGCTTCTCTGAAGTCCAATTCACTTCCATAGTAAGAACCGCTGTTAGTGCAGTAGAGACCTTGTTGACTTTAGCTGAATTCAGCCTCAACATGAGATGGAGGAGCAAATCTCTCTCCCCAGAGAAAGTAACAGTATAAATAAAAGGGAAACTAAATAAGAGAAACTGCAAGAGAGAAAGTATGAAAAGAAAAAAAACACAATTAGACTGAGATTAGTCATTAGGGGGTGATCAGAGCTGCTACTTGTCTCTGTTTGAAAAACACTGAATCTTTTGTTTCACTCTTCAGTGATTATCTGTAACATGTAACAGTAAAAGCACACATCATGGCCACAGGGAGTGTGGGATATGGTAGTGCAGATGAATACCAAGTCTGGTAGCCGAGTAGCTCCTTTTTTCATCACAAGGAAAGGCAAAGTAAGTACTTAGCACAAGTAGTTTTGCTCCATTCCCCATATTCTACATGTTCGACTACACCAGGAAGCAGCTGTCACTTATTTTCACGTGTGATCCTATAACAGTTTTTCACCACAGGCTTTTTATGTCTCGAAGTGGCTCCAAAGTGGGTCCATACAATTCATAAATTCATAAAGAGAGGAGATGCAGTGCTGAGTAAAAAGCTGCCGACTCCTCTGCTGTTCCACCTTAGACTGCTCAAAGCATACCAGATCTGCAATTAATGGAGCTCAGGGATAAACTGATTGCAAACACATCATTCAGAGGCATTATTGGATTTTTAAAGCTTAGTCTTTTGCTAATTCAGGAACACAAATAACTAATTGTACTGTGTCTAGCTCAGATTACGTCTGAGAATGGATCTTGGGGCAATTGGGAAAGAACGCTGCCTTTGCTTTTATTGTGGGAAGCATTCCCTAAGCATAATGCCATTGGAAATGGCTGAAGGGGATTGCATCTGGTTAGGGAGGAAGTTACAAGCATAGTAATTAGCACCGAATTAGCAGCTGTCTCATCCTGAGCCAGGCAAGCCCATCACATTCCTTTTCCCAGCTGCCCTCTGGTGGAAGGCTCTGCAGAACAACCCCGAGCAGGAGAATCTTGGTGGTGGTTGTGTATGGTTAACTTGTGACTTAAGCCAGGAAGGATCAAGTTAGGATCAACAAACCCTGAGCAGATGCCCCCTGCCCAGAGGCAGGACAGCTTTGTGAGGCTGAACTAGAGTGGCTGACACCCCTTTAGCACAGCAGCTCTCTTTATGTGGTCACCAGGTTTCTGACTGGTGGCTTTCAGCACTTGCTGTATTTATGTCCAGTACTTCTAAAACTGACCAGAATTGTGTTTACAATGCTCTAAAGTAAGGTCTCCATGTTAATCAGAAAGGGGCTCTCTAGTTGTAATTACTATAATAATTAAATAGAAGTTTTCTCTGAGTTTGGCTACATGCTGGTACTATTTCATCTTCAGAGACTAATGGAATCTTCAATTGGGCAGCTCCATGCTTGGTGTCCCATGCTCAAGTCACTCTCTAGTCCATCCCCAACTTCTGCACAGGTAGACCACATAAGCTCAATCCACAACAGAGGAAATGACAAAAACCAGGACAGAAACCCTGTCCAGGGGCACACCAGGTCTATAGGCAAAAGTCATGGCCATGCAAGGTGAATGAATGAGTGTTCAGGACAGCAAGGACAGGTCAGCAAACAGGCTCAAACTTGGCACACAAACATTTGAGGGGCTGGGCTGTGTGGGGCAAGCAGTCATTTTCTGTCTCCTTGTTTTATGATTCTACACTTTTTCACTCCACTAAAAACATAAGATAAAACCACCAACACCACCTCCCTGCCTCTTCTTCCACCCACCCCCCGCCACCAAATTAAAAAGAGCCAAGACCAAGTAAGACAGAGGGAAAGACCCAGCTGTGAGGGGACAGCTCAAATGGCACTCAGCATGGCAGGAGGAATCACACTCACCGTGAGAAGGGATGCTTCAATGGGATCCCCCTGCCCACCACCACATCCTGCTGGAACCAGGATGAACCCTGGTGCACCCTCTGGCAGGGTCTGCCCTGCTCATCTGTCTCTCTGCAGAAACACCCAAGAGATTGGTGGGAGCTAGGTGCCTTGCTTGTGCTGTGCAAAGCAGAAGAAAGAAAATGTGATGCTTTTTTGGCCTGTCTCAGGATGTGGCTCCAGTCTTGGTTCTTTAACTGTTGTAGGTGGGAGAGCATTGTAAGCCTATGGTGTGGGAATGACCTTGGGGTGCTCAGTGAGGAGCTGTCACTTCAGTGTCCTACCGTGGTGCTGCCAGAGGTGCTGCGCTCCTGGAGAAACTGCTGGGGCCAAGACCTGGACCAGGTTTTAGTGCCTTTGGCTTTGCAGCAGCAGGGGGAGAGGCTTGGGCCAGAGTTTTACCGAGAATGAGATTTTTATCTGTCAAAATGATCTCATATCCAATCTTCCTCCTGCTTAGCCAAGGGACAGGCTGTTGAAGGACTCTAGTGTGTCTTTCATCATTGGTGCATCTTAGAAAAGGGGCATTATGCTGTATGTATTTACTGGGGGACAGAAGGACTGCCAGAATAAAGAGGCAGATCAGTGTTTAGTTTTGGAGAGGGAGAGCCCGGTTTGCCCTGCTGTCATCACTCACCAGCAGCACCACAGCTCCTGTCCTGTGTCCTGGTGATGCCCTGTCCCCCTGTACCACCACAAAGCCCTGAACTGGGGTCCTGACGCTTGCTTATATACCTACACCAAAAATGTATAAAAGCAGCACCACATCTCCTCCCTCTAGGAATGGTATGGAGCCACTTGGGCATCACAACATGAAATGCTTAGAGTGAAAAACTATTGAGGATCAGCAGTAAAAAGTAACACGGTCCTTATGTGTTCACACAGTCCCATACAGCTGGATGGTTGGAGCCATGTGGAACTGAGAGGTTAGGAACAGCTCAGGAAGTGGCACAGTGAGATGTGGGCTGCAGCACCCTCTGTGCTGCTGGCCACTCTCCAGCCAGTCCCACCACACACATTTATTTGCTTGATCAGTGTTCTTGTAGCCTTTGAATGCAGGACAGATAATGAGTTCAAAGCTCTGCCTTAGATCACAATCTCTTCCATGACTCCCCCAATCACACACACACATCCCTGGGTTACCTGACTGCCCTTTCTGCACAGGAAGTGCTAATAACACTCATCCAGAGCAGGAACCACTTGTGTCACCTGTGCACTGGATCAGAAGGGACACTCTGCACTTGGCCTGATCAGCTTTAACAGAGGCGGAGAGCAAATTCCAAGCCATGTACCTGGGGCCTTCTCTCAGCTGAACACAAGCAGTTCCACACTGACCTGGCCCCTCCACCCAACAGCACTGGTGCTTAACAGTCTCTGGACCTCTAACTGTTCTCTGGGTGCTTCCACAATCACCTCCCCAGTCACATGGAGCCTGCCTGGGGCTGTGGGTAGGGCTTTGTTTTCTTGCCCATGTGGTTTACAGAGCTGCCCTTCTCTGCTCCTTTGAATTGGCAGGCATTGGGCATCCTTGGGGTTATGAGTGGTGTGGGAGTTTCAATGAGAAAGATTTATTGTAGAGATAAAAGGATCCTGTTCGACATCATGGACTCTGATGATGATTTTCAGCAGTATTTCTTCATGATTTAAGTTGTACTTGGACACTTTTCATAGAGAATGGATTTCGAGTCCATTACTTTCATAAAGGATTTCAATAAATCTCTCTTGAGATTTAAAACATATATGGAAGTTTATCAGTGAAGACGTAAATCCTGTATTTGTCTGCCATGTCTTCTACCTGACTAGAGGTGGGATGAGGATGTCAGATTTGGTTCTTTAAAAAGCTTTACAATTACACTATGAGGTGATAAAGACACTTAGAGGTTTGTATTATTTTTCAGTTTTTCATACTGGTATTATATGGAAAGGTTTCGGGTAAGATGTACCTAGGCATTGACACCAGCCTTTTTAAATCTACACACATAAATCTGTAACATCTCAACAAAATTCCCAGATTTTAAAGCCTTTAGACCACAAACAAGGCTAGAGCACCAAGAAAGGAAAGCATATTTTTCACCACATGTTTTCAGCAGAATCAAAGGGCATGACTCAGTTTCCCTGCAGTTCTTGGGAGCACAAAGGACCCTGGTTTGCAAGTTGAGCAATAAAACAGCCTCCAGTCCCACACTCACAGCACCACCACAATGAGCCCTTCATTAGTCCCCACTTCCTGTCAAACTGTTAAAGGGGACACAGGTTTACCAAACAGCTAATCCTTGATAATGAAAGGTTTCCAACAAAGCTGCCTTTCCAGGGAGTCTGGGCACTTTCACATTAGCAAGAAGTGAATAGACAAAGTGGTTCAGGAAACATGCCAAACAGTAGCTCATGCATTGAAACACAAAGACCTGCAGTCTTCAGGGAGCTAAAGAAAAATTACAGTAGTGTTTTGAGTTTTTTCTTGTCATCATAATTACTTTCTTTCATATTGTTTAATGAATAGTCTCCCAACTATTATATATACAGAATATATACAAACTTGTCTCTTAAATTTCATTTGCAAATACAAATCAGTTTCTGCAATACCTTATCCCACTCTCCATGGGAGCCAGGCTCCCTCTTTTCGCTGTGGGCCTCTTCTGGACGCATGCCACTTTTCTTACTATCAGCTCCTATGCAACTGTAACACCATCGACTGCCACCCCTTCATTTCCTCAGGGTTTTGTTTTAATTTGGTATTTAACAAGCCAACAATTGGATCTTTTCCTTCTGGGGTCTATTTTAAGGCAGCCTTGTTTGGTCAGATGCAGTTAGGCATTTAAGATCCAAGATAAGTATTTTTCCTTTAAAGTTGTAAAGGCAATGCATATTTGGATTTAGGTAAAGAATGTCAGGATTAACATCAAAGTATGAAATATAAGGGTTATGGAAACAGCTTTTCTTTTTGACAGAAGGTCACGGCAAAACAAATTCAGGGTGGCTGAAGAACCAGTTCACAAAGGACAGAGGAGCTGTAAGGCGGACAGGTTTGAGTATGGAAGCACAAGCTGTGTATAATCCTGAGTGCACAGTGGAGCCCTGGGAGGGAATGCGCCACCCTTGGTCACCTTCCCTGCAACTGGTCAAGGGAGCAGGAGGAGAGCACAGCTTGTGTTGCACCATCTCATAAAAGACAGCCACATGCAGGAAGCAGTACCAGCCATTCCTGACTTACCCACCTATCACTTCATTTTTCCTCTACAAGGGAATATGAAGGTGCTGTTGGCTTCACTGGGGGCTCCTGTCCCTCATTCTTGTGTGCATGGTGGGGCAGAGATAGGGAGCTTGTTGGAAAGAAGATAACTGGTGTAACTCAGCACTGAAAATCCTTGAGACAGAACTAGGCTGACACCTGATGGTTCAAGCTCAAGTCAGAGGACGATTAAACTGCTGCTCATGCCGGCTGCTGACAGGCAACTCCACTTCCCATGGCAGTCACTTTAAAGAAGGGGCTTTCATGTCGACACCCTTCTGGGTCTAACCAGTTTATATTTCAGCAGAATTAGGCAAATAATGAGTTGAGCTTCCAAAGTCCCTCTTTGGAGTTCCCTCTAACGCCTGGGTGCCAGCAGCCAGCAGAGGGCAAGCTGCCCCCACTCCATTTCCTTCAAAAATATCTGAGCAAATACATTTTTGGACTGAGCTAGGTCTGGGGGAAGACACTAACCCACCAGTGTTGGGACAGAAAGATGAACCACACATCAAGTGTCTCTCCTAATCAGGCTTCTGGAATATCTATTCCAACTGAAATAGTCTGTTATCTTTCAAAAAACATTCTTGTGAGACAAAGGTAATAAGCCTCATTTCTTATTTTCCAAATTAAGTTGCTAAGTCTTGCAGTGAAAGGGTACTGATGAAAACTGCTTGAAGCTACAGGTACTGGAGATCTTTGATCTCTGTATGAGGCACGAGATGTTTTTGTGCTGAGTGGCCAGCCATAATGTGGTGCTGGTGAGGATGTGAGGCTTTGCCAGGAAGCACAGCTACTTTTCCAAGAAAGCTCCAGCTTGTGGGGCAGGTGACTCAGGTGAGAGCCTGCTTTTGTAACAGTTTGTTGACCACTGGGCTGAATTGGGCCCAGAGTATTTCCTAGCCAGGCTGTAGGTGTACAGGCACAGTCTGTCAGCTCTGTCCCCACAGTGATACAGGTTTGCCATCTTTGGGCAACAGAAAGCAGCCAGGGAAGTGCACCACAAGGGGATCCAACCTGCTGCTTTGGGGGTGCTCAACTGGTTTGTACCACGTCCATCTCTGGACAACCTTATCAGCAACCACAAATGTATGTCTGCTTCCCCTCAGCCCATCCATCTTTTTCCTTATCAACTCCTCAGGTGTCTCACAAACTCAGCTGAGGTGCAGAGGAGCTGCTGAACCCTCTCCTTGTGGCCTACTGCCTCAAAGTGCCTGAGACTCACATGCTGGAAACCAGCCAGCACTTTTTAGCTCTATATCCCTTTCACTCCCACCCATGACCAGCATTTGGAAATAGTGAAATATCTCTGCTTCATGACAGAGATGTACAAAACTGCAATAGTGCTTTCACTGAAAATATAGCAGAGAGAAAACTGGGTAGCTCAGGCTGCTTGAGAACAGCCCACATTCCAACCAAGACGAGTATATCCCTGCCTTAAAAGTCTAAGGCAAATAAGTGAGACTTGGGTCTCGATTCTTCTACAAGATTTTCCACTTTTGGGGAGAGGATATAAATCACTTCAAAGTATAAATACTTTGAAGGTGTAAGGACTATGAGTAAAGAATGTAAAATAAGGCTTACTATCAGAGCAGTGTGATTTCTACAGCCCTTACAGCCATCTGAAGTTGACCATTTGCCATACTGGAGTCCTCTCTTCCTTGTTTATTTGTCCCAGTGAAGTAATTGAACCGAAGAAGTTATATCATTTTCTCTCTTGGACTAAATGAATGGATAATCCTCATTTGCATTTGGCAGGCTAACACAGGCCATTCACAAGTCTTGACAGATATTGCATATAATGGTCTCTGTTTTGTTCAGCTCCACTGTCCAAATGTTGAAAGAGTCTCTACACATTACACTCTTTTACTAAAAGACAAAAGCTAAACTGTAACTGAGGCTTCACATCTATGGAGCATCTCTGTGCACAGCTAAACAACAGCTTGTTCCCCAAGAGACAGAACTGATGAAGCCTGGTTTCCTAGGGATTTTTGCCCCCTAATATACCCTTTCTCACCACATTAACTCTGTTCCCACCCATAAACACTGACTGACCAGTTGGGGCTTGGCAATAAAAACACACATTTGGAGAGTTCCCTCGGTAAGAGCATTAATTTGAATATTCCTTGATTACTTAAGTGCCAGTGTTTATAAAACTTGCAGAAAGCTTTGATACACTACCACCTGTCTTTTAAACTTGGTAAAAAACTGTCAATAGCTTCAAGAGGTACACACAGCAAGATAGACATAGACCTCTCAACTGCCTCATTTCATTAGGAATTAAGCTAAAAACTTCCTTAAAAATGATTTTTCAAGTTCTTCAGAACTGTAAAAGATGGTCCTTCACCATTTCAGGAGCAAGAGTGTTAACTCTGATACTGGGTACAGTTGCATTCCCCCACTGCCCATTTTGGGATAGTCAGAACCCATTCCTTCCACAGATGTGATGGCAGCAGAGGTTAAGTTTCCATGGATTGGTATGCACGTAAGGACACAAATATATCCATACCCTCCCAGGAGGCAGATTTTGATAAAAACTATTCCAACCCCACATGGGAAAGGAAAATCCTACTAAACTCTGAGCACTCAAACACTTTCAGTAAGTGTCAACAAATAATTGGGAAGTTTGGCAGAGCAGAAAGGGGTGTATAAAGATCTGTAAAGGGTGTGTGTTGTGCTTAATGTTAGAAAGGCTGGGCAGTGGCCATTTCCAATACATAATACTTTAATCTAGGAGGGAGAGAGCACTGGATTCTTAGAGATTCTCTTTGCCAAATGATTGAGGGAATTAACTTGATACACCTTCATATATTTTCTGCAGCGTCTACTGCAAGACCTCAGCTGAATTTATTTTTTACACAGATATGCTGCAGATATCAGCATGTAATGAAGAAATATCAACAAGGTATAAAAAGTGTGAGTATGCTCACCAGATACAGGCTTGTTGCAGCAGAGCCTTCCAGGTCAGTGCTGCAAAGTGGTGACATCAAATGCAGTGTAAAGTCTCAACAATGAAATAGATCCAGGGCTTCTGAATTACTTTCTACCCTTCAAAATATTTTCATCTGAATGGCGATGATTAAGCTTTGTTTCCTGATGATCTCCTGCTGTACACTAAACCAGAAGTCTTTAATGGACTGTAAATCTGTGTTTGGAAAGCAGATTCCCCATTCTCTTTGCAACATAGACAGTTTGAATAACTACATAGATGGCAAGTGCAACATTCTTGCTACAAACAAGCAAATATAATATGAAATGTGTGCTTTAGCAATTCACCCGCCAAAGGTTGAGCTCAGGTTTTCCTAATTAGAATTTGAAGTACCTCATATTTTTACATGTTATCTACAGTACAAAGTCTCAGAAATGTTTCTCCAGGAAAACTTGGTGAAAATAGTAGTTTAATAGCTTCATATATGTAACTTTAAAAGCAATATATCCTGCAGATTATTCATCTTAACTGTGACCCTGAATTTGCAATGAGACATTCAGTGGCAACTGAGAGTGGGTATGAAATTATTCATCAATTTCACCTAACCAAGAAATTTCTAGTATTTCATTCCTCACTGTTCTGAATGGAATTCCTCTTCTCTGAATGCAAACCATAGACCAATTTTAGTTTTATTTTAGAGGGAAACTGAAGCTGATAATCTTTTGTCACTGGATCAACAGGTAGAAATTGTAGGATCCACATACAGTGCAGTCACACTCCTCAGCATCCTGACTTGTCACCTAAATCCAAAACTAGTGGACAAATTCTGACTTGAAATCATACTGGATCTGGTAAAGCACCTGATGGGAGCGCAGCTTCCCCAGGCATCTTTCACTTTGCCACCTGAAAGAAGACAGGAACTGAGTTCCTGCAATGAGAAAAAAATGACTTTGGTGTCCCAGGCTAGCACAGCACTGAGGGGATGAGGGATCTCTAAGCCATGCACTTTGCCCCCACTGAGGGGCACTGCAGTGGAAAGATGAACAAGCTGCACCTCTGCACTCCTGCTACAAACTCTAGAGAGTGAGAAAACCACTCCCATAAGGAGGCATCCACCAGGAAGAAATCCTCCTTCCGAGCATCCCAGTGCTCTTTAGATGGTGCTTAGCACAGTCACTGATGTGACATGGGGATATTGAAATGTGTTTTACTCCCATTCTGGACCAGAACGAGATCCTGGGCCAGGGTCACCCTGAACAGGAGCTCCTGTTTGCATAAGTAGCAACAAGGGGGAACAGGTCCCACATGGCTGAAGGAAGCCAGAGCAGCAATGTGTGAAGGAAGCAGATCTGTGCTGCCCTCAGGCAAACCCATTGTCCTCACTGGCCACAAGCCCAGCAGTTTACAAGGCAGTTCCTATAGAAAGTGATTCTCTGCACCAGGCAAGCACAGCGGACACTGCACAGAAACAGTTATAACAAAAAGGAGGCAACAGTGATGCAAGCTCAAATGTCATGCTGCAAACAGGGGCTCTCTGTTGAACACATCTGCCTTTTATCTACTACTTCAAATGGATGCCAAGGAAAAGCCTGGGTCTGAGTCAGTCTAAACTGAGAATAGCTAGAGGAAATCATATTGTGGGTTTCGGTCAATCGTTGGGATCCATTCATTCCTAAGATAAAGGATAGACAATATATGAGTGTTAGGTTATCTGCATTCAGTTCCTTGTTCTGTCTTAGACTTGCTGAATGACCTTGAGCAAATAATTCACTGTATTCAACCCTCACTCTCCTTTTGCCACCTCACAAAAAGATACTGGAAGACTGAATGCATGGAGACGGCACTCAGACACCATGGTGAAAAGTTCTATACAAAAAAATCCCCACAACTCTATACAAAAAACTACAGGCATATTTAAAGAAGATAATGCTGTCCCAACCCCATAAATTATGTGCTTTCCTGACCTTTGAGAAAAGCACATGGTTTATAGAGAGTCAGGACAGCATTATCTTTTGGGGTTTGTTCTTTATCATAAAAAAATGAAAAGCAACAAATGCTTTTTTATCATTCTCTTTTCCTTCTTTTCAAAGGATGTGGTCATCAGTGCTGCTTTACACTGAAAGTTAAATCAAGTCATCTGAAAACTAAAGGTGAATTTATTACGTATCAATGTCATGTCAAAATTAAATTTGACCAATGAAACGAACTCATTCTCTTGACTGCAGAGCAAATACCTGAGAAGTATAATCACTGCATGCAGCAATTCCACCTGCTGTGAACTGAGATGCACATACCACCACTGTACTCTTCCTATGACAAACTGTCTCTCCCTTTTCCACTTTCACTTTAACCCCTTTATTACACTTAAACTTTCTCTGGCAGCCAGGTGGATCCAGTGTGTCACATGCCTTGTTCAGGAAGATGAGGAGCTGACAGGAAACCCCCTTGGCTAAACAAACCTTAGTTAATGCCTAACTTAGTTAATGCTTGTCATTTTTCACATCTCTGTCATCATCTCTCTGGAATGTGTTAGTGGATAGGACCAGGCTGGTGGCAATACTCACAGTTCTGGCTGCTGAACCAGCCCTTGGAGACATGGGCTAAATCATCAGCACCTGACAATCTCACAGACCACTCTGAGATGAACTAAGACACAGCAATGCAAGGTTCTGAGCATGTGTGGCCCAGGTGTTGTTCTATCAGCAGTGAACACTGCCATGCACTACAGGAGCATTTAGTACAAAGCCAGAAGCAGACAGCAGGTCTGCTCCCCATGCAGCAGCAGCTCCTCCTGCAGTGCTAAGGGCAGGAGAAGAACAGGTGCTCACCTGCACTGACTCAGTGACTTCCACTGTGCTCTGACTTGCATTGCTGACTCTACTCCTGTTCAGACAGTAGCATCTGGCTTGGATTTAGTGAGGCCTCAAATACAAGCTGAGAAGAGATAAGCAGGATAAATCTTGAGAGGTACTGACTTTCAATCTCCTTATTACAAACAGGAAGCTGGACACTGAATTACTACATCAACTGCAAGCTCAATTCTTCTGCTAATGCAGACAGTTTATAACACAGTGTAGTTTCTGCTCTTTGGAAAGTGCTCTGATTTCAACTGAGCAGTGTCTTGGAGATAGAAATACAATTATTCTGGGCCACGTGCCTTTCTTTCACCCTTCTGCCTCTTAGCTCCACCTGTGCACTCCCCTCCTTTAAGACCTCTGATCTTGCCTTTTTGACCTGTAATCTCTGCTGTGATTGTTGATGTTATATTTATAATCAAAGTAACCAAATCGAACTAACAAACAATTCCTTCAGTAACTCTTTTGTATCAGTCTATATACCTGGTCTCTATTACTCCTAATAAATTCAAGTGTTAAAACTTGTATATTTATTTCATAGTTCCCTACTGCTGTATTAATGACTGAACACAGCCTTATGTGGACAATTCACATGTAAAAGGAGAGACTTTGTTATCATTTTTACCAAACTCACTTTAGGGTAATGGGCAGGTATTGTGCCACACAAACCTCACTGGCCTCCTCTCTAGTGTTAAAGAGGAATTGGGTTTGCTCTGAGCAGTGCACACCAGCAAACAGGGGTTTGTGCCATGTTTTTACATTTCCATGAGTCTCCCTGTTCATTTACTTTTGAATAGCATGGACTATGAAATCATGGCTCTCCCCTTCCACGCAAGAGGTCAGATGGGTCACTCACGGCTGTACAAAAGATGTGGGTTTTTTCCTTTGGTCACAGGAAACCAAGGCTTAGTGCAACCTGCCTGAGTCAAATAAAATTAATGCTTCAAGTGCCACAGCTTGCAATCACTAAAGGTATCCCAGAAATTAAAAGCACAAAACTGGTATAAACAAAAATCTGGCAGTGAGGAAATCACCTTCTTTCAAAAGACTGTTTTGACATCTGACAACAAACTATTCAGATCCTGAATGGGAAGCTCATTTCCAACCCAGCACTCTGTCCTCTTGAGAGCCTGGCATGGGGGTGGAGGGGTGATACACGAAAGAGACTGAAAAGTGACACCCAGGGGGAGTGACCTCCCAGAGATAATCAATGGCTTCGCAATGAGCAGCCATCTCTACTGAATATTGATCAGCCAGTGCTGGCAACCTCTGCTCCGGGGAGGTCAGAGCTCCTGCCAGCTGCCTTGTGTGAGCACAAAGGGGGCCCCAGCAGAAGGCAAATTGTAAATGGCAGGTTTTATGTGCTCTGGCAGGGTCTGGCCCCCAGTAGAAGAAAAAACCCCAGAAGTATGGTCACTGCTCGAGGAAGCAGAAGGCAGCAGCAGTGCTGCTTACTTCTGTAATTACACTGTGCAATTCCAGGTTTACCATAATAAACTTGTTTTAAAGATTATCACCTGCAAAAATGCATGATACCATGAGTTGCCACAGGTTTCTCTTCTCTAAAGATTTCACAGACATGTCAAATGGGGTGCTTTCACAGACACCTGCCCTCACAAGCTTTGCCCAGTGTTACACCTCAGTACATGCCAGGTATGAGCAAATATTTCAAGGTGACACCAAATGCTGGCCTAGGCCAGCTCTGAGCACACCTCATGCCCTTGAAGCAGCACAGCTGTGTGTTAGTGCTCCATCCCCCTCACAGCACAATCTGTTCTCGCTGTCCCATTCAGTAATGAAGATTTTAGCTTTTTAGTATTTTCTAAAATATAAATATAAATAGTCATATATTAATTTTATTATTACATCCATTGGTAGATATATATAGAACTTATACAGCTGAGGGAATTAGCTATTAGTGACTAAAAGGATATCCTACCTTTTTAGAAGCAGACAGTCTTTTCTCATAGGCTTTCTGTGGAAAGAGAAATTGTGACAGTCAAGGAAAAGAGACCTGGAAACTGTGTTTAAAACAACAAAAAAAGAAAATAAAAAAAGAAAATGGAAAAAAAATAAAAATAAGAGGAAGAAAAGAAAAAAGTTCCAGTTTCTGCCTGGTGTAATTCATCTGACTTCAGTGGGGTTGTCCCAGAGCAGATTTGTCTCTCTGTCTTTGCCAAAAAGAGAACAACAGGAGCGAGCCAAAGGCATCTGCTTTTGCATTTCCTCAGTGAATCCGTTCATTACACTCTCCTGATAGAGAAGTTGTAAACAAAGGCACTTCATGATGCTGCATCGTGCTATCCATAATTACATTGTATGTGCTTCATCAGCAGACATGCTTCAGGGCACACTGCAAAGGCTTTTTATGTATTCAGGACTCTTTCTGAGAGGGTGGGTTAAATGAAGAGAGGGGAATGCTAACAGTTAAAACAGAAAAGAAAAACCCAACTTAACCTAAGCAGTTACTTAGAGAGGAGCTCAGTATAAGAGGGAGGAGAGGAAACTATCTACACACACTGCAAAAAAAAGATGGGAGTAGAATTCCTGCCCACCAGTACCCCAATTAGTTTGTATGCTTCAATATTCTCTCTATTTCTCTTTAAGATCACACACCCTCTAATCACGTTGTGTTGCTACCACACGAAAACCTCAGTCTGGATGGGCATTCAGAAGAATTTTTTAAAACAAAAATTTCAGTTTGGAAGCTGTCTGAGGCTAACTTTAGAGAAATGGCCAACCATGCTCTGACTTCATACTGATGCAAGTCAGATGTAACTCCCTAACTTGTGAGTATTAGAAAACTCTAGTGACAGATCATAAGCAAGTTCTAAACTCTTTATTGCTTAGCAAATCAGCTTAAAGTGCTTGGCAGTTCCTGGTGCAAGGCATTCTCTGAGAAAAAGATTCTGTTTATCTTGTAAGAATGTACTAACACTGTCTTGGATGTAATTAAGTCCAGCAGAATATAACATTTCTGCTGAGAACTTTGCTTTTAGAATTTGGGAATCTGCCACCAGAACGTGTGTAATCCACACCCTGTATAGAAGTATTTGTGTTTGTAAAGAAGAACTTGGGAAAATGAAATTCTTTAAGATAACAAACACCCAGATGGCAAGGGAGGCAGGTATTCAAGGGCTGGAAGCTGAGATCTTTTCAGGTAAGATTTGAAAAGGAAGCACAGACAGAGGAAGCAAGCAAAGAGAAGCACAGATTGGTGGAGAGAGTGTTGTGGTAAATTCTACCTTGTACTACCTACACGCACATGTAACCTATGCTGCTGCAAAATCACAGTCTTAGGTTTGTTTGGGTTTTCACAGAAGTAATTTTTGGAGGTGAAAAGAGGTAATAGAAGTTGACCTATGTCAAAATACACTGAACATGGCACTTAACAATATCAAATTGCTTTGAATGCTAGATTTCACTATGGAACAAAACAGTTTCAAATTGCATACATCAAGATCATATTTGGATAGTTTAACAGCAAGCTGAAACATTTCTAAACTGTGCAATCCTAATTCTAAAAATTTACTCCATATCAAGAATTTGCCTCTATTATTGTCAGGTACAATAGAGATAGAGACCATAAAAGGAAAAATTCAGGCAGCTCTTTTCTGAATGCTTATTACATAAAGGTAAAAGCTGTCAGGCTTGTGTCACTTGAAGAGTGTTCTCAGATGAGTAATTACAGCCAAACAGTAGCACCTGCCTCTAGAAAGGGCTGGACATCCACGTTTCCTTAGCCACTGCTTAGCCATTTGACAATGGATGCAATATATAAGGGAGCAGCCAGTGACAGCTGCCTACAGGTGACAGGGGAAGTAACCTGCCCATTTATCACTAGAGAAGCCAAAAGCGCTGCCTCACTTGAGCCCTTGGGATTTAGCACCTTACATACAGAGCATATCCCAAGAATTCTCTGAGTGGAGCTGGCTCTGAAAGGAGTGATTACATGGTAACTCTTTAAAAACTTGCCATAAGAGCTGTACTTACTCCTCATGTTAGTATATAAAAGTTGCTGGCATTTATTTCCCAGTCATCTTATTCATGAGCTTGCCCTTCACAAAGAAGAAAGGAAGCCAGGAAAGACATGAACAGGCATTACCATGTCAGAAAACTCTCAGCCAAAGCTTAGTCTTTCCATAAAAGTTCAGAAAGACTGGAGAGTTGTTTAGCTGGAGTTTCAAGGTTGTTCAACTCAGTGTAACAAATAGGAAAGGATACAAAAAGTCACAAAATAATACACTACTACTTGGCAGCAAAATATAATTACTCCATAATAGCTCTTGTAAAAGTCCTCTCAGCATTTGTAACAATTAATTACTCTGTTATTAATTAATAATAACATCTTATCTAGCTATTCAACTCCACAGATGTTCAAGTCTTTAACACAGACGGGAGCAGCATTTGCTCATTCTGGATTATCAAAGGTTTGACCCTGCCATCATGGCAGGTATCCATATTGTGACTAATAGCACAAAGAAACCCCTGAGACCTGCAGGAACCAACTCATGGCTTCTACAAGAAATTTCCCCAGTCCTTGCACTACACAGAATAGAACTGAAAAATATTTTAGACTTATCTGAAGGAATCTACTTCTATAGGTCAAAAAGTCTTAAAAGATTAATTTTTGCAAAATTCCAAATAATTCCTAGGAAGAGAGCCAGCGGGTACCCTTTGGAATTATTTTGTCTTTGACCAGGAGTGAGCCTGTTCTGAAGAAACTCCCTGGGGAAACTGGGTGAGATGCACGTGTTGCCCTTTCAACTCTGAAGTTTAGACATAGGGATGTCAATAATGACCCTCTCTAGCTGAACTGGAACCCAAGCCACCCATCCAGGGTAAGTACACAACACTTACCATTTCTGTGAAAAACCAGTGAGAAGTGCAGTGAGCACCACTCACAGGGCTTTCAGCACAGCTTCCCTCTGGGCAAGTCTAGGTCTGGGCTGCAAAGAAGGCTGAAATACAGAGTTGCATGTGGCCAGAAGTGCTGTGTTTCAAGTGGCTTGAGACCAAACCCGTCCTGATTTGCACCCAAACCACATACAATTTCAGGCTGGCTTGTAACTTATCCAAGTGCTGCTGAAGGGTTCACAAACTTTAGCGAACTTGGCTTGAACTTTGCATTGGAAAGAAAAAAGTAAATCAAGCTAAAGGTTCAGCCTTAAGACATTTTGTCCATCTCCAATACTGATGCCTTATAAAACAAAAATTGATATTCTATTCTACACAGTGATCCCAAACCCCATTCCTTATACACATTATCCCAGGATGGGATGAGGATAAAGATCATCAGCTGCAGTAACACTGTAGGCTATACATAACCCTTCACTCACAGGAGTAAAACCCCTCCATCCCAAAAAGCTCACTTAAGTAATGATAACATGATAACATTCTCTAAGATTTTCCAAGGCCAAATGAAAAGTCACTTTCTATCTTTAAAGAAAGATAGAAAATAATATAATAGAACTTGGAAAATGGTTCAGGATCCTGCCAGTGGTACTAAATCCAGCCTTAGGGTCACAGTTGCCATTATGTGCCTTTATTTGTTAGTCTGAGATATGGGTATAGATATATAGATATATAGATATAGATGTACAGCACCTTGCTGTACACCAGGGTTATGGCAGCTTTGAATCTTCCTAGGAGCAAGTGCCCCACTGTTTCTCTGGAGAGGTGCATGTTCTTCTCAGGGAGGTCCTTTCCCTCAGTTTCAGCCTCCATTTTTAACACACTCACATAAAACCTCTCTCTTAGAACAGGCACTGCAGGTCTGGGGAGCTTTAAGATAAACTGCAAAGGGGTTCATATAAGTGAGAAGAAGGGAGAGTGAACCATCTGTAACTATAGGTAACTCTTGAAGCTATACCTTTTCAAACAAATAGACTTTAATTTAAAGCAAAAACAGTTTATCTCTGAACAATGAAGTTTCCTGAAATTTGTTCTAAAATAGCCTTCAATACAATCTGCTTTCTTCCATGCTCATTTTTAGCCTGTTCTGTCAGCTTGTTTCTTTTTATGTACCTCCCTATTTATTATAAAGAATTACCATTTTTGTAATGGCAGTAGAAAACCACTAAAAAAAACAGCTTCAGAAGCCTCACTCTGATGTTCTGAAAATAAAGCAAACAAAGAGAAAACCACTACTAATGTCTTCTAAACCATTTCACATCATCAAGGATCACATATTTGAAAACAAATGAAGTTATCAGATTTCTGAAGAACGCATTTTTGATTCTGCACACTTTATCTCCATAAGCCTTTGCATAGTCACTTCTTGAGTTTTGTACTTAACCTGAAGAACTGGTAAATAAAAATAGTTGCTCTCTCTGACCTTGTCTTTTTCATCTGATAATAATTCACTCCTGGTGCTGTTCAGTGGAAGAGAAAAGTGATAGCAAGATCAAACACAGCATGTAAATAACCCTGAGGCACTGGGGTTTCTCCTTTGTTCCACTGAAACGACTTCTGTCTGATAATTTAACAGAATAGTCCCTGAATTTCACAAAATATACATGGTGTATATTTTACAACACAGGTCCTGACCTTGTCCAGGTAGGTTTGTTTTCTTGGAAAGACTTTCTGACATCTAATGAGAATGTGGTATAGTCCCATGCTGTTGGGGCAATGATGGTCTAAGGAAGTTCCAGCTGACCAGTATTCCCACCTGTTCCTGCCCTGCTTGTGGGGCTGTGCTCTGAAACATGGCACTTCCAGGGGAGTGAAAATTTACTGGGCCAAGTGAGACAGGAGTTAAGTTTCCAGATATGTCTACTCTGAGACTTGTGCAACTTGCTAAGAGTTGTGTTGCTACAAGTGTGCGTGTGGGTGGAAGAAATGGACTAACAAAGAAGTAATTAGGGGTTGGAACTGCTCAAGGCATGAGCACCACCAAAAAAGGCACTTAAAAGCCAAAAACAGTTGCACAAGCTTCTTAGCAATGTCCTGACATTTTTTTATTACACTACTCTAAAATAAATCTAATCTGAAAACTTAAATCTTCCGTTAATTTTGGATGGTTTTTAACTTACAAATTGCAGACATCGTTCAAATTCACCTCCCTCTCTCCTACTAATGAGCAGGCCATTTCCCTTTCTACCTGCTCTTTGTAATGCAGTGGTAGCTACAGGCTGCTGCCCAAATCAGATCTGTTATGCAAGGCATACAGGCACATCCTTCCTCTCAAAGAGTTTTGTACTTCCTCGTGGGAACAAGCAAGTTTTCTCTTAAGATGAAGAACTGATGCAGAGGTGAAGCAGTTTATCCAAGGCCCTGCTGGAAGCTTGAAGCAGGAACAGGAGTGAACCCAAATCTTCAGTGTGCTCACACAGGACTGTGCACATTTCTCAGCCTGGAAAGGATGAGCTCTATTGAATTGGAAATGTACAGTTGGCTTGAGCACACGTGGGAAGACAGTGCTGTGGGATGGATATCAATCCACAGCCTGTGTTTCCAGAGATCAGGGCTTGGACAAACACTGGCTCCAGCCAGGCTGCTGCTCTCCTGGGGATCCAAATTAATGGTCCCCAACACAAAACAAACGTTGCTCTGCATGGGACTTCTGAACACAAAACCATGGAGCCAAAGGTTCCATTCTTTTAGGACTGACAGAGGCTTGGAAGCAAACAGGATGGAAAAGAGCACACATCCATGGAAACAAAGATGTAGCCAGAGGCCTGGTTTCAGCAGGATTGGAAATTCCATAAGATCACACTGAGATCACTTTTTAAAATTAGTGCCACCCTGTGTTGTCACCCTCACAATTCAACAGGCACTTGTCATCTTAGAAGAGTGGCAAACACTGGTCTGCTGGACAATGGGAAACCTTCCACCATTTATGACCACTACAGTTCCCAAGATGTCTTGTGTGCAGATTTGCTCTGGAAGCCTTTGCCTACTTCTAGCAGCTAAAATGCAAATTTTTTAGGAGGTTTTCCCCTGTTTCCATTGCATTTTGCTGATGTCAGTCCCCTTGCACTCTCTCTCTGCTGGGCATCTTGGCTGGCTATTTATGTGGGAAGTGAAATGAAAGCCTGCACTTTTCTGATGAATGCTGCTATCTCATGCATTTTAAATTTTTATTTGGACTAAGCAAAGAAAAAAGTCAATCCAGCAGCTATTATAATCAGCATCTTATACAAACTGATCCAAGCTCTAAAATACATGAAAGATGATTGACAAGTCCAAGGATGAAAGACTCACTGTTTAAGAACTTTCCACTGCAAATTGGTATTTCAGTTTTCCTCTGTAGTTACAGTGCCTGAAAATGTGTTTGTTATTTTTAAGTCAGACCCTCATGTTGTCATATGCCTCCAGGAGCTGGGAATTCAAGGGAAAAAATGCCAATTTGAAAACTTTAACTGGCAACATTATGAAAGTTATTATCTCTTGAGCATTGACATTAATATTTTTTGCACATTCTAGTTTATCACCCACGCGCTTCTCACCACACCTTAAGGGCCTGGTCTCTCTTCCAGCAGGGAGAGACTGGCTACCAAACTGTATTAGGCTTGTCCATTATACTAACAGGATTATAGTAAATAATACCAAAAAAAACCCCTACTTATTCATATGGAAACAGCATTAATCCCTTCTGCCTGCCCCACCCCATAACTTTATGTCTGAGCGTGAAAGCTATCTGTCTGCTTTGGCAGCACAGAAACATTCACTAAATGTTTTCCAAATACTAGGTTTTCTCCCCCTCCCCAGTTCTTTTCAGTTTAGCTCTGAAGGAACACATAAAGCATAAAAAAGACTATGACATTCTTTCCCATATAATTTAATATAGGGCATAGATACTGCTTTCTGGGGAATAATAAATAGAATTATCAGGAAAAGGTAGAAAATACAGAAAGAACTATAAAAAGTTGTATCATTTATCACGTTAATTTCCTCTCTCATACAGAAAGTCAGCTGGAATGGCTAAACAGCAGGGCTGATTTCAGCTTATCTTAACACATCTGGACATTAAACCCTGTGGTTCAGCGTGGTGGCTGCACATCCTGTGGCACTGCCCCTCTGGCAGAAGCAGAACCTGCTGCCAGAGTGTGGATCAGAGATTTTGGAGCAGTAAACCTGGATGGTTTCCTCTAATACCTGGAAGTTCTCTACACCCCAGCAATACAATCTCACCTCTTTCATTAAGACAGGAAAGGTGAGCTCCCAAGTTTTATCCTGCCATTTTCTTATGCTGGAATCTGAATAACAGTCCACTTATAATGACCATAATCAAAATTATACTATTTTCTGTAATCTACAAATAAATTCACTGATTTCATCCAAGATACAAAGCTAAGAGGAAAAACAAAGCTAGAGAACAAAACATGCCTTTGACTAAGGGAAAAATTCAATTTATCTATTAAATTTCAAAGCAAAGGGATAAAAGTTGCTTGCTTTTCGAGTGTTTGTTTTTAATTATCCATATTATTGTACAACATTTTTATGGAAATATGGGTTAGCATGATTGAAGGTTAATGGCCCTACAAAGAACAGCCTTTTTACACTCAGACACACTCTTTCTCAGTGCAAATGCAAGTTTCCAAAGAAACCAGACTCAGGTGTGTAAAAATAATATTTTGTTGTTATTTAGAAATGGAAATTGTATTTCAGTCCTTGCTCCTGAGCAGTAGAGTGATCTAGCTAACTTCTCAAACTGCCCTGCCCAAGCATTATTGTGGGTATTTATACATTTTTCTATCTGGCAAAGGTTTTTAACAGCACAAATTCTTCCTTATTTGCCAATTTTCATCCAGATTTGTAAATAATCACATTCAGACCACCACACTTGAAGAATCAAGTGAGAAGTTTTATTTCTTTCCAACACCAGTTCTGCTTTTTCTTCCAACACAAAACATCAGGAGGAGAAAAAACATACAGCACCTTCTTAGATTTCTGTAATAATGAGAAACTTTCTAGGAAGAGCATCAAATACTCCAATGTGCACAAGAAGCAATTTGTTCTCAGTCATCTGCTTACAGGTTCTTAATCCACCCTGTGCACTCTGTAAGTCATTCAGGATTTCAGCACAATTTTTTTAAGCTAATCATCAATTAATTCAGCAAGAAAGTTCTGCCCTGATTCAGGAGCTCCAGTGCTGCAGAAGCTGCAGGTTTGTTACAGGAACTGAGCTTAAATTAACAGCATAAAGAAAATACTGCAGCTTTGACTGATAGTGTTTTTTGAGAACTGTGGTAACTGAGAAAGACAGTTCCACTGGAAAGTAGCTATTGAGCACATTCTGCCATGCAAATGAAAGTGTGATAATTTTATAAGAATGAGGCTGTAAAAAAGGGATATGGCTGGCTTTTCCAACAATCATTCCCCAGGTTTATAAAGAATGTTTCGGAATTGTTCTGCCCACCAGTCTTTCACAGCCTGCACTCTGAACACAGTGCTTGTAGCTCAGAGACGGATCCAGGAGATGGCTTGATGAATACTAAAGGGACTGGAAAAATTTCAATTTCTGTCTTTTTGCAGTGGGGAAAGGAAGAAGTCAAAGTCCTCAGCACATGCTGAATGGTTTACACTGCCCATAAAGAACTGAATCTCTGCCCAGAATGAGAAACCAATCTGAATCAAGCTCATTGTCAGGTTCAATTTTCCCTCTGATGTTTTCCATTTTCATTGCTTTGTCTCTCTACAGCAGTTAGCTCTACCCAGCACTTCCAAAATCAAACAGACTGTTTAAATATTTCTGGCCCAAAGGAATCTAGAAAATTGGAGCATAAATTAAAGGAAAACAGATTCAGAAACATTATCCCTAAACAAAACAAGCCCAATAGAACAGTTCATGATGTCTTAGGAGTTAAGTGTATCTAATCAGACTGTTCTCCCTCAGAGCCTGACCCTAAATAAAATATTGGAAGTTTTGACCAAATGAGTGAAAGAAGATTGAGTATTCTGGCTGAAAGCTTAAAAAGTCAGTGTTCCAAAGGGAGAGGGAAGGGAACGTTTAAAGCTTTCTGCAAAACATCCCTCTTTAGTTGTCTCAAGTTGCACTTCTTAAAGCCACTTCTTGGCTTTTTCTCTGAGGACTGAAGACAAACAGTAGGCTTCAGTGGAGTTCCATTAATAGCCAAACAAAAAACACTTTACAGAGAAAACAAGTATTTGTGCAAGCAGCTGACCCAACAGAGTCCTCTTTCCTACAGCTCTGCAGTTCTCCAGGGTGGAAATGGAATCGTTTTACAAAATTTCTGATGTTCGATAGGGAACTGTTTTATGCAAGAGCCTTTCTCTCAGGAGGAGCATTAGCCAAGTCTGTTTTCACTCCCTGACTACCTACTTCTGTGAACTCTGGTAACTTCTACCTCACTCAAATTTTGCTGAGATTGAACAGAATGTTCGAAAGTTTTTAGGAAGGAGTTAGAGATGAAGCAAGACCATGTAAGCATATCAAATAACAAAAACTAACAAACACACCAACAAAACCCAAACCAACAACAAGAACAACAACCACCAAAAAAAAAAGTCAAACCCAACCAACCAACCAAAAAAAACAAAACCAAAAACAACAACAACAAAAAAACAAACCCAAACCCAAACCCTTGTAATTTCCAACAAACACCTAAGGTAGCTGGAAAATAACTGTAAAGGGAGTCAGCCAGGTCCCCTCACAGAATTTTTGGTCCAGGTGTGACCTACCAGGAAGGACTGTCCACTGGTTAAACCCATGTCGCACATTCTGTATATCAAGGTCCAGCTCCTTCCTCTGTCAAAATCTTTCTGTGACCATAAAATTTATGTTGAATAACAACTTAAAAATATAAACAAACCTCAAATTTGGTTTTCCAGACCCAATGTTATCATGCTTAAAACTTAGAGTAGTTAAACGTTCTCAGCAGAGTATGTGAAGAGTGTTAAAACCAGAGTAGCAGCATGTTTGGCAGGCAACAATTGCATCTAACCACTACAAAATTGTTACAAGATATATCTAAAAGTCTTCTCCCCCTTCACTAGACCATTTTCTTAGGGGTTGTCCTTTGGAATTCAGAGAAAACCCTCTCCTGAAGAAACCATCGATGTCTTAGAGCTGCCAACCTGTTGGTGTGGAGAACACAAGTGTCATATCCAGAAGTGGCCACACTTTCACTGAAGATCTTTTAGAAGTCAGCATGTAATAATGGGCTAAAAATTGCCTCTCTGCACCCCTTTTTTCCTCAAAAGGGTGGCAAAAGAAGGCAGGTAGTGCCCCTACACTTCCTTGTGATCACAGGTTAATGGCTAGAAAATTCATTCACAGTACAGGAAAATCAGGTTTCTCTTTCCCCTTGGAAGGGATTCATCTCATTCTGTTGCACAGGCTGCCCCTACCATTGCCCTTAATTACAGGAAGATAGTCCAGCCCTACAGTGTTTATAATTAGAAGTAAAAATCAAAATAAATTAAGAAATCAAATCAAACAAATTTCTTGTTCTGATTAGAGGCAATGAGCTGAGCCAAGGATAGCAAGATTATGAACATCTATTGAATAGCTAAGAATTAAGCCCCTGTGCCCTAAACCATAGGACAGTAATTTAATCTTTCACTTGGGATCCATTCTCATAGGTTTACATGGCATGTAGAAGTTCATAGCAGGAGCAGTTGGAAGCTCTGTAGAACCCAGTACTCAAAAATACAGAGACAAGAAATTAAATTACAGATCTGTCTCACCATTATTTTGCCTTTTATATAGATTTTAAACTGTTAAAAAAAATACCAGGTGAGTTTACAGAAAATGCTTAAGGTATGGTAAATAACAGGGAAATCACCAGCTGGTTTTGCTATTCAGAGGTACAGAATAATACTGAAGTATTGTAAACTTTTGAAACAGAGAATCAAATCAACTAAGTTTATGCTAAATCTGAATTAAAGGAAGATTTGAAGTCTCTTCCCTCATCTCCACAAGTCATGATGACCCCTGAAAAAGCTGCCTCAGGGATACATGAGTGGGAAATTTCCCAGATGTCAGTCTACAGAGAGCTTCTTGAACTCTGACAGGCTTATTGCATGTATTCCCATGACACGTGGCTGGAATTGGGTTATTTTGTAACTGAAATTCATGTCAAACTGCATGAGAGTACACTCAGTTTGGTTTTTTACCTGCTAAACACAGTCTCTCCTCATTCTTGGTGTTAGTTCACAGAATAGTGAGCTCCCCTTACACCAAGGACACGTAACTCTTTCAGGGGAGCATTGATAAGGAGTTATGGGGAGTCCCTGATATTTCTCTAGTCATGAGCATCTGGGGCCCTGTCTGTAGCCAAGGACTGGAAACATTTGGATGTACAGGGGACATACACAAGCTGTTACAAAGGGAGCCTCTGTAACACAGCAGCACCATTTCAGTGCTGCTGGCCTTCCCTCCCCTCCCACTACAGCAGGATTGCTGGGTTCTGCCAAGTTGCAGAACCTGAGAAAAAGCAACACTGTGCTGCTTTTGTTCTTGTGAGGGAGGCAGAGAAAAAAAATTAGCACTTTTTGAATGGATTAGGACTTGGAAGAGATTTAAATCATGGAAGAATGTCAGGAAATAAGAAAGTGGGATCTCAAAACTGAACAGTCTTTAAGAAAGCTCAGCAAGAAAGAAGCATTAATAAATTAGAGGTTTAGTTATCCTCTTGGCTTAGCTGGGGCATTGTAAAGGTCTCAGAAAGCTTTCTGAGGAAAATTGTGATTGTAGCAGAAGCTACATTACCTCTCCTCCCTCTACTTTATTGTAGCATGGATTGTTCCTTCCCAACTGGAAAAACGTGTATGTATTGTGCTAATGTAACACTATATGCAAGCACAGAAAATCACAGACAGAAACATCTCTTCTAGGTTATGCATTTTAAAAATTCTTCCTGTCATTTAAGAACATAAATGACAAAGAAATCACACAAAGAAATGGAAGAACCACTTATGCTACAGAATAACACATACACATTGTGCAAGACCATTGTGTGCAGACCACTCAACATTTTGTGCACACTTCACAATTAATCTGCAAAAAAAACTATGCACAGGCAGTGAGTCCCAGGGACTGAAGTTGTAGCACACACCCAGACCAACTACTGGGTTTGTAGCCACAAATGAGGTTATGCCTCATTCTGTAATACAAGTATGGCACTTGAAACCTACAAATTCAATTGCAAATGGGTCAAATCACAAGAGAACCAATCAAATCAATTAGCAATCAGACAAGGTGCAACCTTCCCCACCCTGGATCAGCACTCGTCAAAGCCATCAGGAAGTGTGTGTTGACCAGGGCTCTGCCTCACAAGTTGGCTCTGGCATCTGCCCTGGGGCTGTTTACTCCACCCCCATAGCTGAGTGGATTCCTATCCCTTTCCAGTCAGCCTCACTAAAGATCCCTGCAGAAAAAAAAAGAGAATAAGTCCTATGAAAGGGTTTCTATCTGCCCCCTAATGCGAGCAATTGGCACCACAGGATAAATGCTACACACAGACAAGAGCTAAAACACTATAAATATGGAATATGCATGAAAATAAAGCTATCTAGCAATCCAATATGTAAAACTGTTAGTAGTGTTCAGTTTACATTTTTATGTTATACTTTTGCATAGCAAAAAACCCGATTTGGCTACTGCCCCAAAGCTGCCATGCACAAAGAAGAGAGGGCTTGCTGCAACTGAGGCACCCCCTTGATCCCAGTCCTGTGGTCTCCCCCCCATCATCATCATCATCATCATCATGGATCTCCTCTGTCACCTACTTCTGAAGAAAAAACAGCCAGTAAATATTGCCTTGATATTTGTTTTGATCTACATGGTGATCTGCACATCAACTAAATGCCTACCACAGTAAGCTTTGAAGGCAGAAACAGAGAAACAAATAAACCTGTCACACATTCTAAATTTACTAATACAGCCTTGTTACACCATTGTAACCAGCAGCACTTGAAGCTCAAATGTCTCTGTGCTTCTCTGCTTAAACCTAAAACCTTAAATCGTATCACTTGTAGAATTCAGTGTTTCTTTACTTGGAACTGAACATTACAGCAGCTTTCCGCAAGGAATGAAATGGAATTAGGTATAGCATTTATACCTGGTCCATTGCCTTGTTGCTCCCCTATCCAGTAACACATTAGGCAAAAGTATTTTTATTAGATGTGGCCAGATCTAATTTAAAATTAGTCCCACCACAACCCCAAAAACTCCCTTATATTTGACAAAAATGTTCCAAACTCCCCCTAATTCTTTACTTTCATAAGGTTCACATTTTCAGAGTTAAAATACATTCCAGTGCTCATCCAATGCAAGAGATGAATGCAAACCAGCAAAGAACATGACAAGAAATTGCACCTAGAAATTAATCTAAAATAATCTTGAAACCCTTGCAGTTATGTAACAGAATACAGAGATAAACTGGCTAGCAATTACTAATGCATTGCTTTGTACTCCCTAAGTAGCTCCTACAAGTTTTTTCTTGTTGGATCACCTGTTTCTGGGCACAGTGTCAATATTTACACAGCTCCTTCTACTAATAAACCATGAAGGAAACTGCATGGTACATAGTAATGAATTCTCAAATGCTTCAGCAGAGACTTTGATCAATTTTTATTTTAAGCATATAGGAAGTTCACTAACAGTATCATAGACTTGTACTAAAATTTCTTACCTTGCAGAGTTTCAACAACAGCCAGCATGTCAGGTACGCTGTCAGCGTGAATTTCACCTTCATGTACTGTTCAGGCAAACAGGTAAGGTACATTTGTACCCACTCCAGCTCCTCATGGGCAGCACTGCTGCCAGCATTATTAATATCTTCTCCCCCACCCTCTTGTCTTCCTTTTTCCTCTTCTGCTGATGCACCCAAACATCTATTGAACTCCATTTTAAAAACGTCCGTCGTGTCACACCCCTAGGCCCCCCTCCTTCTCCACAAAGCCCTGATCTTTCCAGAGACAGCTCAGGAAAGTTTTAATTTTGAATCAGTAATGATATTCCCTGATCCTCCACAAGTATGTAGCTTTGTCTTTAAGCCAACCCAGAAAGTTCAGGCTGTGGTAGAATAAACTTTCTTTAAACTGTATTGGCTTTTTGCCTTTCTCTTATTAAATAACCTCTTGCAAATGTGTGTACAGCTACAAGACAAATATAGCACCAGCTAGCCTTGTCATACAGCACAAGAATACTCCTGCTGTTGCCAAGAGAGGAGAGAAAGATCCCATTTATTTAAAGAGCAAGTCCTCAGCATCAGGACTACAGTTCATTTGGAGGGGAAAAAAATTATGAAAAAATCTGTTATCTTTGAAAACTTATTTTTTTGTCAACTGTGTTTCCGCAGAACAAATCCCAATTCTGTAAAAAAAAATATGTTGTTACAGAGGAGGGTTTTGTAATTCCAGAGACTTCCAGCCACAGTAATTCATTGTTTGTGATATCACAGATGCCAAGCTTGTGAAGACTACAAATTTCAAAAGAAAAATGAGGTCCTGCAGATGGACTGGAGCCAAGATGTTCTGGAATAATGAACAGCCCTTGCATAGGCCAAAACATGAAGAAAATATGCAAGAGATTTACTAAGTAATTTTCAGTTAAACATTAAGCAGCTCATCTGTTCATTGTGACAGCTCAAACTTGTATATTAAGAAAAATTTCAAAGACCTTTAGCCTATTCTTAGTGACAGAGAAGACTTAGAGATTTAGGTTTAATTGTTTCACTTATCAAAATTTGACAGCATCAACAACTAAAAGGCATTATTTTAATTAATAGGATTAACTTTACTGGTAACTTCATGCAGAAACTTACACTTTCTACAAATTATTACCCCCACTACAGAGATGATATTCAAGTAAAGGAAGACATCACTGTGGTTTGCTGAAGAATTAATCAAGTGTTCCAGTATCTTGAAATATTGCCCTTTTTAACATATAGACGATCTAACACCCAAAGATTCCATCATCTTGGACCACCTTCAAGCATCTCATGGCAGTGATTCAGTAAATGCTTACCATCCAATTTTACAATCTTTAATCATATTTAACACCACTTTGACCTAATCTCAGTGACTTTCATAGGGCTTCCTGAGTCAGACATTCTACGATTAGAATGGGTGTTTCAGAAAAAAAAAGGTAAAAACAAAATTGCTACACACCCATACACAGTCTCTCCACAAGAAACAGCAAATGAGATGTAGAAATCATGCACATTTCTTTTGTCTGATACATTTGTGTCTGGCTCACCTGGTTCTTCTGATGGGTACAGCTGCCACTATTTCCCTCTCTTTTCATGTTCACACAAACCTGAGAAGGAGAAAATACAAGGAATTGGAGAGCCAAACCTTCCTGAGACAGTTTGCTAGGATAAAGTGGAACATCATTTCTCTTCCTGTAGGCAATCCTGAGTACAGATGTTGAAGGCAAACTGGCTCTAGCATACAAAGGAGTTGGACAGCATCCCAGTGCTCACTCCTCCTGGCCGTATCCCTCCTCTGCTGTCAACAACATGAGCCTGCAATTCCCACAGAGTGCTCGCTCTGACATGACACAACTGAGTAATCCTCAGCAGCAGTCCCCACGTTTTCCCACCTGCAGGGGATTAGGGCACCACTCCTGGACCCAAATGTCAGCAGGGTCCTTGTGTGGCAGCCTGCCCTGCACAGGGACAAGCCAGCGCTCCTCACCCCTGAGCATGAAAGCAGAGTGGTTCATGGGGAAGAAAGCTCCACAGCTCTCCAGTCCCTAGGGGTGAGCAGACTACAACCATTGTCAGAAAGCAATTGTGGCCATGCCAAAAGCCTGCTCACTGCTGCTGCCAATTTTAAACACAGTTAAAGAACACTTGACAGAGAAAATGATAGGAAAGGAGAAGTCAAACCAAAGAAATGTCAAGAAGCAGATGACTGAGCCATCTTATAAATTTGTAGAACACTGTCAGCTGAGAAAATTACAAGGGTGGAGGCAGATGAAAACTGCATATATTACTAAGGTATTTTCTTAGTCTGCTCCCAGAAGGACATGACATTGGCACATACTGGCACAGTCATTATTTTCATCTTTCCTTTGCCTCCCAATTCTTTGATTCTGACCACTAAGAAGTTTCTACATGAGATATTTTCAACCCTAGTATTTCTTCTCCAATCCTTGCCATTTGTGATGTGAATAATGAGATATGAGCCAACAAAGACAAGTCTGTCTAAACTATTTCCCAGCCCTGGGAGTGCAAATGAAATTATAGCTAAAATAAGATCCACTCACTACATCCTTGAGTTAGTCAGCATTCACCTTCATTCCCAGCATTTCTATCCCAAGCAGAAGCCACGATAGCAGATTTCAGCAATTTTAGGAAAATAAATCATATAGATTTGCAACAGGTCTTAAGGCATGATCTGGAATCCTTAAGGTGAGTTAAAAAGCAGTCTACATGCAGTGTCCAGGTACCGGGTTTCCTTATTTTCATAATGTTCAGTATCTTCAATGGCTTCAAAATTTTAAGATAAAACAAGTATTCCAAATAGTAACTTTTTGTTATAACTTGATGAGAAGTTTTTGCAATTATGAAGAATTCATCTTAGCACCATGCTGTGGTACATAATTTTCCCTTCACAGTCTGTAGTCACAAGTCAAATTTTTATTTTGTCTTGGAATGGATTCACATTTGGAAACAGCTTTTCTTGCCAGATACAATTACTGAGCAGCTCCCCAGCTTCATTAGCACAAAGTGTAGTGTGGAAGAATGGGTCCAGCTTTTTTGCTATTTTAAATTCAAAATTATTCATAGAAGAAGCATATTACACTCTAAAGGAGTGCACGTAAGCTCTTGGCAGCCACTACCCAGTTCCCTACTCAGTTCTGCTCAGCCTGAAGAACAGCTGTTTACAAGAGTTCTAGATACAACTGTACTTCCCCATCTCAAGATTTTAGAACAACCAACCCTGCCCCCTCAAAAAAACAAACAAACAAACAAACCCTCCCACCCAAAAAAAACACACAACAAAAACCTGAGCAAACAAACTAAAACAAAAAAGCTCAACCAATCAAACAAAAAAACCTAACAAAACCCCAAAGCACCCCACAGGTTTTATTTCTATTATCCTCACCTCTACCTCATTGTCCCATGTGTTTCCAAGTGTACTGTAAGAAGATTTTCTGCAAATGGAGCTCAGAAAGTAACTTTTAAAATCTTCAAGCCAGTGTTTTTGTAGCCATCTTACTTATCCCTGGCCTGTTAATAACCTTCAGTATTACTGTAGCATTCAGTAGCTGCAATCTGAGGTATTTAAGAGATCAAACACGCTTGACATTGAAATGGTCACAATTCCATAATAATAAGGCTGTAGAGAGTAAGCCAAGAAATTTCAGAAGAATGGGATTTTGGAAGGGCAACTTGCTAAAAGCTAATGAATTGAAATCTAAGGATGTAACAGATTTTTCAGACACAAGGGAATGTGACAGAAAGCAGCTGAGAGGCTGTTTCAGTCATGAAGAACAAATGGGTAACAGTGTTGAGATGTCAGTTTACCTGCTCGTGTAGCTTAAGAAGTCATCATACAATGAGTGAATTGTTTAAACTTTATGCTTTGCCTGCCAGATTCTACAGTGGTTTATTTTTGAAGTGGGGAAGAGAACACAGCATTGACATTACACTTCCACCCTCACAGGCTCCAGTAATTTTAATTAATTAAATCGTAGAGCCCTGGGAATGCAGTTAACCTCGACTTTACCCAGCCAATTGCTCAGTGCTGGTGTTCCCCAGCAGGTTTGTATAGCTGAAACAGATATCTCATGGGTGTGTATCGTGGTAAAGCTCCAGTTCAGAATGGTTTATAGTAAATATCTAATTGCATATAGAGCACAATTTGAGTTTATATGTACATAATCTATATATATTTACACAACTTACCTTAGGTATGTAGCTGATATAAGCAGGTTTTAGGTGAGTAATTGATGGTCACAGACTCTATGATGCTCAGTTGAATGGCCCACTGAAATGACAATAAACAGCATTTTAAACTCCTATAAACTGTCCAGAATCTATATAAACAAAACCTTCAAACAGGGTATAGCTCATTTCAGTCCTATCATGATTGATTACTCCTTTTATCAGACTTAGCTCTAGCAACAACAGTACCAATCAGACACTTTTAAGCAGGCATTAATATAAATGGTGTCTAGAATATTTGCAAAAAATAACTCTAAATCATGCCACCTCTTACTGCAAGTTATTCTATCATTAGCACAATGGAGATCTGAATTTTTTTTTTTCATTGTTATGGTTTTGATACAGGGGAGAGACTGGAATAAATCCTTCCAGGAGAAGAGAGCTTGGGACATGAAACAGGATGCAAACCTGTCCCTTCCTGATGAGGACTTCGCTTCTTTATTAACTGCCAGAGCATTGTCCTTTCCTGCTCCCTGTGACCACAAGCCAAGTTTCAGAACTGGGAGGTCCCCTCCCACCACCAGAAAGGAGTTTCTTGAATCTGCATTTCAGAACATTCTGTGTTTCAACCACAATGGTGGTGGTGAGAAATCTGTTTAAAATGAGAGCCCTGGCTCCTCAAAAGTTGTTTGACTATGTAGAGGGAAGCATTAAGACAATATCTCTCTTGTTTAGAGAAGTTTAACCGTGAGCAGCACTGGTCCTCCATACACTTTCCAGTATTTCTGCAGCTGCCTCATGGCTCTCTTGAAAATCCAGGATCTCTCATCCTCCAGTCTTGCCTGAATCCCCTCTCCCTTTTCATTCCCCAAGCTTTACATGCCTGAAGGAACCAGGGTGCAGCTCACCTACTGGAAAGCTGTTATCTTTCCAGACTTTCACTATAAGATCACAGTTTTGATTTGTTGCTATTTGAAGGGCTAAAGGCACTGGAGTTTTGAGTAAAAAATGCATTTGGCTACCAGAAATCCCAAAAGGAGTTACAGGGGAGCCCCTAAGCAGAATCCTTCAACTGTCTGAGAAATCCCCCCGAAAAATTTAAGGACGCGTGATATTTGTGATTATTTGGAACCTGTTGGCAGTCCTGCAGTAGTGCTTACATTTATTCAGCACTTAAGGCAGAAAAGCCTCCCTAATCTCCTCAGGGAAGAGATGCACTGTAAGTAACTGGGCTTCTTGAGGTATTTGATGGACTGTTTCCATCTGGCTGGACTACTTCCCAGCACACCACTCTGAGCTTTGTAGCACTTCATACTTATTCACAAATGCACAGGAGTATTTAGAGCTATTTCTTGCATGAGTTGGCCATACATTAAAACCTCCACTGGGATATAAAGAGCAGACATCTGTCCTCAAGGAACTGAAGGTGTGACATGTAAAAGCACCCAAGATGGTGCTAGTTAAGCAATGTGTGTGTGCCCAGAGCTGTAAAGCTCCTGACTTAGCTCAGGCTGGACAAAATCCACCAAGGAGCTCTGGAATTAATCGGGTGGCCAGCATGCATGCAGATACATCACTGATATCAGTGGGGGGGGAAGCCAGGACAAGCAGATCTCCACCCAGTATTCTGGGGATTGTGCAGCCTTTGTGTGCATTGAAGCATTTGCCTTTCAATTAAGGAAAGAAACTGGATGCCATGAAAGATGAGAGGCTTTCTCAATTGAAAGCCTCTATGAGTTAACCATGGTTTACCTAAATGCAGATGGCCAATACTGTAGGTTATGTGAACAGCAGAAACCACATAAACCTCCAAAAGACAAATTGGGAAAATTCTTGAGAGAAAACAACCCTTTTTAGCATATTCTGACACATGCTGCTTGAGACTGGGTCAGCAATGTCCCAGGAATAGGAGTTCACTGTGTGCTTATACATTTGGTTCCTGTCCCAGCAAGTTTGGAGAGGTGTGAAAATGAAAACTGGCTGTGCTGAAAGTTAGCCAGGCTGCTCTGATCATCGAGGAAGTTCAGCTCAGGTTTCAACCAGCAGCTTGTGGTTTGGCATTGAAGAGACTATTCTAGTTCATAGCAGGATGTTTATACCCTGGGCGAGCATTACTCTTCCTTGGGAGACCTCTGGCCACCTGCTCAAGCATTCATCCTCACTCCGAACCAATTACAAGTGCCCTGGGATTTGGTATGGAGGAGTGGCAGTAAACACATGTTTTTTTCACTATTTGAGATAGCTTTGAAATCACTGCTATATGTGCCAGGAGAAAGGGGGGAAAGTGAGCATGTTTTCACACACGCTGCTGGGGCTCTGCCTGAGGGCCTCATGCCCTTTTACCTCAGGTCTCCCAGCCTCTCCCGCCCTGAGCTACCCCACATAGCCCTTGTGCCCCAGCCAGAGCAGGGCCCTGAGGTTTGCTGGCAGATCCCCAGGATCTCCCACAAACACATGCTCTCACATATGCTGCTGGCACCCGAGAGCCTTACCCCAGCCCAGGACTGTGCCCTCACGGGGCATTCCAGAACAATCGCCCTCTGCTCTCCTCAGGGGTCCCTGCACAGCCTTCCAGAGGGTCTGTGGGGTGAACTCACTCCCCAATGATGTCCTAGGAATCATAGAACTAAGTTGGAAAAAACAATCTGAGATCATGGAGTCCAACCCTATGGCCTAACACCACCTTGTCAACTCAGCCATGTCACTGAGTGCCAGTCTTTCCTCAAACCTCCAGGAACAGTGACTCCACAACCTCTCTGGGAAGACCATTACAACATCTAATCACTCTTTCTGTGGAGAATTTCTTCCTAATGTTCAACCTGAACCTCCAGCACTGCTTAAAGCTATGTCTTCTCATCCTGTCCCTTGTTCCCTGAGAACAGGGCCTGACCCCCACCTGGCTACAGCCTCCTGGTCAGGGAGTTGTGCAGAGCCATAAGAACCTCCTTTTTTTCCAGGATAAACACCCCCAGTTCCCTCAGTTGCTCCTCATAGGACTTTTGCTCTAGACCTTTCCTCAGCTCCATTCCCCTCTCTGGACTGGTTCCAGCACCTCAATGTCCTTCCTGAACTGAGGGGCCCAGAATTGGACAGAGCACACGAGGTGTGGCCTCACCACTGCTGAGCACAGGGGATCAATCGTGCCCTGGTCCTGCTGGCCACACCATTGCTGACACAGGCCAGGTACCACTGGCCTTCCTGGCCACCTGGGCTCATGTTCAGCTGCTGTCACCAGCACCCCCAGGGCCTTTTCCTCTGGGCCACTTTCCAGCTACTCTGTCCCCAGCCTGTAGTGCTACTGGGGGCTGTTAACGTGGCACTTGGCCATCTTTTACCTCATATTGTTGACCTCGGCCCATCGATCCAGCCCGTCCAGATTCTTCTGCCGAGCTTTCCTATCCTCCAGCAGTGGAAGAACTCAACCCTCTCCCCGCCAATACTGCAGGGAACTGCCTCCCCCACAGCGCGGAGGGAAGTGAGGGGCGGCCCCCCTCAGCTGCAGCCGCGCCCTCGAGACCTGCCACCCTCGAGGACCGGGCGGGAGTGGAAGATCAGCACCCTCAGGGTCCTTTCCAGCCCTATTCTCCAGGAATACTAATTCCTTCTTCGTATCTTGGGATTTGGGGGCTTCGTGGGGTGAGGCGGGTGTGAACAGCGTCCTGCCGGGGAGGACCGTGAAGGGAGAGCACAGGTGCTGTGAAGGACGGACGGGCCCAGATACCGTGAGGGGAGGGCGGTCGAGCACAGGGGCAGGGGGGCGGGCACAAATGCCGTGAGCAGCGCGGGCCACAGGGACCGTGAGGGGAGAGCACAGGTGCCGTGAGGGGCGGGTACAGGGGCCTATGAGGGGCGAGCGGGCGGGCACAGGTGCCGAATGGGTAAATCCCTGATTCGGAACAAACCTGGGCAGTTTGGTTCGAGGCAGGTGTTGGCAGCCCGAGGATCCGGGGCTGCCTTGGAGGAGCATCCCCCGCGGGGAGGTGAGCGCTCAGGCGTGAGCTTTGCTCTCCACAGCTTGGCAGAATCTCTCGAGTTATAGTGTTCAAACCGCACAGGTTTGGGTGTGCTCTTCATGCTCACTGCCGTGATAGAAGCTGGAGCCTGAGGCACAAGCTGTAGGGTTACTGCAGCATTTCAGGCTGTGCCAGCTTTCAGTGTATTGATGTTCCATCATGGAAAAACTGGGCTCCTTCCTTCCCTTCCTGTAGTTTTCTACTTAGGAGCATTAATGCAGGGATACAATTATGCTAACATTAAGCAAATTGTTAAAAGGACTTTAAAAGTTTTTGTAATTGTGTGGCAGATGCTTATGACTGAATCTTTTTAAATATTCAATATAAGACTATCAGGATAAGATTACAGCATTTTGATTCTGATGTTCTGATTCTCCCAGTGCTGATTGACTGATAAGGCAGGTTGTCCTACACACTGGAGAAGAAATAGAGAAGTAGTGAATTTTGCCTCTATAAGCCTTCAATACAGGCTGGGGATTTAAAGAAAATAAATTATTCATAAGCAGTAGGAGGGGCTTTTTTCTTAATAAAGAATTTGCAGAGCTGGAAAATAGTAATTCATTAATGTCATATAAAACAATAATGTGATGTTGACTATAGACCAAACATAGCATTGAATTCAAGTGACTTTAATATGTAATGCAGAATATGGTAACTAAAATATAATACATAAAGCATATGTACATTAGATATGACATATAAGAAAAATATTTAACAAAATACATTAAACAGCATATAAATGCATGTATCTTAGTTACATAATAAACCATGTTTGTACTGAAATTTTATTAATCTGCTACTCAGATTTTTAAAAGGTACCTGCTTCAGATTTCTTCCCTATTCTTGAATTTAAGTTTGCACAAATCCTTTTTTTAAGTGTGTGTATACACACTTATTATTATTATATTATATATATATATATGTACCATGCATATACATTGTCAATCCAGGAGTTTTATTCTTTTCATTAAGTAGAAGTCAGAATACGTAACATTGTTCTCTCTTAAATATTCCTCATTTTACCTACAACTTTATTGTGCATCCTGTGCACTTACTGTGAAGTGTAAGAATTACAATATCCTGCCACCAAATGCTCCAGCTTCTTTAGAACAATGGAATATTGTGAGTGAAGGAAAGTATTGCTCTGGGACTTGTGTCTAAGTTCACGTCCCTTACATCTGACTGGGATGCCTGGCTGCCATTTTAATACTTTGCTTTTGGAAGGAACACTTACCTGACAATTCATGTGGGTCTGGTATTTCTTCCTACATTTTTTTCAGACATTTTTACTGGTATGAGATTATTTGCACTGCAGTTTTTTAAAGGGGTGAGGGCTCTCTCCACTCATAGCAGTAAGTGTGGGTTTGTTAAGGGTACTTGGGTACCTGCTCTTTGTGCTGGGTATTCCAAAGACACCTCTGAAATTCCTCTGAACTCTGCATTAAAAGAAGGAATGTCAAGAATTGATGTCTTGAGAAGAATACAGGTTTTTAAAAATGATCTTTCCAGAATACTGTAAATTTTTTTTTACATTTAAATATACCATAAGATGAGGGGAGGGGGGAAACCTTTTTTGCCTTTTTGGAGGTTGTCTTCAGCACAAAGGTATTGTTCTTTTCAGTATTATTCTGATCTTTGCCTGAACACAAGTCACTGCTTCCATTCTTGCAAAAACAGAACAGGAAGTAGATGAAGTTTCATACAAGCTGCTCTGAACTTTTGTACCCACAAAAATCTGAAAAAGTTTTCATAATTTATCTTCTGTTAGATCCATGGAAAAGTTAAAAAAAACCCATCTAACACCAAAGGGGAATGGCAGTGTGTTAGGCTGAATGCAGGCTGAAGAAAGCTGTTCTCACAGCTACATCCTGCATGAAAAATTGGATACTTACATGCAGTGGGTATTTAGCATTCACATTACTTTAGCCAACATGTCTTCATTTGTTAAAGAAATATTGCTTGGGTAGTATAAGTTTAATTTAAAGATTCTCCTTTAAACTCATGTACAGTCAGTCTTATTCAATATGACCTCAAGGAGGGAAATTTTCTGTTGGTTCTTTAAATGGATTTTTCAGCTTTCCCCAACACTGCATTAGCAGCCATGCAGCTCCGCAGGAAGAACTACAACAGACCAGCCACAAGCATTTTTTCCGTGGTGTGTAATGCAGATTCACAGTTGTTCTTTTGGCAGCATTGGTTGAACCCAGGACCTTTGAGTGTCAGAGTGCAGGTGTGAGGAGGCTGCACAGCAAGATCACAGCCCTGGACTTCAGGAGAGCAGACTTTGGCCTCTTAAGGGATCTGCTTGGTGGAATACCAGGAGGTAAAGCCCTGGAGGGAAGAAGGGTCTAAGAAAGCTGGTTAATACTCAAGGAACATCTCCTACAAGCTCAGGAGAACTGGACTTCAAAAAAGAGGAAATAAACAGCCAGGAGATAAAACAGCCAGGAAGCCTGCACAGAAGAACAAGGAGCTCCTGAACAAACACACAAAAAAAAAAAAAAAGTCAATGAGGATGGAAGCAAAAGCAGAGTCTGGTACGAATACACAGAAATTGCCCTCATCAGCATTGTTCAAGAAACCAGGGATTAGGTGAGGAAAGCTAAAGCCCTGATAGAATTAAATCTTGTCAGGGACATCAAGGGCACCAAGAAGAGCTTCTATAGGTATGTCAATGATAAAAGAAAGATTTGGGAAACTATGAGCCCTGTCTGAAAGGAAACAGCAGACCTGGTTACTCAGGATACAGAGAAGGCTGAGTTATTCAAAAACTATTTTTCCATTGTTTTTCACCAATGAGTGCTCCAGCCACACTTGCTGAGTCACAGAAGGCAAAGACAGGGACTGGGAAAATGAAGAGCTGTGCACTGCAGGAGAAGATCAGGTTCAAGAACATCTAAGTAAACTTAAGGTGCAAAGGTCTATGGAATCTGATGAAATGCCCTTGCAGGTCCTGAGGGAGCTAGTGGATGAAGTGGCTGAGTCACTACCCATCATATTTGAGAAGTCACAGCAGTCCAGTGAAGTTCCCAGTGACTGGAAAAGGGGAAACATAACTCCCATCCTTAAAATGAAAAGAAGGAAGACCTGGAGAACTACAGTCCAGTCAGTCTCACCTCTGTGCCCAGCAAGGTCATGGAGCAGATCCTTGTGGAAGCTGCTAAGGCACGTGCAAAACATGGAAGTGATAGGGACAGCCAACATGGCTTCACTGAGAGCAAATCATGCCTGACAAATTCGGTGGTGTTATAGCAGTAGTGAACAAGGGGAGAGCACCTCACATCTACATAGGCCTGTGCAGAGCATTGGACACTGTCCCACATGGCATCCTTGGCTCTTAACTGGACAATGGAAGGACCACTCAGTGAATAAGGAAGTAGCTGGATGGTCACACTCAAAGACTTGTGGCCAACACCTTAATGTCCAGTTGGAGAGTGACTAGTGACATTCCTCCAGGGCTGGCTTTGGGACTGGTCCTGTTCAACATGGACAGTGGGACCAAGTGCACCTCAGCAAGTTTGCCAGTGACACCAAGAGATGTAGAGCAGTGAACATGCTGGAGGGAAGGGATGCCATCCAGGGGGACCTGGACAGGTTATTTATGTCAATGCTGTGTAAGTGCAGTAAAAGCCCATCTTTCTTCTCTGCATTTGTTCCCTCTGATTTGCAGACAGCAGCAGGGAGTGGTTGGCTGTTACAGATGAGCTGCACTTAGAGAAAGAAGAACAGCAGCAGCAGGAGAAAGACACAAGTTTGGGAGGTAAATAAAGTTAGAGAAATCATTTGTTGCTCTGTGCCTGTAGGGTGGGAGAAGCAATAGTCTCCTTTGAAATACTGTCCTTTGCTATGTGGGAGCAAGATGAATTTTTTCTTTCTGTTCCCTTTCTGTTCCTCCATGAAGTCAATTACTCAACCTGAAATCCAGGGAAGGGATGTGCAGTGTGCTACAAGGATGAGAAATTCTGCCTCCGCTCCCTCGAAGTTCTGGGCTCTTCATTACAGGAAATGTTGGTGAGCTGAAAGCAGTGAAGGTAATTGCAGAAGTAAAGGGATCACTTGTGTGAGGAACAGATAGTTTTTGTACAGACTGTCTATTGCTGGAATATTAAGCCCCATGTTTATTATTAGTTGATTATTCAATTCTAATGTGTCACATAGTATTTCAGAGGAAAATGCCTGTATGATGAACTGCTGGGCATTTCAGGCTTCTGTAGGTTAAATGGCAACTTTGAAGCAGTCTTCAGAAATACCATTTTGTGCCATGAAAGAGGGTCTTAGACTTTTATGATCTGTATTTTCAGGCAATACTTGTGGTAAAATGACTGCATTCTCAAAGCTGATTTGTGCTGCCTGTCTTGGGGTGTTGGAGAGTGAAACTCTCCTCTTCGTAAATGTGGAGTAATACTGAGGAAGTTCCATAGCTAAAGGATATGATTTCATTTTATAGCTTCATAGTCCTGCGTTTTAAAATCCAGATTCTGCAAAATGCAGACATCTCTTAAATACTGTGGTTATATATGCTTTACATTATTAATGATCAAAGGTAGAAATTAACTTTCACATCAAAATTCAGGCATCTAATGTAAGATATTTTTCCCATGCTGCAGTTCCCAGCCTCATGTCCTTCTCTCACTTTTCCCCATGACAGCAAATCTCAGGGCAAAGATCCTGCCCCTAAATAGTGTCCAAGGCAGGATATTAACCAGGAGGTTGCAAAGATCTCTACAAACACACCATGGCCACAGGAGACCATTTAATCATCAGGTTTCATCTACAAAGCATAGTTAGGGGTTTTTTTAATTTGTTCTCAAAATATAAGATAGCCAAGCCCAGGTTTGAACTGAGATATGAAAATGACTGTTCTGCTAAACTCACTGCAAAAATGTCACAAAAAACTGAAAACTGGGTTAACAATGGATCTTGTCTAATACTTTGAAAATAGTTTTTCACTTAGAAAAGGAAGACTTTGTATGAGATTAAGTGCAGCTGTTATCATGGATATTAAAATCATGTTTTCGCTCATTTAAAATGGAAACAAATAATTTATCTTTTTGATGGTGATTTTCGCATATAACTCGTTATTCTACTTTCAGTTTCTGCTATGATAAACACATGTCTTTGGACAATATAGGGCATACTATATTCTGCTTCCTGGTATTTTTGTTTGTTTACAAAATACCTTTTTCTAGGCAGTAAGTCTTTCCATACCAGTGTAATCTGCAGTCTAGAACCTTGTGGCTTGGTTGTCATAAAATATATAAAGCTTTTCTCTAAAATTAAAGAAAAACTAGTACAACAGAAAACAAGTTTAATTCTTCATAACAGCTTCCCAAATGAAAGCTCATTCTGCACATACATGTGTTTTAAAAATATAGTGATATTTTCAATTGTTGTGTGGCAGGATATGAAAAAAATATGCTATCATTTTTTTCTTAAGCCTTATCATGGCATGAATTTTTTCAAAATCCTGCTGCACTCGGGTTTGGTTTTGTTTTTTAAAAAGTGTATTAGTTACCAGCCATCTGCAAAGATGGCATCAGGGGTGTGTGGTTGTCCAGAACTCCTAACTGTGTCTGTCGGTCCAACAGAATGGTATGATTTTCTGCTGCAACATCTCTGGTGGGATCTTCAGAGATAAATCCTTGTTGATTCTTGGGTATAACGTCATGGAACTGTCATGCTATACTGCGTTGAGGGGTGCATCCATATCTACAAATGGATTCTTCAGTGTTGTACCTGCAATATAAGCAAAAACATCTTAGTGTTCACATATTTGTTACAAGTTTTTATTTAAAATATACTGATGAGTGAAGGAAGGAAAATAAATAAAACTGGAAATAAAAAACAGCTACCACCAGAATGCAACCAGGGTCAGATTAGCCATGACATAAGAATTTTCTGTTGTTTAGACAAACTAGTCTAGAGTAACTTGTCAACTTTGGACCATATGCCATCTGCATCTTCCTGCAAGTCTCTTTTTAGCAGGAGCTTTGCCATTAGGCCTCTGAATTTTCACGAGAAAAGTAAAGCATTCCCCAAAGCCCTCACTATTTCTAAAAATGTGGTTATATTTTTCCACAATTCTTTCCAGTGATGCAGTGCAATGGTTTCCCAGACTTTTTGCAGAAGAACCTCCCTTAAGGAACCGAAGGTGGAAAGCCACAATCAGTGCTGTTCTGCTTTAATATTCTCCCTCCAACTGCAGCTTTCCCATTGCCCCTCCTACCCAGCCCAGACCTCTCCGCTTTCCCTTTCTTTGTTGTTGTCCTGCTCCCTTCCTGTGACATCTCTGTCTCTGCTGCTGTCACAGGCAGCAGTGGCACTAAAATAGAGCAAATACATTTGGACAGATCAAGCTGTTTCTCTCTGGTGTCATTTGTGTCCTCTTGCAGGCAGAGTCCTTTTCTCAAGCTCATCTAAATGACTCTTCATGGGTTGGAAGGCACTAATGTAAAGAAGTCTAGGCTGAATGAGGCAGCAGAGGAAAGAATATACTTACTCCTGCCTGGGACAGTTCTTGCTAAGCACCTGTCTAAGATACTCCTAAAAAATATCAGATCAGCTGAGACAGACCTCTCTGATGTATTGGGACTACCAGGCTCTCATGGATGCAATTCAGAGTATGGCTCTGGCTGCACTCTTGATTTCATTGTGCCAGCTGCAGCCTCTGCCCGTTGTGAGAAGCAGACCCCAGAACTGTGCCTGGGCAGGCAGCCTGCCTGATGTACAGGACAGGGCATCCCCAGGAGGGGACTTGGTCACCGAAGCCATCTCTGTGTCAGTGGGAGCTCACTCTTACCCCATTCTCAGTGACAGCTCTGAAGCTTGTACAATAGGGCTTAGAAATTCAACTGATAAGTCTCCTCAGAAATCAGAAAAATCTTAGAACGTGCTTAGAGATGGCTAACTTAAGTAAAAAACAGTTATTGTCCCTTACTATCTTTACATTTCATGTAACTGGAAATATAAATATGAGACCTCTCCGTACTCTTTCTATACTCAAGTGGTTATTCTTACTCAGAAACTGATGTTTAAGGTCTCCTGTACACAACCAGCTTGTCAGTGTCCCTAGGCAGCAGTAGAAATTACTCCCTCGTTTGTGCCCGTGTTCGAAGTGCTGGGAATAGCTGCATTCCTGCCCGCTCTGCTGACCCAGGCACGATTCCCAATCCTAATCCTTGGAGAATCCCAAACACAAATACTGCAGCGGTATTTGGCAGGCCAGCACAGGAATTTGTGATATTCATAAAGCTTGCTGCAGTTTGTTTTGCTTGATCTGGAGGCTGTTTTTCCAGGGGTTGGAAGGCACTGCTGAACCAGTTTCCCCCTCTCGCGGGTGCGGTGCCGCGGGAGCCGCTGAGCGTGTGCGCTCCCAGCGCCGAGCGGATTTTCCCTGCGGAGCCCAAACCAGCACTGCTGGTGGAGCACTGACCCCTCGCGGCTGAGCTCCGGCTCCAAGCCCTGGGTACCTCCCCTCCGTGTGGCTCTGCTGGAGCAGCCTCAGGCTGCAGCGTTTTTACATAATACTTCTGTTTTGTGATTGGGCTTTCTGTGACAGGATTGATGAGGCCAGACCGACTGCAGGGAGGGGTTTATCAGGTTGATTCCTAAGCTGTATAATTTCTATAATTTTTTGCTCAGAGGAAGTGTTTCTTTGCCATGCCCAAGTCATTCAGGATGCTTGCCAAAAGCGAGGGTTTTGGCACCTGAAAGTCCCCGTGTAACCTGAATGTCAGCAGCTCCTGAAAGAATCAAAGAAGTTCAGAATATGCCTGGACAAATGATATGAAAATCTGCTAAGTGCAAAGACCTTCTTCAGCTGTTTGGATTGCTGTGCTTCCTTCTGTTGAATGGACTCTGATAAGCTCTCAGTGTGTGCCCTGTCATCAGAAAGGCATTTCTGCCAGTTTGTTAAAGCAATGTCGTTTGCAGATCTCTAAAACCCCATCTGCTGTGAAAAATCACGCCAAAGCTCTGTCACCACGGTGAAATAAATAAGTGTCATCCGTTTTACAGTGAGGTAAGTAAAAGACAGAAGGTGGTCATGTGGTTATTCAAAATCTTACAGCATCAAAGTTGGTAAAGGATAGGGAATTTCTGAACGTCTGGTCCCTGGTCTGGGCCCTGGGACATGCTGCTCGACAGCCCAGAGGACAAGGACAGCAGGCAGAGCAATGGCTCTTGTGAGAAATGTGCACCATGCAGATCTTACCTAATGGTCTGAATTGCAACGAACCCAAAACACTGCCTGTGACCATTGAAAGTCTGAAAACACCTGTGAGCATCTCGGTCTTCACAAGAATACAGAAGGGATTTTGACAGTGCAGCATTCCCGTGTTCACGTGTCCTGTTTACAGCTGTGTCACTGGGCATAGGTGTACATTGCTCTGGTCTCAGAAAGTTCAACATCGAGGACTTTAATGATGTGCAGGTGTCCCGCTCCATGCAGCAGTGCCAGCTGGCGAGCACGAGGTGGCACAGCAGAGCAGCAGCAACACTCGGGGGGAAGAGGAGAGGGCTGCAGCAGGGTGAGGGGTAGGTCTAGTAGCTGAATTTTCGGGTCCTGACTCTGTGTCTGACTATCGCAGCCTGTAACTTCTGATATCATCATCCCTACTAAGTCCAGTTCTCTCACAGAACGCTTGACTCTTTAGTATTTCCTAGGCAGCAGCTCAGCCATTTCACCTGCAGATTCCCTGGAGTTTATGAGTGAATATCAGCTCAGTCCTTACCGGCATTATTAAATGACTCAGTTCCTGAGTTGGTCCCCTTTTATGATGAAGCTTCACAACATCTCCGCTCTACCTGCAAATTAAATCCCTGTGATGTTTCAACTCTCATTTCCTTCCTCCTACAATCACATTTGATGGTTTTTCTTTTTTATTCTGGTGTGACTTCTTCTTTTATCAACTGAATTTCTAAGCCTCGTTGTACATCATTTGAACACTGGGCCTTTAAGACCAAAAGGGATATTTTCCAAGATCAATTGCTCATGTGCCTAAGGAAATCTGTTTATAAAATATTTGATGTAGCCTTTGCTAGAGAGAAGAGTGTCTTGGGAGTTATTCGTGTCAGGAGCAAGTTAGAATATAGGGCCGTTGCCCCCTTAAGGGCTTGGGATGCAGAATCCTGCATTGTGAGATTTCTCCTTCTCTCATCTGGGACAAAGATTTGCCGGTTATGTCAGCTTCAGAATCAAGAGTGATTGGGTGAGTGAAGTTGACCATGTATCTGATGGAAGATTGGACTAACATGTACTCTCCAAGCTAGGGGAAAAGCCTGCTGATTGCAGTTGAGAAGGAACCAGGGAAGCTGATTCTAAGTCAAGAAGTCTGATCTGGAAGCTTAATAACAACATCAGTTAAGAGATGAATAGAGATTTCAGTGCCCCCCTCCTCTGCTCCACCACCACCACCACTCCCCCCAACAAAAAAAAAAAAGCTGATTAACTTAAGTAGACACTGGGAATTGGGAAATTGAGGCAGGCCCTTTACAAAAGCTATTTCTACCATGAGGGAATGCCCTGAAGCATTCTTTGTCTAGCCTGGCCATTCAACTGTTGTAACCTTGATGCCAAGGTTATTTAATAGCTCTGCTATCACACAGAGTTAATTGCTCTGGCTGGTTGTGTGGATTGACAGTGAGCTGGGAATTTTATGATGGAATGATTTTTGGATGGGGAATATGCTGCTTTTCAAAAGTTAAAATATTATTTGTGAAAACTCTGTTTTACTGGAACAATAAAAAAAGTGCTTCCAGGAAGATAGGAAAAATGCCTTACTACCCAGAAGATTTTACAGTATGACAGAATTGACCATATTCAGCATGCACAGAACAGGCAGATATTCTATCTAAATGGTCTGCTGTGGAGATATGCAAAAACTCCCTCTCCATAAAAAAGTGTCATTTTGAAAAACTGTAATCATGAATTGGTCTGATTTTTTTTTTTAAATTGAGGGTTTTTATTTTCCAGTCACTTCAGTTTCAGGGCACGTATCATTTCAGAATGGCACCTTGAGTGCACTACTGCACACTAACAAAAATAAGTACTGTGATTTCTGTTCAGAAACACATTTTGTAGGAAATTCCCAACACTACTGGGTTGGATTTCAATCCTGCTGAAGACTGACCACCCACACAGAAATACTGCAGCTGTGAGCTGGTGCCCTGAGAGCTCAGAGGATCTCTGTGCAAGGGCCAGAGGACCTTGATGCTGTAATATTATATCTCTGAACACTGTGCAGTTTTGTTTGCTTGTGGAAGTCAAATTCTCAGTCTGTATCAGAATGAGCTTTAGATCTTCATATTCCCTATGCTTTTCCAACCTTTATATGCCACACCAGAGGTCTTAAAAAGCCAAAGCAGTGTTTTCTAGGTAGAGCAAAGGTTTCTCCATGGCTCAAAGGCAATGACTGTTCTATAGATTTTGTGATGGCAGTTATGCACAGATCAGCCCTTGGGGTGTGACCTGACAAATAGTAATGTTGCCAGAGGTCACTTGTGCATAAAAAAACAACTAGCAACTCCCAGGTAACCAAGAAGTTATACTGTAAAAACCTTTTTTTGCTGTCATAAGCTGCATCTGCCATGCTGTGCCAGCATAATATACTCCATAACATTATAATACATGATACCTGTGCTGACAAAGCATTCTGAGTGTAGACCTAGCCTAACTTGCAAACTCCTTCTTTCCCTGAGCTACACAAAAGAAAAGGCACAGAAAGAAAATGAAGACAAAGCCTCTTTAACTGTTTCTTGCTGGAGAAACGGTCCTGCAATAGTAACGTGGTCTTTGGTTGTTCTGTAGTTCTGAACAGTTTGTGTCTGACACCATAACTCGGTGACAAACTGCAAATTTTAAACCACTCTGGTCTCTCTTCCCTGCTTTTCTTAACTGCATCACATGTGGTTTATCAGAAACCAGTGTTTTTCTCTTCCTTTGTGACTACATTCTTTCTGTAAAACTTTTTGTGACTTCAGACCCATCCTAAAAAATTTCAAAGCAGAAAATGAGTTAGACAAAATATTTTATAGCATGTGAGTAAATGAAATTATCAGACTGTGATAAAATAACTGATGCATTGTATAGAAATTTCTCTTCATTTTTTGCTTCGTCACAAGTGACTTGAATAACATCCTTCTGAAATGCTATCTCTGAGAGAAATAGTGTATGAGCTCTGCTGGCGCTTTTATAAATACCCAACAGTCCCTGCAAGTCAAAATATCATCACATGCTTACTGCACTTGATTGTGGGGGCAGGGATAGGCCGTCAGAATGTGTCTGTAATCTCTGATTCCAAACAAAGTTTGCTGTTTTGCTGTCTGCAGCTTGTTCCCATCCTCCTTGTCTGCTTCACAGCTCACATTCAACCTCTGAGTCAAGGTCACACTCAGGCTGAAAATCAATTTTCCATGCCTCCATTACGCCTTCCTTAACCTTATTTCTTTTCTTATCTCTCTCTCTGAAAGAGCTGCCTACACAGCTATGGCTGAAGCACGGGACAAGTTCACATGTGCAAAATCTTAGCCAAAAAGGAAGCCTATAATGAAATAATCTGTAAATAATCTCTTCTCCAGCTATCAGGAGCCTTTCAGATTATTTATATTGGATAGTCATTCAAATCTCGTCAGTGCTGCATTGTGCTGTTGTTGATTGAAATGGTAATGAATGCAATACAGCCTCTCAAATGGTTCAGTTTTTTAAAAAATGCATCATTTACAGGCAGTTAGCAGTGTTCCAATTGCATCTGGCTCATTGATTGCCAAGTACAGGCTGGCGGTGTCTGCAGGGCACATTCAGTCTGGGTTGCAGTGAATCCTGTGTCATCTTTGTGTTGTACGTCTGTGATATATTTGCTGACTTGCTAAAGTTAGGGTCAGCAAACAAGCTCCCAGCAACCAAGTAGCAAACTGCTCTAAGGATATTTGCAATTAATTTTCCTGAGCCAACTCTTTTCTCTTTTGCTGGTACAACCCACTACCCTGCAAGTCACTGCACTGCTCTTTGACTCAAAATTCTCTGTCTGTTCTCATATCCAAGCTGTGTCTGCATCTGTTTTATTCTGTGCATAAAATCCTTTTATCCATATGTCTAAGGCTGTAACTCATGTTCTGTTTATATTACTTCTAAGGTATCAAAGTTTGCCTTTCCTCTGGCCTTGATAAGCAAAGCCTTGCCTGTTCATATCTAGTCGGAATATTGTCATTTGAAATCAGTGTCTTTCTGTCTGATTATTCAAACCCAAATATGTGTTGCTTTGTGTATTTTCCCTTGTTTATCTTACTCTGTAACATCCACAGTTTGGTGGTGGACACCCCTTCCAAGGCTTCTGAGGGCCAATCTCTGCCTGTCAGTTGTATCCTGGTCTACTTAAATACTGATTGTTGTTTATGATCAGTCCACAATTAGAGTTTGCACTGTCTCCTTGTTACACTTGCAATGAAGAAATGCAATGTTTTGTTCTATGGGGTTTCCTATGTTTGGAAGTCCATTCCTAAAAGTATGAAAACCTTGATGACACTTCCATTTCTGAAGGGCCAACAGGTACTCTCATTTTCCTTGTACTGTTCCATCTGTCTGTATCTATTTATGGGTGTTTGTTTTGCATTGTCACTTCTAGACATCATTTTTAACCCTTTGTAGTACAGCCCCAAAACTTGATCCTGATTTATACAGCACTTAACATGTGGGAAGAAGGAGGGTAAAGGGATAGGAAATCAGACATCCAGGTCTGGAATAAGTGGTCATGGCAGCAGTAGAAATGGTTACATGATCTTTATTCTTTGCTTCTGCAAAACTGAAATTGCAATTGACTTTTGCCTGAATGTTTTCTATGGCCAGCTTGGTGCTAGAGCTTGAAAAATCCTGCTCATTTTTACCTCCTTAGTGTATTTATAAGGCTAATTGTGTGCTTTGGTAGTAAACAGCCGTTATGGCTGTTTATAAGACCATTATAGGTCTGTATAAGTTTTTGCTAAGCTCCACTGGAATGGAAATCTACATGAAGCAGTGACGTGACACACAGGGGAACAAGCCTTATTTTCCATCTGGAACATTTCCAGATGTAAAATGAATGCTCCCACTCTCAGGACCAAATTAATATCACTTCCTCTTATTGAAGAAGGCTGGACAGCAATAAATAGAGCTAGAGAGAAATTGCCAAATATTACATTAGAATTCATTGGCTTCATTTTGAGCCATGATGAAATAAGGCAAATTCTTTACTTTTTCTGCCCTAAAACATGCTGGGTCATGCAGAGTTTAAACCTAAAGAGGTAAAAATAAAATGGAACCATTTCCAGAACAGAACTTGAGCTGACTTGTCGACCCTTTAGCAGAGGAGCAAGATTGATTGGGACAGCCTCTCATACTGGGGAAGGAAGTGTTAGTTCAGGAGTTTTGTGAGCCACCCTTGAGAGGAGATTGTGCCTGCCTGTACTCAGAGGCTGTAGAGTCCTTCTGAAGAGGATTCTTGACATGTCAATCTTTTCCAAAGAAGACAACCATAATATTAGAGGAAATTACACTCTCAGAGGGGGTTATTAGCAGACAGAAAAGCCTTGCTAACTAAGTTATTTTTCTTGCAGGTGCTTAATTCACACATTGCAAGAAAGGTAGACCGAGGAAGCCGTTGTGATGTTTAAGGAGTAATTCTCTAAAAATGCCTCACTGGAAGTAAAGTTTAAGAGATCAGGTAGATCCCTTAGATAGTGAGATCTGGTCCAAGCAGCCCAGGTTTGAAGTTCAGTGGCAGGTATCCAAATTATAGCACCATCCAAACTAGTACAAATTTGGCTCTGAGGGAAATACTGCTGTCATCAGAGCCTTGACCTCTGTCTGTGGTGCTCTGGAGATAGTGCCTGTCTCAGGACGTGGATTTGGATCCAGGTAGGGTAACAAACAGTACCTGAGGAGAGGCTGAACTGGGACACATTTTTTATGACACCATCAGACCAACCTGGCTGAAGTTTGTTCAGCTCCACCAGCACTGCCGAGAGCTCCTGGTTCTTTACCAGGCAGGGCAGCCTTGGCAGGTGGGCTTTATCTTTTTGGTCTTCAGCAAAGTCAGGCACTGAGGACCCTCCTGTGCAGTTTTCCTTTACACTCCTGCCAGTTTAATTTGTTTCACTTACAACAGGAATATTTTCTTCAGTTGACCTTCCCTCACCTGGTAACTGTGTTTCTAACTACAATTCACATCTCTGACCTCCTAACAAAGAGCCAACACATTAAAAATGCAGGAGGCCCTTGTGAGGGGGCAGCTGAATGGCTGCATTAGCACTGAGGCTGAATTATTGATAGAAAGGGTGACTTTTACTTTCCTTTCAGCTATTGAATAATAGATTAAAAGCTCCACAATAAGATTATTTTCATTACTCACATAAATTACTTGTTCAGTTAAGAAGAGTGAGGAGAACAAATGAAAAGCACCCTGGGGTGGCAAATACATTAGACTTAAAATTTTTATGTTCTAGTGTATTTATTAATTTATTATTTTCAAATAAATATTTTGATTTAACAGAAGTAATAAGGCATACTTTGTAGAGTTCAGGAGATATTAATAGACTTTTTTATGATACTCTCAGTGAAACTGATGAATAGAGAACAACTAATGTGTTCTGTATTAGCTGATGCCCATGCTAACCCAAATAAAAAGTGCTATTTAACAGTTGAAATTACCAGTCTGACCAGTAACTGCTCCTTAGAATTATTATGTTATTGAATTCCTCAGTTTTCCTATGTGTGGTATGCCACACTGAGCTGTCACCACCTATGTAGTCTTAGAGAAATAATAACTTTGTTTGGTTTTGTTTTTCCTATTTAGTTTGGTCACAGTAAAAACACTGCCTATTAAATCTTTTCAGGGATTAGTAATCTGTTTGGCTTTCTACACAGCCTTTGGCTCTCCTAGCTGGTTATTGCTGTGGCCAGCAAGGATCCTACTGCAGATTTCTGTTAGTCAGTCAACAGCATCCTTAGAGAAGGTAGCAGATGTCATGGTTGTCCACAATTTGGAATAGACCATTGCTTTTGCATTTCCACTTGTGCTACCCTCCTGTAGCTGGATGATTTTGGCTTTGAACTGGACAGCTCCTCTTCCGTCAGCTTTGAAATAATTTCAGCACAGACTCAGCAAGTATCTGGTAGGCTGGCTGGGCAGTTTCCTAGTTATATCCCTGTGGCAAAAATATGAAAAAGAGGAACAAACAGCAAATTTCCCTTAACTGAAATAACGAAAAATAATTTAGGAATATATAAGGAAAAGTGGGACTTTCAAAATAGTGCATCTCCATTCTTCTGCTGGTATGTTCTCAGCCAAAGGACCAAAAGTAACACAGCTATCAGTATTGCTTCATAAAAGTACCACAAAACGTTATGGTTTAGTCATGTTAGGCACTGATTTAGAACCCACTCAAATCGCTGGAAAAATCCTATGGATTTGTGACAGTCTCTGCAACATCTGTTGATGGGAGGCATTCCATTCAATACAGACGCCAGGGTTGGATTTTTGTAGATTTGTACCTGTTAGGAGCCACACAGGGCAGTTGGCTTACAAACCCCTAGCTGATAGGGAATAAACAATTCCAATGCACCCTGCACGACAGCCTCAACTATCCAGCTCCAATCCCCACACATTTTCATATCATCAGTTCTCTGCAGGGTTGGGAGGATTTGGTGTGTGATGCTGAAGACTGTCTGGTGAGAAGAGAAGGAAGGCAGTGTGAGTTCACTGTGAGGCTGCTGAGTGACTATCCAAGGGTAAAACAGAAATATGTACCACTGACCTACTTAGTCTCCACATTCCATTATTGATGAACTGAGCTACTTAATGCCCTCCTTGTTGCCTGCAGTTAGCTCAATAGCAGGATGATTTTGACTATTCCTCCATTTCTTTTCTTCATGTAATTAGAATTTCCCTGTTTTATATCCTGATAGTCTGACCCAATGGAATATATAGAGCTGAAATATATATGCTGAGTCAGAAATTTGCATCTGCTTTTAAAACCTAAATGTAGGCATACAAGACAGTAAATTTTAGTCTTCATGGTCTGATAAGGTCTATAGGAAGAAGCACTGATGGTGCTAAAGTCTTTGAGTGCTTTAAACTTGCAATTTAAAACTGATCCATTTTGCTAGGATGTTTTTTAAAAGACAGTTTCTGCAGGATTCTAAAGTATTGGCATTGTATTTTTGCCTTTTTTTATATTATTAGTCAAACTCCAGCAACAGATCAGGCTTTTTGCTGTTAAAGAAACTCAGTTGCCTCTGACAGGATAAAAAGGCAAATACTCTAAGAATTTCTCACTTTTGGTATATATTAAAAAGATCTATTTTCAAAACTTGCTTTTAGGTTCAGTATATGTCATAATAAGAGAGATGAATATAAATTACACCTTAACTAGTATAAGTGACTCTCTTCACATTGCTGAAGGAGGTGATTTTAATTTTGGAAGTTAACTTCTTTTTTTAACTGTAAGGCTGTGAATCTAATAAATGTGGCTGTCAGCCACGCATGGGGAGGAAGGGAAAAGGAAGTCTTCCTGTGCTATGTTTAGCGGTGTTCGTGACATAAATACAGCAATTGTCCTGGGCTGTAGTAGGTTCTGTAAGTTTTATGATGCTGTTATTCAGAACTGCCTCTATGGCTTTATGGGCTTTATGCAATAGCAGACTCTTAGATGAAAAAAAAGGAAGGAAAAGCAGTGAATCAGTCTAAGATGTGCCTTGGTAAACACCTCGGGGCAGTCAAAGTGCAAATGCCCAAATTACTTCCTTTGGGCTTTGTAACCTCTTGGTTCCTGCCAGATTTAATTGCTTGCATTGCCAGTGATAGGGTACAACAAATCACTGTGAACAGTGGGGCAGATTTTGTGCTGAGAGATGAGCTCATTTCCCTTGCTCTTGAAGAGAAATGAGTGCCTCCTTCAGACTCCTGTAGTCCTGAGTGCCACAGAAGTAAAGCCATCCTTGGCTTTCCTGCCAGGTGAAAACCTCATTTTAAGTTAGTTATTCTGTGGTTTAACATACTTCTCTTGAGACATCATAAGCTGTCTCCTAATGCTAAATTTTAAACACACCATTTCTTTGGGAAGTCTGGCAGGTCTTTTTGTTACTAGCTTTTACCAGGAGTCTGGTATTGTAGGAACAGATCTCAGATCCAAGCAAACCTGTTTGGATAAAAATGGAGAATATGCGAGGAACTACTGGGATGACTGGTTCTGCTCTAAAAGCAGTCTCAACCCAGAGGGAAATGGAAAGATAGGAGCACAGGCAGCTGAGTTTTCTTCAGTGACACTCGAACTATGCCCAGCACTGCACTGAATGGAGAAGACAGTATTTCTGTCATCTTTGCATTCTTCTTTTTCAGTCATCAGTGTAGGCTGCTCTGTGCTCTCTTGTTTCAGACCCTATGGAGTTCCTCTGCCAACTGGAAAATGGCCAATATAAATGTGTGACACAGAGATGTTGCCAAATTTTGATTATACTGTTGAATGCTTTTTCAAAGCCACCCAAGTATTCCCTTTCCACACTGGCAGTCTTTGAAGAGAGGATCCAGTGGGTTTATGGTCCTTAATCAATCCTAAGAATCTGTCCTGTCACTTACTATCACCTTTACTTCTAGTTAATGTTGCTCACCCAGTGCTTTGTAAGAAAATATTGAATCACTGACCCATTTTCATCTCATAACCCAGCACAGGCTGTTTTGTAGCCCTTCCCCCCATGTCCAAAAATTAGGACACACTGTGTTGTAAACTTGCATGTCCATTAAATGATGTGAATATAGAATGGGTTGCAGTATCTGGGAAATTAAGTCCAAGGGTGCCCAGTTGCAAAGCAATCAGCTGAATATGGCATTCTTCTTGCTCCTGACCTTCTGGGGAAGGGAACTCTACCTGATAAAGCAGAGTCCTTACAGTTATAATTTGTGTTTAGTAAGCATTTGTGTTCTTGCAGATGAACCAGCTGAAAGGCCCCTACAGAGTAAAAGCAGATCTGTGCAGTATGCCACCATCCTGCTTTATTTAAAAGGTGAAAAGTGGCTACTTAGACATCATAACTGAATCATGTGTCATTTCAAGTTTCCATTTGCATCCTCTTCAGAAAGTCACTTAAGAGGTTAAAAGGACACAGTAAGCACGGTTAGGTTTTCTGTATTTTATGACTACAGTTTCTAATAAAAACTTGGAGAAGAAAGAAGAGGCAGTGATATCATATGACACCTCAGTTCCACCGGTACATAATTTGCTGCAATTCCTTCATGTGTCAGAAACAGTGTGGCAGCAGGACCAGGGCAGTGATTGTCCCCCTGTGCTGAACACTGCTGAGGCACTTCAAATTCTGGGTTCAGTTTTGGACCTTTCATGACAAGAAAGACATTGAGGGGCTGGAGTGTCCAGAGAAGGGAATGGAGCTGGGGAAGGGACTGGAGCACAGATAAGGAGCGGCTGAGGGGGCTCAGCCAGGAGAAAACGAGATGCAGGGAGGATCTTATTGCTCTCCACAACTCCCTGACAGGACTCTATTTCTGTCTATCATATCTGTCTGATCATAACTCTCTCTCTCTTCCTCTCTCATTTATGAGAACAGAATTACTCAGAAGTACTCTTGAATTATGGAAAGTGTGAGTTCAGCCTTGTGAATTACTAGGAAAAAATTCCAGAATCTTGTCATTTCTGTTATTTCTTTTTTTGCTACAAATTGAATCCAGGCCTTCATGCTTTGCTATTCTTTGAAGTGAACCTCATTGATATGATAGATATTTTCCAAACTTGGAACTCATAAAAACGCCAAGATTTTGTTTTCAGTTAGCTCCCAAGGGATAAAACACAGGAGACTTTGAGAAATCAGTGAAGGATTTCATGCAGTGTGCTTCATACTCCTAGAAAATGCAGTTAAGGAATAATGCCGAGTTATAAACTGATTGAGAGCTGCCACGTTAGAAGTATTTGACAGTGGAGTACAAACCAGAAATCAGTCCCACCAGTGATTCCTTACCATCTTAAGATACTGTGTTGGAAGAAAGCCCTGACCTTTAGGCAAAATCAGATCTGTTGTTAGCCAGCTTTGATTGGTTTATGCTTTTCCCTAACATTGGGTTGATCTTCAGCATGGTACAGTAGAAGCCAATTGCCAACAACAATTTTAAATGTTCAAACTTTCAAGAAGAGAGATCAAGCAGTGGTCAAAGGAAAGAAGAACTGAGTTTTCCTAAAGAAGCAGAAGTAGCACCACTGCCCAATAAATAACCCAATGGAGAAATCTCTACTTCTCAGTTAAACCTGGGGAAATGACTCGTTCTGCCAATTAATGAAAGGGAAATTTGAAAGCATTCTTGAAATATTGGCGAATTGTTCTAATAATGAGACTTTACCCATGGTTTTTTCAATACTCTAATATGGGAACTGCACAAGTGGAAATGTGAAGAAAGAAATTGAAGTTACAGGGATGAGCTTTTCTGATATTTTGGATGAACACACATTTTTTTATTCTCGTCAGGATGGATTTTTCAGGTATGCCTCAAAAACACAAGGAAATATTCTGTGTGTCAGAAACTTAGTAGATTTTTTACAGTTGTTTATTCTGCTTTGAATATTTATGTTACTGTAGACTAAGTAACTAGTTCCTCTAAAAAGTCAGGAATCTCCTGTCAGAAAGCACAGTATAACAAGGCTTTCAGTATTTGTGTCACTTATTTTGTTAATAGTTAGGTCTTAACTGACTGAAGGTTTTTCTTCCTGGGTGCTAGAGAAAGCTGTCTTCATGGTAGGATTTTTTCCACCTATGAAGTGGTTTGTACTGGGCCATTATTCATCACTGTATTTTGCTGGCTCTAAATTTTTGTGCTTTCATTTATAGCACTCAGTGGATTGCTGTGTGATACCCTGAGTGATAAATGGCTGCTAGGGGAAGTTTATTGATCTCTATGCTGTGGGTTATTGCCATATGACGTTCTCATTAGGTAACAGAATACTTTCTATACATTTCCTGAGGTGATTAAATAAAATCAGGATTGAGATAATGCCTCTGGTCAGATTGAAGGTGAGACACTTTCTCTGCTTCAAGGCAAAGAGACGCAGTAAAGAGGAGAGTAGATGCACCAGAAGCAGCAGAACATGGTATGTGGGTCCCTTCCTGGAAGACCTTCCTGAAGTTTTGCGGCTCAGTGTCCAAACAACATAAAAACAAAGACAGAGGGAGGTGGATAATAAACTATTCTCTCTGCAGCCTCTCTCCTAGGGGCAGGAAAGGGACCTTCAGGTCTGCATCTCTTCCCCTCCCTGCAGAAGGGAACCAGGGCTAAGAAAGCTGAAAGAGGAAAGAAGCAGGGCAGCAGCACAGGATTATGCAGAATAGACCTAAGAAAACTTGGCATCATATCCTGATGGAGAATGCTCAGGTTCTACAATTGCCTAAAGGCAGGGTTTTTTTAATAAAACACTGTTTTTTCTGAACTGGTTTGTTACAGAGCACTGAGGAAGCCAATCTAATACATATTTAGGAATCTTCCTTTTTTTACTTAACATTAGTTTGATGCCATGGAGGTGCAAATAAACTCATCTATTCTAATTACATACTCTCCCAATTTCTGCTTATTTTAAATATCTTTTCAATAGCATTTTTCAAGTGCTTCATGAGCAATTAAGAAAAATAATGAAAGAAGGTCAGTGGTAGTTTAGTAACCCACTAATTCTTGTAACTCACCATTAGGAGGTGGCAGTTCATTGCTAACAATGCTACTGTTGTCTCTGTCCTTCTAGGCAAAGAACCAGAAAACATTTCCCAGCTAATTGGAAGCTACATGCAGCATTCACTCTTTTAAGACATGCAGCATCCCATTAGAAATGCCAGTGACTAACAGTGCACTTATTAATAGAACCAGTGACGAAACAATTGGGCTGTGGGGAGCACTGGGACTGCTGGACCAGTCTGTGCCCAGTCCATCCCACAGGCAGCCCAGCACAGAGGGAGATGGCATGGCTGGGCACTGATTGTGAGCAGGGAATGTGAAAGGACAGTGCCCGGCCTGTGCTCTGCAGGGAACAATGCTTCCCAGCACATCCCTGCCTGGAGTCAGAGGGGACGGGTGGATGTGCAGTGACAGTTCATGCTCCGTGATCCGTGGAGTGAGGATTGAGCAGACACAGGGCTGGCTGAGGTGCCTCACCATGTAAACCCGTGGGAATGTGCTGTGTCTGGGGTTCTGCTCTCCCACAACGTTGGCTTGTGGTTCTCAGCTGCTCCAGCAGGCCAGGCCAGATGGAAGCTCTTCCATGCAAAAAATGCTTGGTCCTACTGCAGTGCCTTCACAAAAGCCCATATTTTCTTTGTTTTTTTCACTATCTAGTTGTTCCCAGCCCACTGAAAAGTCCAAATCATGGCGAGCTGTCAGCACCTGAAGAAATCTATGGAACCCAAAACCAGATGTTTTGTTGGCTGAGGAGGACCAACTGTCTTGTAAACTGTGTGTGTATCCTGGGCATATGCAGGAAAGAGGTATGTGACCTTGAGAAGTCTAACCAAAGTGTGCTGCTTAGATTGCTGCCAATGTTTCTCTGGTAGCTTTCCCAGCCACCAGTCCTTCATAAAAATCTTCAGTGCCCTTTTTAAGTTCATACAGGTTGCTTCCTTTAACCTCCTGCCTTAGTCAGCTCAGCTACCATAACTGCAGCTCAGCACAGGCCTGGCCACCACCTCCATTTCCGAATTCAGCCAGTGGCCTCCTGGGTTGCCAAAAGGGCCAGCTGGTGTTTAGCATGCATCCTGCCCAAGCCAAGGGGTGCTGGCTTGCAGGGGACTGTGTTCCTCCCTTTGTTGATTGCTCACTGCTGACTTACCTGGTGCTCAGCACAGATGAAGAGCAACCCATGTGTGTGCTGTTCTGGTTCTCTCCTGCCCTCATCCCCAACCCTGTTCTGGGGGGCATTAGACACTTTTAGAAAAGTAACTACTTTTTATAAGTAGCTGCTTTCACTGTGCAATTCTACAGGAGACTCATTGTACCTTACAAGAATTTATCTCCAAAGTTTGAAGCATGTAAAATGGGTAAATGTAATTATTTATTATTCACTGTTGACTTTCAGCATAAAGATTTTTGTGTTTCCTAGATGAAAAATCATAATTATAGTCTATGTGCAGCCACATGCTTTATGTACATTCATTTGAGCTGCTTATTGTTTCATTCCTTTTGATAGACTGTAAGGTATAACATTAGATAAAAGAATGGAGAAACTGGGATGTGGTTTGTTTTAGGGTTGGTTTCTTTGTCTGGAGGAGGTTTTGTGGGTTTTGGTTGGTTGGTTGGTTTTTTGGTTGGTTGGTTGGTTGGTTGGTTGGTTGGTTGGTTGGTGTTTTTTGGGGGTTGGTTGGTGTTTTGCCAGTGTAGTCAACTTGGAAGTTCAAATGTCTATCTGTAGAGAATCCAAAACACATCTGAGGTCTCTTTGCTACTCAGGATTAAGGCAATAATAGTATCCAATAATAGTTAATGAAATTACAGACTTTTTCATTCTCTCTTTATCAAATCAAGGGAGACAGCACACCTCCTGACACAGGTCCCATTTCAGTTCAGGAAAGAATGCTACTCTGCTGATCTGGGAAATAAAACACTGTGGTTCACATGAGCATGTACGTGATGGCAATAAGTGAAATTGATTTCTAAGGAAATCCCACAGGCATTGAGAGCAGTATCCTATCAGTTTCAAACAATAAAAATTGCTAATTGTGTTTACTGGTTGTTAGGCTAAAAATGAGATACAGGACTTGGCCTTACTAAAATAGATCTTCCTTACAACACAGTTAAGGCACAGAGAGGAGCAGCAGGATGGGAACAGTGTTATGGCAGACAATGATGACTGCAAAGGGGTAGAACCAAGCTAGAAAGAAGAATCTTTCATTGGAATAGGACCAAAAAGGTGGAACCTTTCTTTTCTGATTATGAAATCTAGAATTTTTGAAAGTACACTGTAGAGCAGAGGTCTAAAGTTCATGGTTCTGAGGTTAGTACTGGTCTATAAAATCTTAGACCATGGCTGACAACTAAGTGAGGAAACCGAGAGAAAAAAATATTTCCCAAAGTAAACAAACAAAAAAGTAGGAAAATGGGAGTAAAGTATAAACAGTCAATATTTAGACTAAATTTTAGTCAGTTAAATGAAAGTTTCCTGGGCTCTGGACTTCTTTTCAAACCCTGCTTTGTATTTGGATTATTTTTTAATATTGAAGACCTTTGTGGCCCTTTAATTAAGTTTGCAACATGCTCCAAGAGACACCAGTCGTACTTTAGAAACAGTAACCTGCTCCAGCATTTTATGTTTGCATAGGTGGAGGGCTATTTTATTGAACCACCACGGTTAAAGGGCATTACAGTTTCTAAAGAGACTGGTGGGTACAATATTTATCTTTAATTATATAAAATCTGAAGTTCAGTGGTCAAAGGGGCAATAGAGAGAAATCTTCCTTTTAAGTGCCTGTTCATATATTTCTGTATATAAAATCTCATCAAACCTTCAGATTTCTACCATTCACATTATACAGCTCTCAGCAACAAATGTAATTTTTAAAATAACCTCATCCATTCTTAATTTATGTTTCAAGGATTGCATTCAATCACACAGCTTAGCTGTCATCAGCTTTAATAAACATTAATGGGAAAACTAACATACCTTTTTCTAACAGAAAAAATATTAATTAGTTTTATTGCGTCGTTTTAAAGTAAAACAGCTTTTGAATTGTGAAAAAAAAAAGCTGAGGTAATTTTAAAATTTGTAAGTATTATTCAAAATTTTACAGATTATGTTGAAGAGTACTTTTGAGAGCTGAGATGATTCAAGTACTATCTTGTTATTGATTGAAGTTTTAAGAAATGTAGCCAAAAAAAGCACCTTGCGTTGCAACCCTGCTGTTTCTGGGCATCCTTTTGCTATCTCAGTAGCAAACTACTTCCAAAGACATAATCACTCTTGCAGTCCCACCTAACCAACCTTGCCTTAATCAGATGGACTCACTGTGAAAACAATTAGTTGTTACTTGGGAAGCAACAAACCCAGGGTTTTTGCAGGATGTATTTTTGGGTGGTTAGACCACCACCTTAATTATAAATGGGTTTCAGGGAGCTGGTTGCTATAGCAACAGTCTACTCAGTGCTTTTTTCAGAGAGAAACCCTACTTGCCTGTATGTTCAAGGGTAGACAGAATGGCTAAGGAAGGAAAATCGAGCTTTTATTTCTCCAAGAGCCATAAATTGCAGCATCCTCTATTTAAAGCATATAGACAGAAGAGCTGCTCCTTTTCCTGAGCATTCTTTTTTTTGCTGCTCAGAAGCCCCATTTGATGTTTGTGTAAAATACAACCTTCCCTTATTTCAGAAATGCAACTTCACCAGGGTTAATTAAGGCTAACACCCAATCAGGTTTTTCCTAAAAGTGCAGCTGAAAGCAGAGGGCACCATCTCTTTGAAAAGCTGGAGCTGTGAAAATTTCCGATGCAGTCTTTTGTCTCACATCTCCTGCTGTAAATCAGGGTCCCTCTCCACCCTACTGAAGTCAGATAGAATTTCTCTTGCCATCGATTTCCCTGCAGCTCCCTGGTTGTGTATCACAGACCCAAAACCACCTTGACTCGATTTTATTCCCCTCTGTTGGCTGTGAGGTGGAGAAACATAACAAAGGTGGGGGGGGGGTCAAAATTCCTTAATCCTGCCTGGCCATAAGTTGTGATTCTCCCATGTCCTTCAGTGACTGTCTGCACCTGTGCAGTGTAAGCAAAGCACAGAACCCAAGGCTCAGGGCCATGGAGTTAAGCAGAGCTCAGCTGGCATTTGCAGGACTTGCCTGAAGAGGGGTTCCCAGGCTCTCGAGGGTGGGGACCATTGTCTGGTAGGGGTAATGAGCCGCCAGGAGGTATCAGCTCCACAGCCATGTGGGAAGGGGAAAAGGGTTTTGAAGTAGATTCAGTCTCCAAGAGGGAACAGAGGGAATGTAAAGCATGTGATAGGGAAGAGTTGAGCCTGTCTGGGGCAAGTTAGATGGAAAGTTGTCATGAAAGGAAAAAGAAATCGATTTGGAAAGGAAAATATTGCAATTGAGAAGACTAGTGGAGAGGACATGGAGAAATACCCCTCCTTTATTCTCTAGAAGACAAAGAGAACCTTCCTTTTTATGGATCTCCAGTAATCTTTGCTGTATCTTGACCTGCAGATTGACAGTTTCCCCTCAGATAATACAATCACCTCAAAGTGGAAGAGAGCTGATTGTGGGAAGAGAGAAATTGCTGGCTGTAGTATCTTGCTATCATTTGTGCAGTTATCATCCCTGGCTGACACTATTATTAAGTAAGTGCCACAAGATCTTTTAAGCTTTCCCTGAGCAGGCCTGCCACATGCATGCAGAGAGAAGCTCAGAATATTGCCTTACTCCACTGGAAAAGCCCAACATGCAGCACCTTTTTGTGTCTCTCTCTCCTGGGCTCTATTTCTGTCCAAGAAATGTGAATATCTTTCTCACCTTCAAATGTGAAAGAGATGCAATCCCCCTGATCTGAGTGACAGAAGAAGCTTGCCTCACCAGATGTATACAGTCCATTTTTTCTGGAAGAGCTGACCAGTAGGAGAGTTTGTTTAGAACAGCCTTCCATAAGACCTGATGGGGAGCTGTGTACATTTTAGATATTTTATTAAAACACTGCGGGCTCCCAGTGCTCCAGTGCTTATGACAAGTCCTTCATGCCTTTCACTAAATGGTCAAATTTTTGCTCTTAACTTAGCCAGATTTAAAATGATCTTGTTTGGGTTTGGGGGTTTGGGTTTTAATGTTGTTTTGGGGTTTGTTTGTTTGTTTGTTTGTGGGGTTTGGGGTTTTTTTAAATGCAAAAAATCTATTGATGCTGGGGGTTTTTGTGCTTTCCATCTCCTTGAACTCTATCTTCATTGACACAGAGACCCCAAACTTACACACTGAGGCATGGCCTCTGCCCTGAATCACAAAAGGTCTGTAATCTCCCCAGTGTTGCTAGACCCCAAAAGGGACAGTGCCTGTTTAAGGAACAAATAGATGTCAGAAAAGGAGAAAAATTCAAAAGGGGTATTTTTGAAGTTTTGCAAAGCAGAACTGATAAGCATAGCACAAAAGACATGAAATTTAAAGAGGTGCATCAAAGATACTAAACTATGAAAGGTTTGTACCAGAAATTAAAAGGCTTTGAAGTTCCTATGCCTAAGGGAGCTTGGAAAAGGGAGCATTAAACCCAGACATGCAGGAGGAGCCAAGGTCCAGTTCAGAGAGTGTTGGTTGCCAGAAGATAGGAGATGGATTATTTCAGGTTTCAAAATTCTCCCTTTGCCCTATTTCTGACACTCCTTTTCCAAACACCCACTGCAGCCCATTGGCAGAGGTAGAATGTACAGTTGGCTGGAGGCCTCTGTTTCTGCCCCTCTGCATTTTCTGATGGAGTAAATGGACCAAATATTTTACATTTGAGACCCAAAAAGCTGAGGTTACCCAGGCTCTTCATCCTACTCTTTTTTTATTTGCTGGCTTGTGAGTATAAACTCCATCAGACTCTTCAACCCATTCTCAAGGTGAGGATCTCCTGTGCATTCAGTTTATCCATGACTATTCCAGAGGGGGCTAAATTCTCTCCTGTATGAAAGAAGCAGCCTGCTCTGGATACAAGGCTCTCACTTCCCCCTTCTTCCTACTCTTATGCCTTCCTGACCTGAAGTGAAGCAGGTTTTCTGCAGAATGGTAACAACTGATTCATTTTTTTAAAAAGGGCCCAAATCTATGCAAATAATTCTATAGCCAAACCTCTGTAGCCCAAATCTGACTTGTATTTTTGCACTTAAATGTCAGGCAAGACATTAAACCTTTAAATGAGCAGTTAGTGTGTTTGCATTCTGCCTTGACTTCTCCCCATTTCTCATACAGAGGCACTGTGTGTTTCATATGTCCTGTCTCTCAGACCATGTTGCTGTTCTTTTTCTTTTTTCCCTACATCACTGTCCCCTTGGAAATCTCACATTCAAGGCTGAAGGAGACTGGGAGCAAACTTCTGCTCTCAGGGTTAAATCTGGGAATCATTCCCCTAGCTTCAAATTTATGCTGGTGCAGTGAAGATGAGAATTTAGATTTCTGTACTGTTGTCAACAGGGGGAAAATAGAGTCCCTATAAGGCTGTATCCATGGAAACCATCCTGCTGCAATAGCGGGTAAAGCGGCAAATAAATTTCTTCAGTTTGAAAATGAAACACATTATAGTGCATCTGGCATTTAAGAGATTATCCATGCTGATAACTGTGGAAAAACCCTCCTCTAGCAAGTACGCTGGCAAGAACATTTCTTCCTCCTGATAGAATTCTGATTTTGGGTAGAATGAGCATTGATGACAAAGTACCATGAAGACAGTGCAGTGAGTCAGAGCCAAGTCCAGAAGCAACAGCATTTAATGAAGGAGAAAATCGTTTAATTTAGCATTTAGCCCAAGTATCTGGGCACATGGTGACTAACATTCAAATGTATTAGCAGAGGCAGTGACCTGTCACCTCTGTCTCCCTGCTCTTTGCTTTCCATGGCTTCACCACGTGTGACAAACAGAACATTTGTATCTAGTGATGCATTTGTCTGAAGAGGAGTGTGTGTGTGTCTGTGTGTGTGTCTGTGGCCAGTGCACTGTCAGATGAGATTTCAATATCCACTGCAACATGGTCTGGGTAACTGACTTTATACAGGTGTGTGTTTCAGAGCCAGAGGCATTTCCAGTGCAGAAAATGTGCCGGCTGTCCCTGTGCTGCATTCTTGTTACATTTCATCATGTGCAGCTTGGGAGACCATCCCTTTACTGTGCCATGGAGGGAGCATGGAAATTGGAGGATTTCTTACACCAGACTTCAAATGTTACTATACACTTTCCCTGCTGTGTGCACAGAGGTTCTGCCTTTATTTTTTCACCTGTTAAGGTATCTCTCTGACCATTTTAAGAAATAATACCATACTTGATCAGAAGATTGCCTATATGCAGATGAGGCTTCATTCTTCTTTTCCTTTTTATCACATCCAAATATTGCAGTCTGCCTTCTCTATGCCTATCAGATAGAGAAATTATCTGTCTGGGAGAAATACAACCTTATTTAAGAGAAAGGGAGTGAAGTTGAACCAGGAGGGAATAAAAAGCATTACAGGAATTGCCTAGACTGTGAGTAGCCCTTCAGTCAGTGAGGACCAGATACACATTCCTCTGTCACTTTGCAGTGCCTGGGCTGTATTTTATCTGCTTCTGAATCGCAGTTCCTTGATAACAGCAATCACATATACAATACTGTCTTCTTTCATCTACAGCTGCCCTATCTATTTTAGCAATCTCTGCTTGATTGACAGCTATGTATTTTTTTCTGACCTGGGGGCAAGCTTATTGCAATGCACTCCTTTCAGGGCTATCACTGAAACACATCCAAAATCTTCAACTGGTGCATAATGTGGCAGTTGAGCATTTGAATGAAGTGAGCACATATTGTTGGGGGCACAAGAGGTTTTGTTGCTCTGTCACGTCTACCAGCTAATGGAAGATGCAGTTCAAACCCCATTAAGTGGTAGAAATGGCTCAGTGGTCTGAAATGCTGTTGTTTGGAGAGAGTGTTTTGTTCTACATGTGTTCAATTGCTATGACATCCAGTGTTGCCTGTTCAGTAACTTCCAGAGATTTTAAGAGATGGGATAAGACCTCCAAATGCACTGCCTGAGGACTGTGCTTCCTTTCTGCAGATGAAGTTTCCTGCAGAAAAACATCTGGTTGAAAATCACAAACTTCTCCAGCTTGTTTTCTATGATCCATGAATGTACAGATCTACATGAATGTACAGACCCTCCCTTTATTCAGGGCTTAGACCGTGTTTACTTCCTAAATCCTAACCTTTAGATACTGAAGAATGAAAATGATACTTTTCATTACATTTTTTTATCCATAATTCCCACTTTCTATATAATCCTTCCATATTCCCATGTGAGGATGCCTGGGGCTCCTTTACAGTCAGGGTTGGAATTCCTGGTGAGCCCAGACACAAGGCATTTGCAGATTTCCCTCTAAAATGCCAGGAAAGGGAGAAATGGAAGAGGAGCTGTAACTGGCATTTCTTGTACCATTCTTCATCACAGTCCTGTGTCTGTGTTCGTCAGGGCAGCAAAGCCCAAGAGAACAGGCATAGCCCAGGGGAACCCTGCACACTCTTTGGAGCAGAGAGGATGGGCTTGTTTGTCACTGTGGGTCCTGGGACATGTTGAGATGGGCTTACAAAACCTGGAGAATTTAATGACTTTCGATAAGGGCTTTACCTCTGCCCTGCAAAAAATGGCAAGAAAGGTGACCTCCCCACCTCCTTCAGGTCAGACCTGAGAGTCCATGGCAGCATCAGGGGCTGCATTTGTTCCAAGGGACAAAGCAGGAGCCACCTCTGGATCTGTCACTTGACTCCCAGCTCCCGAGTGTGGATTTTAGAGCATCCTTTGTGTCTAAGCTCCTGCAGTTTGCACAGTCATGGCCAGTGTAGGACCGTTTCTCTCTGTGTGCTGTCTGTCTCCATGGATTCGGAGGTGACACTGTGTTTGTGCATTGCCTCTCTTGCACTGCCACCCCCGTGACTGAGGCAAAGCTCCTGAGTCATCTTCACAAAGATTGAAAATTTCCGGCAAACCTGCAGGCCATCTGTTAACGTGGGCAGGCAAGAAAATATCGGGTAGGAGGACTCAGTCACATGCCAGTGTTTGTATCTGTCCCCACAGCCAGCTCTTCTAAATGACATTTTAACTATTGTCCAGATTCTTTTTCTGTAAAAAATTGTAACAAACATCAACCCTGCTGTTAAATGATTCCTTAAAATGAGCCCAGTCCTTGAAGTCACCTTATGAATATGTAAATCCCATTTATATTCTAAAATGTCATTCATTTTACTGCTCGAGAAACCTTTATCAAAAATCAACAATTCCCTCTTGGAAAAAAAAGCTTGAATTGTCTTTTCTCTGGGACTCAGGTGAAAGCATGGTCACATTCCTGCCATGGCAGGTATTATCAGTGCTGGCACGTGGTGGCACACAGCAGCTGCCACTTGATACAATGCAAGGAATGTGCCCCAGGTCCAGTAATGTCTACTCGTGTTATGTCTTGTTCAGGGTAAAGACACAGTCTGTTACCACTCCTGACAGTCATAGCTATGGCTCCCTTCTCTGTTTCTCTCATTCCACTTGTCAAAATTAGAATCCCTTTGCATTCCCAGCCTGCAAAGACAGGGATATTCCTAGCAGTACCCTGTGGATTAATATTCCCAGCAAAATAAAAATATCAGGCCTATGCATACATTGATCTGTTCTTCTGACCCCAAGAAGCTGTGTCTAGTCCTGGTTCCATATATATACAAGCTGTAAGCACAAGTCTTGCCTCATCTGTATTCAGTTTATCATTTCAGAAATATCTAAAAGAGATGAGTAGTTTTAAGGACTATGGTGTGTCCTTGGATGGCAAGTTCTGCTAAAAAGTCTGGTGACACAAGAAGGTGACTTGCTAATCAGCAGAACCATCACAAATGCAACATTGTTTGCAACATAAATGGAGAAAAACCAAGATCAGTTCTCTCAGTTGAGAACAACCTAATTTACTGATGAACAGATTATAACTCAACAATGTGTTGGTCACAGGTATGGAAGACTGACTGTCTCTGGCCCATAACTTCATGCAGACCCCTGAAAAATATCCCTCTCTGCAATGGGAGACTTGGCAGTGGGCAAGGTCATTTTCACAATGACATAAATAAAAAAGCGGGTGGCTGAATCTACCCAGACCTAAAAATGGAAGGGTGTTCTTGCCTCATGCAGAGAGAAACACTGTCCTTTTTAGTTTTTGCTGCTTGGGAAGCCTTTAGAGATGACCAGAAAGCAGTCACACTGCTGTGAGCAGCAAGAGCCAGAGAAAATGTTGTGTTCCCTGTATCCTTCTGTTCAATAGTGAGCTGTTCCTTGATTCTCTATCCTGGCCCCTGCTGCAGCCTCCTCTTTGTCTTCCACCAACCTCCACAGGGGGCCAAGGCTGGGCAGAGTCCAGCCAATCTGTCAGTTTTGGCAGGGCACATGATAGAGAATTTACCCAAGTTTCACACTTATACGACAAATTCCTCTCAGCAGCTGTAGGCCAGGGGATTTCTCAGCTGGCATAGAATTAGAACTCTCGGTACCTGCTCTGTACCTGTTCTGGCCTAAAGCCTCATGTGACAGGCAAACCTGAACCAGCACAATCACTGTGTGCTCCATCAGCTGTTTCTGGTTTGCAGCAAAGGTGTTTCTCACCCTGTGTCACAGGGCAGATTCTGGCTATCCCTATGCTATGTGAGTGTGACTGAAGGATTTTCAAACGCTTGAGGTGCAGCACAGACCCTGTAATGCCTCTCTTGAGAAGCCTGTCAAGCCTTGCATGTGGAGCATGCCTTGGCTTCAGCTCTTCCTCTGCCACAGCACAGCTTGACCAGAGACCAACTGCACCTTCTGGAGAAAGATTTCAGGCTTGGAAGAAGGAGGATTATCCTTCTGGTGCACTAGGAGCAGCAGCACAGCACTGTGGCTTTTCCCTTGTGCTTGAGAGCACACCTTGTGCATGCACCTGCAGGACAGGGCATGTCTGCACTGTCATTTCACACTGCAGATCCCTGCCTTTCTCATGTGACCCCCTGCATAAATAACAGACCCTGAAACCCTCAGCCTCCACTGCCAAGTGTCACTCTGTGAAAAAGGAACAGATTGAATTGTTTCACGTTTAATGTCACCCTCCCCCTAAGCACTCACCTTCTCCATGCAGTTGTGTCACTGGTGGCTCCTGGCTGTCACTGCTGTATCCCGGGCCACTGCCTCTAGGAGAGGGGACAGGGCAGTCCCTGCAGCCAGGCCATGGCAGGGGCTCTCTGCACAGTTCCAGGGCCCTGGGCTGCACTGCTTGGCCTCCTCGGGCTGCAGCGGGTCAGACAGAGACACAGCTGTGCTCTGTGAGCCTTGGGAGAAGGTACCAGCTATGTCTGGGCACACAGAGTTAAAGAGAGGTAAAAATGTTGGTCTACTAAGAGATGTCTCAGGGCTAGAGTCACTTGGACTGAGACCAAAGTCCTTTAAATAGGAGAGTGCTTGATTATTCAGCTGGGCATACTCAAAATTTATCTTGCTTTGAGTAACCTCATCTAGGATTTTTGCTCTACTTTTCTGATCTTCAGAGCAAATTTGCTCCCCATTTTGCTTCGAATGATACAGACTGCTGGGTTGGAAACTTGTCTCATAGTTGAATTGGTTTGTACTAGGTATACTGGGATAGTCTGGATTTTGAGCAATGCAGTTGCATTCATTTTGCAACAATAACTTGTTTTTGTACTGAGACATCTTATGAATGATACTGTTCATTTCATTGCCAATGTATTTGTCTTCCAGGTGCTTGTTTTCATAGCTGATTTTTAATGATGCCACCTGTGTCACACAGTGCTCTAAGAGCTGCACTATGTTAGTGCTGCTCTCTGTTGGTGTGGGGCTCATGTAGCTCTGGAAGTGGTTGAGAGTTAGAGGCTGCAGTGCTTTGTCACAGGAAATAGAGAGGGAGTGATATATTGGTTTATTTCTGTCTTCCCTCTCAAGGGGATCTTGGAGTGAGGTCGCAGCAGTCTTGTAGGAGTAACATGATTCTACCTCATGATTATCATCTAATGAGGGATATTCAGAGCTCTGGGAGCCACTTTCTCTGTTTAGCTTTTCTGGCAGTGGGTTTTTCTCTCCGGATATCTCACATCCCAATGAAATTGCTGCCTTGTCATTCTCAGGGGAAGATGTCTGCAGATGGTCTCTGTTAGCCTGTGATTGTGGTGCATAACTTGATGATCCAATGGTTTCCACAGTCCCAGGCACTGTAGAGAAGTCTTTGTGGTGACTCCCTTCTCTTCCCTGGAAATCCAGATCAGGTGTGTTCAGGTAGGAGTGCAGGCTGTGGTCTCTTCCAGCAGTGTTTACTGAATAGGCCTGGGTTGTATATTTGTTGTTCTCCAAAGGCACACATGCATTAAATGTATTAGATTCACCCTTGCCTGGTGTCTCCTGCTGAGCTTCTGTGCTCTCTTTCTGCTCCAGACTGTGACCGGGCAGCATCAATGAATCATTAGAATTTTCTGGCTGTGATTGAGGACTCTGAAGAGAGTCAGGGGAGGAAATGAGTCCCGAGTGTTTTCGTAGCCAGTTTATTATCCCCATGGTCAGTGAAAGCTCAGTATCACAGAGCTTTAGCAAGCATTCTTTGCCCTTCCATGTACTGTGGAAAAAACCCTGGCTGATGATGTCTAGAGTTGGTTGGGAAGCCATGTTCTCCTCAGCTCCAACATGAAAGCTGTAAATGGACAAAGGGATTTCAATGGCTTGCTCTGAAACACTTTCAGAGGCACACAAATCATCATCAAGGATGGGGTTTACTTTGACTTCATTTGGGTCATAGAAGAGCTCATAAAGGGCATCTCCACTGTAGCTGTCTCTTGGAAATCTACCTGGGACACCAGGGGTTTGAGCTTCCTTCAGCTCATCATCTTGTCCAGGAGAGAATGAATCATAGTAGCCTTCATCACTCGTGGATGTGGATTCCTGGTTTTCACTTTTTGGTGTTTCTGTTTCTATGGAGCTGTCTTTGGAATTGTCACCTTCTTTATCAGGTGACACTTGGGGGTCCGTGGCTGGCACAGCAGCCTGACTTCTATCCTTTTCTATGTCAGAACCAGGTATCTTCAGCAGCTTCTTTTCAAACAGAGCACTCTGATGTAGCCTTACTGATTTGTTGATGTTGTCCCAAAATTTTGCAAACTCCACCGTCTCATTCTGGCCAGGAGAGGCCAGCTGCTCCACCCCCCCTTGGAAGGAGCCCATGCCAGGGCTGTCTTTGTGCTTGCTTCGCCTCAGCAGAAGCTCTTTGCTGTTCTCCAGCTCCAGGTGAGCAGAGCTCTCATCAGCAAAGATTTCCCCACAGCCAGTGAGGGAGTCAAAGCTCTTCAGGGAGGCAACATCTTCACACAGGGCATTGCAGTAGTCATAGGAAGAGTCAGACTGCAGTTCACTGTCTGAGCAGTCCTGTGCAGTGCAGCAATCAGCTGCGCAAGTTTCTCCAGTTTTGAAAAGATACTTTGCAAGACGTCCAGACAACTCACTCTTGCAGCCTGGAGAGGACAGGTGCTTGTCCTTCTCTACCAGAAATGAGAGGCTGTCTGGTTTATTTTTTCTTATATGAAATATATCTCTAAGCCCTTTCTTAGATCTCTTGAGGGAAATCCTCTTCCTGGGAATGGTTTTTGCAACAGCTGGTACAAAAGGCATCTGTGGCACAAAGTTCCTGTAATCAATCATCTGACTGCTGCATGCAGACTGGCTGGGGCTGACCACACACTCCTTCTTGCTGCTGGTGCTGGACATCCCTGAAAAGCTGATGCTATTGACAAGTCGGCCCTTGCCCTTTCCAAAAAACCCCTCCTCACAAGGCCTGCTGCTAGGGCTGCAGTGCTCTGTTTTGTCTGCCTCAGCAACGCAGTCATGGGTTTTACTCTTCCTTACGAGCTTGTAGGAGGAGCCAGATGATTTTTCCAGGTTGTGGTCACCAGCTCCATTCCTTGCTGCTCTGGTAGAAAATCTGTAGTTCTTGTGTGTGGCCAGACATGCCAGCTGGACTTCAGCTACACTTTGGTTTCCCTCCAGAGCTGCCTTTTTGTCTTTGCCCATCTCATCTTTGTTGGTAGGAGCTGGATGCACTGGTGGCACTTTCTCATGTTGCCCACTGGATTTTATGAAGGTCTTTCCTCTTCTGAGCTCCATACTGCTTCCTCACATCTGTTTCTGTAAAGAAAACAGCAGAACACAACCATTGTGAGGTTGGTGGGTAGCACTTGTAAATTTTGAAAGCAACTGGAGAACAAAGGAAGGGACATCAAGCATTATAAAACTGAGCTTGTCTGTCACCAGACATTTCCATTACTGAGTCATGTATGAGAAACAGATTGAGTGAAACTGAAGGTGTGTTAGCTGGAAGATGCAACAAGGAGAAGACAGAGCACATTATGGGTTGGTAGCTGAGGATCAGAGAATATTTTGTCTGTTAGAAATGGGCAGATTTTCATTGAGGATTATGACTTCAGGATGGGTTTTAACTAGGTAAAGGTCCTGTTCTGAAGGTAGAAGAGGCATCAATGAAAAGTAACGCCTGAGAAACTTCAGCATGCAAATGTGTGCACCAGGGAGGCAGCAGTTCACAAATCTGTGCCTTAGAGGAGGACGAAGATCTCGAGTGGGGAAATCTCCTGAGAAAATGGATCAAACTTTCAACACACAGCACTCACTTTATATTAAGATAATCCCTGCCCGTGAACAGAACAGAAAATCCATAAACCTTGGTACTACCCTGGAAGCATGCAGAGACTGAATTACTGATTTTGCCTCCCCCTGAGCATAATGTATCATTTCCTACACTACTACTTTTATTGTCAAAAATCAAAAATGCCATATTGAAAATCATTGTTAGTCATGAAAAAAGTGTCATCTCCAATTTACAAAGACCAGTGTAGCACACAGAGGCATTGCCACATTGAATCTGCACTGTGCATTGATTAGCTATTTCTAAAAATACTCTAGCACCTGTACCAATGCCAGTTCCAGGCTCTGCCTATATAGTTTAGTATTGAACCTGTTTTATGTTTTCACAAATCTAATTAGTCATTAATTATTTTAGCCATGTCACTTTCAGTTTTCTGGCAGTTCTTTTGTAGAAACATCTGATCCTTTCTTGTCATGGGTCTACTTGAATATTGATTAAGTCAATGGAGTTCCATAAAGGTGGGTCAGGGGTGAAGCAAGCACTACCTAAAAGCAGATTTTTACTTGGTGGGAAGCAGCACAATAACTCCAAGTCTTGTTCTTGAAAGAACTTACTTGAGTCTCTCCTTAATGAAACCTCATTAATGATTTATCTTGTTTTGAATTGGTTAGACATAACTAAACAACTGGAAACACTGAACAGAAGATTTTAAACTCAGCACTAAGCCTAGGCTTTGTACTCCTAAAATAGAGCAATCTTCAGTCTATTTTGAACTATAACAGCAGCCTGTAGCATCCAGAAGCTTTCCAGTTTCCAGGCCTTGCTGGAACAGCTACACTCTGACCAGCACCTCACACGATACAGGACTGTGTATTTGGGAGCACTTCTCCAGCAGGCAGATCAGTGACAGCCCCTTTCTTGTAGAAGCTGCAAACTGGCAGGTGATTAGCAATATTTGCAACTAAATGTAGGTCAGTGACAAAAGGCAGAGTGTGAATATTTGACATGTGGTGGGTAGTGATAGATGGGCGTCTATCAGTGTGATTGAGATGCTGGCACATTTACTTGCACTTGGCACTACATGTGAGTGTTGCAGAACATTCTTAATGAAAGCCAGTAAACATTTTACTACCCTGTCAGGTATCTGGAGTTCACTGATGCTGCGGAGAACTTGTTTTGCATATTTAGAAATAGGTCACTGGGACACCATTATGCTCCTCTTTAGAAAAGCAAGGTGTGATCGACAAGCAATTCAGTGTGCAGCACTCCAGCAGGGTTGTGAAAACAATCAGGAACAGTTGATGCAAGACCAGTTATTAATATCCCAGAAATAAAGTGTCTGGGTTCTCAGGCCTTTGCAAGTGCAGAAGTAGGTGCTGTGTCCCTGTGGGAAGCTCCTGGTGCTGCTGAGGAGCTCCTCAGAGGTCTGTGACATTGGCAAGTGTCAGCCTTACAACAATGTCATGTAGGACTCTTTGAAGTCCTGCAGCTGTTTCTGCCCATTCTGAGTATCAAGCAAAGGTCACTTTTGTATAATACTGCATACTTGGGAACTTTTCTGCAGATGCATTAAAAAAGCTTTTAGGGATGGATTTATTTACTGTCAAGTGCGAAATGTATTAAAGCTAAGAGTTTAGGATGACATTAGATAATCTTTGAAATAAAGTCATGTTTGATCTGAACTGTATCTCCTTGATAAGAAACACAATAGGTGACCAGTTTGATAACTGGGTCTAGAAACGTCAAGACTTGTTCTTCTGTCTTTTTTTTATAGATTAGATGAACAGTTTTAACATGAAAGCCAAAATGGCCCAAGTACCATTTTTATTGAAAATATCTGTAGTAGCACAATAATGTGAGATACACTGATGGTAGCCTATGCTACCTTTTCAGTTTCTTCTGATGAGAAAAAAAGTGTTAGATGTTGTTTTGGTTTTGTGGCGTTTGGTTTGGGACGTTTGTGGTTTCGTTGGCTGGGTTCTTTAAAATGTCTACACTATATATATAAAATCACCAACTTTGTATTCTAATTATTTAATGTCTCTATTTATTCCCATATATTCTTTTTCTAATACTCCCTCGGGATCCATGCCAGACTTAGTATCTAGTTCATTGTGTCATCCTGCTTATTCTGAGACTGCCACATCTTTGTAAAACTTCCCCATTAAAAATGGTATTTAAAATGAACAACAAAAATGGGAGGACCTCCTCAGTCAACTCTTTGAGGGCTCTTCAGGGCCGAATAGCAGAGTCTGCAGATGTTTTTAAAACATTCATCTTGGATGCTGTTTTATAACTTCCCATACTCTGAATTCCTCTTCAAACTCATGTGCTGTAAACTATCAATGAACTTTTTTCCACAAATAGAGCAGAAATATTTATGTGATTATTCTCCCTTTCTGTATCTATTAGTACTCTTAGCCCTTTTGGTTGTAATGGATTATACCATGATATAGTTTTTTTTTTGTCTCTGCAGGGACACAAGTTCTATCTCCAACCCTAGAAGCTGCACCAGTGAAGTTAAAAACAGATTAAAGTGCTGTAAGGGAAAGTTACCCTCCAGTGGTTATGTAAAGCTAATCAAAATTCTATGAAAAATTATTATAGGCATTTAAAACATAGTACATTTTTCTGGGATTTCTTGACCCATGCACCCAGCTACACTAGTGCCTGTCTCATTTTCAATTATTCTCCTCTTGGACTTGCAGTATATTTTTTCTTCCACACGGATAAAAGATATATGAGGGCCTGATTTCCACCTTTGCAAAGGAAATACAATTTGCAATTAAAAATCACTGCAAAGAACAGAAATCTGTGGAAACTAGCAGCCAGTGTACTGAGAGTCTCAATGTTTTCTCATTAATAACAAATTAATGTTTTTTTGCTATCTGCAGAATTGCTCATGGAATGTGTTTAAATAGAGGACATCCTAGAATCTTACAAGGGCTACAGTTATCTTTGACAATAAGATTGGGTGTAGCAGCAGCATTGAGGCTTCACACCCACAGTAAACAGTACTTTTTATCTGGCTTGATCAGACCAGCTGCTCACTTTTAGAATTTCACAGGTGTTTCAGCAGGCAATTAGATCTGGATTTGAGGCTTATTCTAAAATGGAAATATGGTTTTCTTTTAAAAATGGATAATATTGCTCATAAAATGCAGAGATACTTCATGCTCGAACATACACCATCTGTGCAGGGTGTGTGACAGCCTTTTCATAAAACCAGACGGTCTTACTGTGTTTATGATTAATCTAAAAGTAAATTAAAGTTTGAGAATGGAAAGATGAACACACCTCTGTGGGCTGAGGAGAATTGATTTTAGGACAGTCAAAGCAATTGCTTCTGGTTCTGGGTTATGAGGACCTGAGCAAGACTGAGTTAGGTAACTGTTCTGGTTAATAAGAGCCACATTCAATTGGCCTAAATCCTCCCTAAGCCCAGGCCAAGACACAAGGGCCAAAGAGGGGTGCAGTGGAGCCAGATATTCATCAGGAAAATGGGTGGAGGCAGGATTCACACTGTCCAGATACTGCTTCTGTCATGAGAGCCAAAGAGAGGGGTCCTGTTTGCCCATGGCCCCCAACACTTCCTGCCAGCCATCTACAAGTTTCCCTCTGTGGTGGAATGTGGGAGAGCCTTGCCTCAGGTTTTGGGCTGGGTCAAAGTTGTTGTATCTTGCCAGCTTATAACACAGGAGAAAGGTTTGTTTAGGTTATCTTCAAAGAAAAGCTGAAATATCACTCCTCTTGCATGTAATTCTTGGAATATCATCCCACTGGGAAAGCAGAAGTATCTGTTTCGGCGAAGAGGCATGGATAGAAGCAATACTATTACAAAGAGGAAATTCAGCTAAAGTCTCCAGCTTCAGTAAGTTTGGTATAAAAATAATTTTGCTCAAGTAGGAAAAAATATAATCAAGGCTCACTTATTTCAAAATCTTCTCAACAATCCAGCTTGGACCTCTCATACTCGCTTGTTTGATGTGTAATTTTTATATAATTGTCTCTCTTGGAGATAGAAATAGGTAAAATTCAGAATATAGTGGTTTTGAAGGGGAGATAGGAGTGTTCTTTCTTTACATTTAGATTTTTTTACATTTATTTCACACTTACAATTGCCAGGTTGTGGAGATGCTGCCTTGCTGTCTCTGGCTAAGCAGAGTTCTGATGTCACTTGGCATCTGAATTTCACTTCCCTCCAAGTATTTTCCTTTTATTAAACGAAAAAGTTGATAAACACTGAATAGTCTTTTAGGCTTTTTAATACAAAAATAAGGGGAAAACTTCTCTTTGTACTGCTTTATGTTTTCGGATACAAGTTTGGAGTGAGTCCAAAATGCCTTTTCCACAAGTGGCTTCATATCAAGCAGACTTAAGGTGCTGAGTATCAGAGGTACCTCTGAAAATGGTACCCTGCTTTTCCATCAGAAATTGTAGCATAATTAAATTTCCTGAAAGCACCTCTCTAGTTTGGGTATATGGACATGAATTATGCTTTAAATCCAGGCATTTTAAGATGAAAAATTTAAAAAAATATTTCTTGATACATTGTGTAATGGGAAAGGGGAAAAGAACAGAGCACTCTGGGAGGCTCTCCCAGTTCTTAACCTCAGGAGGATTTTTACTGGCCACCAGTTGGAAGTCCTAAACTGCAAAAACAAGCAAGCACGAGGTAGTGAAAGCCTCAGCTATTTCTAAAGTCAGTGAGCAACACTAATTTTTAAGGTCTGGTATCTAATCAATTAGCATAAGGAACAGCTGGTGCTCCCAGTAAACTGTGTGTGAGGGGTGTAATTTTGGAGTAAGATTGTTTATTTACAGGCAAAAACATTAACTCTCTATCTCAGAAGATGACAGTTAATACTGGAAATACTTACTAATAATCATGAACATATATTCCATTCTGTTAATTAGATTTTTAATTGCAAAGCAGAATGCAGCTTCCTTGCCAGAGGGTAGTGATTTTCTCACTGCAGTTATTGTAACACTGTTTCTAGCAAGCAAATAAACATAACAGTTCTTCTGGTGAAAACCAAAGAGGATTTTCAAGCAGGGCTCATCTTCTCCCTTAAACTGATTACCCTGCTACTATCTCATCTCCATTAGAAAGCAGAAAAGAACAGGATGAGATGGATGGAGGATGTAATCAGGGACAGTCGTGATTCAGGAAACAGCAGAATGTTTATTTTTAAAGACGCCTGTGTGACACACAAACCTGCATTGAGATCGTGCCTCTCCTTAGGAGTACTCCTCTCATCATTGCTAGTGGCTGGATCTTATCATTCCCCTTAATCATTTGTCTCTCTCGGGTAACCCAGGATGCCTAATTATTTGCATATACATTTAGGTCAGGCAATGGCTTTCTCATGAAGAACCAGCAAAAATCACATTGGTGTGGTTTTAATTCAACCCTCATTCCACTGAGCACACAAAGTAACATCTTACACTCCCCAGCAGAATACCAGAAAGATGTGCAGTTAAATGCTTAATCTTATTAGCAATGTGCTATAGGGAAGTCTGAACCTTCCTTTAAGCCCTGACAACTGTTTCGTAGAGCTCAGGATTTTTCGTAGTAAAAATTAACCACGTTTCTACTCCCAGCACACTGTCCTCCTGCATGCTCACAGGAGGGATCCCTGGGGCACAACAGCACCCAGTGCTTCCCCCAGCCCCATCTGAGGCACCCACAGCATCCCCCAGCCCCATCTGAGGCACCCACAGCATCCCCAGCCCCATGTGGGGCACCCACAGCATCCCCCAGCCCCACGTGGGGCACCCACAGCATCCCCCAGCCCCATGTGGGCACCCACAGCATCCCCCAGCCACGCATGGGGTGTGTGGCAGGGCAGAAGGAGGCTGAGCCCATGACAAAAGGAGGCTCCTTCTCTGACAAAACCTCTGCACCTCTCACTCAGTTTTCTCCTATACCTGAGGCTGAAAGAAACGTAACTGCTGAAATGTTCCAATTACATCATGTAAGAGGGCAGCTTTAACTCCTGCGCAGGGAGCTTTCAAATCATCACTGTATTGCTGAGAGAAGGCAGCAGAGCAGAAATTTCCACTGCATACCTGAGAAGGAAACAGGGCTTTTTTTTCTTGCCCTGACCAGCAGCCTGTTGGTACCAGACAGCAAAGTGTTAACACTGGCAGCTTTGGCTGCCCTCAGTAATTTATTGCTTTAAAAGAAGATAGGATGTGCATTTTTTCAAATACAGGCACAGGCTTGTCAGATATATGGAAAAAGAAGTAAAAAGCAATGCATCAAAAGCAAGCAGTCATCCCAAAATAATACTCACTTAGAGTCGCAGTGAGTGTCAGAGCAAAAGAAATACCATTGCACCAGAGCAAACGAGGCAGATTACAAAAATCCTACTCACCATGTTTTATCACTGTGCAGAAATCCTCTGTCTCCTAGCCTTGCTCCTGAAGCTGCTCTTTATCCAGAGGCTCCTGTGATGCTTTCAGATTCTGAGGGGCTGGACCACTGCTGCTCTCCAGTGTTACTCTCCACCCCTTGTCTTTTCCTCCTCCTTCTTCCTTCATCCCCACCCCCTCATTCCTCCAGCTCGTAGCTTTTTCGTACCTTACATAGAATCTAAGCTTCCACATGGAGCTTGATATAGGAAAGATGCTTATTTCAGCCATCTGCTTGATGCCATGGAAATGCCTCCTTTGCTTTAGGAATAAAAGCCCAGGAGGTAAGCTCGGGAGTTTCTGAGCCAGCATTTTGGTTCCTCTCTATATGACTGCTTACTAAATAGGGAGGAATACATCCAAATCAATTTCATTTCTCACGTGTTGTTTTGTTTCAGACTAGGATTCAGGAAGAGTGATCTGAATGTGTTTTAGGTTAGTGTGATGCTTCACTGGCAGTGTATGCAGGCTATTGGACTGTGCCACCCTTTGTGGAGCTTGTGTTAAAGCTGAATTTGAAGGGATTTCATGTGGGAGCAAAGTGGTGGGAGGGGAAAGAGTGGCTATTTCAGCTGCCCAATGCTGGAGTGCCTGGTGTTAGCCTCATACTGCCTTCGACAATCATTTACCAAATTCTCCTTACAATCAGTCTAACTTCTGATTCAGTGTGCAGTGAAGGCAGCATCTGATGTTACACCACCATTCTTTGTTATATTTGTGAGTTTATTACCATCACAAACACCAGGGCTCTAATTTCTCAAACGTGTAAAGCTGGCATCCTTCCCCCAGCCCTCTTCCCTGAACAGCTCCCAACCTGATCGTGTCTTGAATTAATTCCTATCTAAGTCCTTTATATGAGCCTCTCAAGCCCCCTGCCTTCTCCTTCCTGCTTGTTGGAACACCTCTTCTGGGGGCATGATAGGAGCCTCTTAAAGGCCGGACTTAATCCAGTGGCTTAATCCACTTGAGCAGCTCTCCTGTGAGCTGCAGTTTGGAGCTGCACTCAGGATAACACAGCAGTTCTTGCATTCTGGTGTATCTGCAGGGAAGCTGCCCTCCTGGTGTAGGGGCTGCTTCACAGCTGCTCTAAAGCAGCAAACAGGCAGCTCTTGGATGGCTGAAACAGAGCAACTTCACACAAGTTCAATCTGTAGAGGCATTTAGAAAATGTCCAGCTCTGCATGAAATGAAAATGAGCATTCCCCCACAACTGGAGCAGGTGCATCAGCCAGAGAGCTAATCTCTCCTGTCCCCACATCATAGCAGAAAGGGAACAAAAGCCTTAACCTGCTACCTGTTCTCATCTTCCTTTTCATTGTGAGCTTTTGCTGAATCTTGGAGACAGCGGAGGAAAGGAGCTTGAACTTTTGTGCTGTCTAAGCTTCTATAGCTGAAAAATCAGCCTGTTAACTTTAAAGCTGGCAGAACAGAGTACTCCTGCTCAGAGTGTCAGGAAATAATCCACACAGGTATCCCTGATGGTACAGACTGGAAAATTACACCTTGGGAAGAAAAAAAAACAGGTTAAATCCAACTTGCAACAAGTAGAAAGCCTTTGTGTGACTTCACCAAGAGACTGGTGGGAGGAAAGAATAGGCTGTGGGTGAATCCTGGTAGTTCTGGCAAGTAGATTAAGAGCAATCATGAGATGAAATCCATTAATTAGAAATAGATTTGATGGATTTTATTCTGCATGAGATATTTGTGTTAATATAGAAAGAAGTCTTTCTTCACGAGGGGTATACCAAGCCACTAAATTTTCAGGTAATACCTCATTGCTCTGCAGTGATGTTGCTTTTGAGAGCTTCCCCTTTGTGCTGGAAAGAGGAAGGCTATAAAATGCTGAAGTCCTTCTTAGCTCAAAGTAACACCAAAGCTTGCTAGAAGTACTAATAGACATGAGAATCAATCCGAGGTCACAGCTGTCACCTCTGTCCTGGTGGCTAAGAACCAATGGCAGCCTGGCTTTTATCAGCAATGATGTGGCCAGCAGGACCAGGGCAGTGATCATGCCCCTGTGCTGGCCACTGGTGAGGTCACACCTCAAGTACCACTTCAAGAGAAAGGGTGAGAGGCTGGAGTGTGTCCAGAGAAGGGAATGGAGCTGGGGAAGGGGCTGGAGCACAAGTCTGATGAGGGCCAATTGAGGAAGCTGGGGTTCTTTAGGCTGGAGAAAAGGAGGCTCAGGGGGAACTTCTCACTCTCTACCACTCCCTGAAAGGAGGCTGCAGCCAGGTGGGGGTTAGGCCCTGCTTCCAAGGGAGCAAGGGACAGGATGAGAGGAAACGGCCTCAAGTTGTGCCAGGGAAGGGTTCAGATTAGATATTAGGGAAAATTTCTTCACCAAAAGGGTTGTCAAGCATTGGAACAGGCTGCCCAAGGCAGTGGTGGAGTCCCCATCCCTGGGAGTGCTCAAAAAGCAGATGTGGCACGTGGGTGCCATGGTTTAGCCATGAACATCGTGGTGGTGCTGGGTTAATGCTTGGTCTGGATGGTTTTACAGGTCTTTTCCAACCTCAATGATTCTGTGATTTTGGTGCTGATTCCAGGCTAGTGTTGGGATTGTCTGAGCAAATCTAGGAGCTTAAAATTTCTATTTGAAAGTTATTCACACATGTGATTTCTGAGCTGAGTTTCTGAACTCTGAAGTGTAGGCATTAAAGGTAAAGGTACGTCAGAAAAGATAAACCCAAATATGCCATGTGAAGAAGGATGTAGGGAACAGAGAGCACTTAAAATTACATTTAAAACCTACTTCATGTTCAAACCTAGCTCAATAAAACAAAGGTTTGTAGAAAATAATAAGGACAGGGAGGAGCTCTTACCTCCAGCATCAGTTCAGGCAGTTTCCATGCATGCAATCTCTAGAACAGTCTGTTGCTGCTCCTCAGGAACTGGGAAAGCTCTTGTGCAGTGTCCCCATTTCTAAAAAATGGCAGCTGTTGTCCCTTTGCAGGAGAAGTTAGAGGGGATTGCTCCAGACCCAGATGAGATACCCAAAATTGTTCTTGGAGATTCAGGAAAAGCATCTTCTGTGATGAGAGAACTCCAGGTTTTAGAATGTTTACTTTGGGATGCCCACATGGACAGAAATTTCCAGCTTTAGAGCCTTTTATTTCACTGCCTCATGGGAAGTAGCTTAAATTCATCAGCCATCCATAGCCACAGCTGCCCACAGCTGTCCATGGCCATAACCTGCATGGACCTAAATCATGGTGTCATTGCACTGGTAAATGCGTGGTCTGTTGAATAGCAGCTGATCCATGGTGGCCCTTATACATTACAGTAGAGCTTTTTTTTGCTTCCTAAATTTTCCTCCACTTGCAGTTCCCTCAACTATCCTTTACTGCTACCACTTCATTTCAGGCTATTTCACCATGGCTGTTAATCAGCTTGGCTCAAAATGTTGGCCATTGGAGAACCCAGTCATACTCTCTGATTAATTCTGATTAATTCAGTCTGTCCAGAATTGTTTGGGGCATCAGTGGGCATAAAAGGGAAGGGAAATCAAAAACCTGCAAATGAGGGGCACGTGGCACAGCAGCCATCTGTTTAGCAGATGCACACAGCCCTTGGCATGGTGAGCAGGAAGAGGGCCCTTGAGGGAAGAGGGACTAAGGAATGCACAGTCCCTGGCGAGGGAAGAGCAGGGTGGCAGGGATCCTTGGTGTGAGGAGGGAAATCCTCCTGAGGGGCAGTGTGGAAACACAGGGAGGAAGTTTTTAGATGAAGCAGGCCCAGCCTCCCAGAACATGGAAGCCTGAGTTTCCTCGTGGTGGGTAGGAAATGTTTGCATCCAGTGATTAAAGACAAAAAGTGATCAATACTGTTTTTTAATTTTGTGCCATGGAAGAATGCACCCCGAGACTCAGAACAAAAGTGTTTGCTGAGCTAGCTTTATTTCTTTCCAAGGAATTGCTTACAGAATGAATTTGATCCAGGCTATTTCCTGCCAGTTGAGCTAATGAAGAGTCTAACATCCCCAATCCAGTTTCTGCTAACATCAGGTTAAACTTAATTATTCATGGATTCTTATCAGTATTTCTTAGGTTTGCATGTCGAAGAGAATTGGTAATGGGATATGGAGCTTTTTCTGTCCAGATTGCTGGCAGGAGACTGCCCTAGGTTGAAGGGAGCAATCCTTGCTACTTATCTGACTGCTTCCCAGGGCTTTCATTAAGTTAATTGCTACTCTCTTCTCAGTTGCTTGGTGAGCTGGTGCATGCTGCAAATTTTAGAATCATGAATTGCTGTTAATAACATCAGTACTTAGCAAAGGAAATGAAAAGATTTTTATTTCTGCAAGGGTACTCTGCCTCAACGTCTCCTGCTTGTCTTCCCTGTGAGGCACTGACATTGCCATATTTGCAGCCAGGGGGATGATGAGGTGCAGCAGGCAGGGTCACAAGAGCAAATTATGGTATTAGAATCTTGGCTGTGCTTCCTTCCATCACCAATAACGATGCCATCAGGGGCAGGAAGGAGTGCTGAGTGCCTCCAGAATGGGACTGGTCATGGTCTCATTATTGCTAACCTGGGGACTGTGGGGGACTGATTGTGAACTGCTTGTTGTCCCAAAGAATTTAAAGGGCTTTTGAGGAAAAAAAAGGAAGCATTCAAGACATTTCTCCAGCTGCTTGTGTTGCAGTCGTGACTGCCCTTAAACTTTCTGCTTTAAACAAAAAGATCTTGAGTAATAAATATTTGTCTATAAAATCAATGTGGAAAAATTAGCTGCATTGTATGCTCTGGAGAACTATGTCAAAGGAATTGTTTCACCAAATCATGAAAATCTCCAAGGCTCTAGAGACCAGAGACAACATCTAGGAGGGACAAGAAACCTCAAGGCCCTGACTACAGAACTGTTTAAATACAAATTGAGTTTTCAGAAGCTTTTTCCTTCCAGATATGCCTGTGTGTCATAGACATCTATCCAGACGAGGCAAGAATACCCCCAGTTTATGGAACTTCATTAACAGGCACTACTGTTAAAGGCAAAATAATTATTTAGCATAAAGCATAGGGATGGAAAAATGTGCTATTTCACAACCATCCCAGGGCAATCTATAAGCAAAATTTTCTCATCTTCTGCTGAGGAAGATGCTGTTGTGATGCTTTCAGGAAAGGTTATAGGAAATACTTTATTACTGTTTAGTGTGACTTGGTTTCCCTGCTTAATTTTATATTGCTCTCTGCCTGAATACATCAAATGCTCTGAAGACTTAGTTAAAGACTCAGTCTGGAAGCTGAAAAAAGAGGGATATAAGTGTAGGTAGCCATAGATACACAGCTTCAAATAATAGATACAGTCCATCAGTGAGGCAGCAGCTCTTCCAGTGGCTCTCATGGGACAGCCTTTCAAACAATAAAGTTGGGATCAAAGGAGGCCTAAAAGCAAAAAGGCTTAAATAAGAGACAAGTGAGTAGTCAGATAAAGTTGCTGAGGGTGAATGCAATAACAGCAGGCCCAGGTCTAAATGCAGGGACAGTGGCACACTGAGTTGTGAGCAGGACAGGCTGCTGCTCCCTTCCACTGCTTGTATGCTTGTATTTCATATCCCAGTGAAATAAATAATTGTGTTTTACACAGAAGCTGTCTTGCTCACATTGCAACCTGTCACAGGATCTCATAGAGGAGTCCTCATGGCTGGTATGGAGGCCAGGAACCAAATCACAAATCCTGTTCTGAGGGAAGAAACCTCTTGGCTGAGTGTAGGTGGTTGATCCTCGAGGAAAAGGAGCACTACAGCCACTTTGTGAACTGTGAGAAGTAGCCCTGTGCTGTGTGTAAAATCCCACTGGTCTGCCAGGCAGTATTTAAATGCAGGCAAACAAAAGAACATTTGGAAGATAGATGAGAGATGAAGCCTTTGAAATTGCCAGCAGTGCAGTTGGTAACAATGTGGTTAGCAATGCTTCTGCTTGATTTACTCAGTGGAACATACATTTTGGAAATAAATCTGTGTGTTTGATTTATGTTGTTAGTGGCAATGTCACGGCCAGATTTCATTTTGAAGTGGCAAGTTGTAAATCTTAGAAGAGAATAAAACATACAGTTTTAAATGCAGTTTGCTAGCAGACCTACAGATAATTTTGGCAGTGTTGGTTGCTCTTGTTCTCCTGCCTTCCACATCCTGGGCTGTGGTGGCCAACTCCAGAAGCTTCCTGCCTGCTGCTGCCTGAGCTGCCATCACAGCTGGAAAGTGAAACCTCTGACTGTGTTCCTCGAAATCATTAAATGATGTTTGTGGTAGAGTATGGCATTACAAGCAAGGCTCTTATGGTAGTGAAATATGACTATTAATATATTTTTGCAGTAGCAATAAAACTGAAAGGACTCAGCATCTGACGAAATGCTCTATTAATGCATCATGAGTATTGACAATGCAAATGTCATAATTTGATTTGCAGTTACACTAATTACCAGCAAGTTTTAAAAGATGGTGTTTTATGTGTCTTGTAGCTGGCAGGCCATTTAGAGAGGGATGATCTGCTGAGTACAATTCTTTATCCTTTCATGATTTTGGCTTCTGCCATCACTCTGCAACATAACAATCTCTTGCAGCAGTTGGATTTTTCACAGAGGGGTTATCAATGTTTCTGAGCCAGCTGATAGGCCCAGGCAGGACTCAAGCATATTAATCTGTTATATTTTCCTCTAATGAATGTGCAGAGGCTGTTTTTGAGCCAGTGGCTGAGAGCCAGTGCAGGGCTGGGAGATGAGAACAGTTGTTGGGAGGACAGAGAGCCGGGAGCCAGGGCCATGCAGGTGGGGCTGTGTTAGTGTGGAGTGCATGCTCTGTTCTTTGTTGCTGTGTGTTGAGGAGGATGAAACCCTGTGAAATAGGACAATTTGATATGGGGTAAGAGATTCAGAAATTATTCTTGAGCTTTAATACAGAGATTGTAAAACCATAGAATAGTTTGGGTTGGAAGGTACCTTAAAGATCATCTCATTCCAGCCTCCCTGCCATGGTCAGGGACATCTTTCACTAGACCAGGTTTCTCAAAGCCTCATCCAACCTGGTCTTGGAGACAGAAATTTCTTGCCCTAAAATGCTCTTCTATGACCTACACCTTTGAAAAAGAGTCATTTATTCTTAATACCTCTGTTTCAATGTACCTGGTTTGAAACACCTTACAGGGAGTCTAAATTTTCTTGAAAATCACACTCTTTAAGGTGCTTCAAAGCCCTTGATATGTTAGGATTTTGCTGTGGAAAAAAAAAAAGAAAAAGCAGCAGGTGACTGATGAGTTTGCAGAGTTTGAGTGGGAGGTATGAGAGTGAAGTGGGAAGTGCTGCTGACTGCACAGTTATAGCTGTGAAGTCATTTGGAGCTTGGCAGTATCTCAAAGAGCCTGGCTCTTTCAGAGCTGACAGAGTGGTATCCCAAAGTGGACAGAAGCCAGCCACAAAAGGAGTTAACTTCTTCCTCAGCTCATTAAATGAGTTGCCCAGTCAAGAATGAAGTCTGGGCTCACACGTGTGTTGTCACAGAAATGGAATGAGGATGACAGGCCTTGATTTCCTCATTTGTTGCTTTAGTGTGAAGTTCTGTACAAGAAATGTTGCTGCATCCCCTCACTCAATGGGGAGGGAGTCCTGAGGATGTCCTGCAAATCAGTCACAGGATGGGGCTGGAGGAGGCAGCTTTCCCTGCCTTTGGCTCTTTCCTTTCACACGTTTTCCTTAATGCCAGCTAACCCAGGTTAGCCTGCTCCGGATTGGGGAGCATTGCCCCAGTAATTAGAAATTACCTAAAATAACAAGGTGCTGCAATACCTGAGTAGTGGAAGAGCCCAGGTAATGTGCAGAGAAGTGTGAGCCAGGGAGGAGGCCAACTCTGAACTGCTGTGATCTTCTTCCCACAAGTGCTGCAGCCTGTGACAGTGAGGGAGGGGTGCGCAGCCAGGTGGGCAGGAATCTCCTGCTTTCCCACCAGGTGAGTCTGTGTGCCTGGCACCATGCTCCCAAGACACTCTGAGCAGGGCTTCTAGATTCTCTGACAATAATATTGTTTTCCCCATCCCATAAAGTTCTTTTTTCAACACTTGAATGGGTATTTGAAGTTGTGAATTTTTTGCCTGATCTACCTGATGTATGCTGCTGTTTCCAGCTGAAATGTGTGATGTAGTTCTGATTATTGAGGTGCTGGCCTGTCACATCCCTTTAGCATCCAAGCATAGCAGCAATGTGTGCTTCATTTCAGAGTTCACAGGAGGACAAAAGCCTTCTATGGAGGTGCTGTGTCTGTCAGACTGTGGCAGCCATCAGCCCTTTCTGTGAGGAGAGGGTTCCACACCAGATCCACTGCTGAAGCAAACAGGAGGAGTGACACTGCTCTGGAGCAAACAGGAGTACTGACACTGCTCTCAGCAGCCCAGCAGTGGATTTTTGACTGTGCTCAGCCCCATCCCAAGTTGTGGGGAATGCCCTGGGGAGAGCCCAGCTCTGTGGGGACATGGCCAAGCACAGGAGACAGGGGAGGGGGCACAGCTCCTGCACCTCCAGCTGGGGCTGCAGCAAATGGGCTGTGAAAAAACCCCCAGCAGCTCCAGGGTCCCTCTTGACCTTGCCCTGCTTTGTGGGCAGCTTGGGTAAGAGAGGAAGAGGAGGAAAGTGCAGGGAAAAAGAGCCAGAAGGATAACTCTCATTTAATAAAATTAATTTGAAATATTTCTAGGCAGAAAAAAAAAAGTTTAGGCGAATGTGAGGATTTATTGATTCCATTAATTCTTCAGGCTTTTTCAATTTTCTGGTTGAATCAGGCATCATTTGTATTAATATATTAACTATTGTACTCATAAGAAAGATGTTGGTTGGTTAGAGAACAATCCAAACTATTCTCTCACACTCTGCATATTCTTCTTTAATATAATTGTGCTTAAATTTAATAACAAGGAAGAAGTAAATAGTCAATGTCAGCTTTCTTGGAATGAAGTAATTGGTTGCATAGCTTTAAAGAGTTTTAAACAGGAGCATTTCTCTTAATATTGTAGCTTCTTTTTAGCTTAATTTCCAGATCAGAAAGATTTATGAAATCTTTTTCTTTATACCTGCCTACTTGCCCCACCCTTTGAATAACTTTTACACCTATTAGCCAGGCTTAGCCTAACTTGAGATAGTGAGAGAAACCTCAGAAAATACTGCCTGTATTTAAAGTTTTCATGAAACTACATAGAGACAGGCTGTGTAAGGGGCTCCATGGGGGGAAAAGGCTGGAAATGGAACTCCAATTTAACTGGAAATCAGAAAAGCTGCACTGCTGGCAGGTAAACATCTTAGCAAAAGCAGTTGATTAACAAGGTCCCAGAAAAGAAGGCTTTGTTGCAGTGCTTGAACTATTACTTCATATGTAAATCAGTGGGGGGAAAACCTGTTTGTTAAGCAGCAATGCTTTTATAGCTTTAATGCAGTAGTAAAGAGAACATGAGAAAACGGTAAAAACTTAAATATGAGCGATTTTCCCATGTTTTTGGAAAACCTAGTTGTTTTCCAGATTCACAGTGGGATTTATAGGTTACCCTGCAAGGGCTGTAAACCCCACTTCTCACCCTCCTCACTGCACAGATGGGGGAATTAATCTGAAGGGACGCCAGTATTCCCTGGGTTATCACAGTCATTTGAGCAAAGAATCTGACTCAGAACATTCGATATTTCTGTGAAAAATCACTGAGTCCCAGCCAGCACCACTATCTGATTAATTCAACCCAACACCAGAGATGGAGTGTCACACATAAACTAATGCCTTTCTGCTCTATCACACTGTGCTGCCTAATAGTGTCACTGAGCCTTTTTTGCACTTGTATTAATGAGAACAAAAACTGAAACTGAGAGTTTGGGGGGTCTCATTGCTGTAGCTGCCTTATTTTGAGCAAAGCTTCCCAAAGCCCTTGGTCAAAAGAAATTAATTTTAGGAAGTGCATACTTTTGTAGCACAGGATCCTGCAGCGAGACAGGCTCGATTCCTTGTTCCACACGCTCTCCTGGGAATGCTGTAATGAGAAAAGCTCATAAAATGCATTTCTGAGATGCAGCAGCCAAAGCTGTCTTTGTTCGGGCTGTTGTGAAACGCTGCCTGTGTTTGGGTTGTCGCTGGGCACAGACACTTCCCGCTAGATGGCCCTGCACATCCAACATTGGATGTGTGTCCATGAGAACACGGAAATCATTTCTTGGCTCTGAATTTCGCTGGGAGCTTTGTCAACAAACCATCTTTTCCACAATTTACGTAGGGCAAGCTCAAGTCGTCTGCAGTCCTGAAACTGAGCAGCCTTCCTATATAAAAATACCATATATTTTTTTACTGTCAAAATGTACCCTGAATATCTATGCTTAAAATCCTACCTTCTTGAATGCAGAAGCTATAAAAGTGAGCTTTTAAATGAGCTTTTCATCCACATATAACACATTGAGACCTGAGCCTTTAGGCTGTGAGACTCTCATGCGTGTCCATGAACAAAAGAGAGAGCAGTGACATTACCTGCTCAGTTGGCTTCTTGCACCTGTTCTGCTTAAAATATTTACATCTGGTGGGGTTTCCTAAGGGTGGAAAAACACAGAGCTACACTTTCAGAGGATGTAAGCCAACATTATTGACATTTAAAGAACTGCATGAAACAACCTCAATGTCAGTTCTGGTCAAGGTATTTTGCCAGAGGTCCCTTCTGGTTATTCAGCCCATGACAAGCCCACAGGAGGCCATTTTTGGAGGCGTCCTCTTCGGAGTGTGACAGAAAATACTTCCTTGTGTTTGTTCCTCCAAGTTCCTGCTGTTTGTGCAAATTACACCTTCCTTGCATCTTGCTGATGCTGCCTAGCATTAAATTGCTGGATGCTAGACACAAGTCTCATCTTCCTGCCACGAGTTCTGAGCAGCCTTTTCAGTGCTCCTTATTCCCAGAGGACAACTCAGCCCATTAGGGTCACACAGCCACTACAAAGCTGGGTACTGAGCCTGAGGGGGATGTGAAGCACAGACTGTCTAATTCTGCTGCTGTGCAGGTGCTGACAAAGGGAGTTTCACTGAGGAGCTGGCCAGGAGTTCATGTGAAACAGGTCCCTGATGCTGACTTGGTGCTTTGTGCACAAATGGCAACTCACAGCACCTGCAGCAATCACACAACAATTTAAGAGATGAAAGCAGGCCTGAGGAAGAAACAGAGGCTGAGGTGTTGCAGGTCTGGAAGGATATGAAAGCAAAAGCCTTCCTTCTCATTTGTGAGGTGACCCATGGACTTCAGGTCTAAAATGGCTGTGAAATATGAAATAGGTATCAGGGCAATTTGAAGTAATGAGTTGCTTGGCAGGGAAAGGGCAGACAGTGGTGTGGGGTACCACCAACTGCAGCTGGCAATGAGGAAATTATAACTGCTGTTAGTAAGGTGCGTGTGGTCGGCATCCAAGCAGTGCTCAGAGGGATTAAAAGTTGAAATTAGGTGATCATGACTATCAAAAACAAAAAAAGAAAACATCTCCTAAAGTGTGCTTTTGTGAGTAGGCAGAACTGGTGCGTTCACTGGGAAGGAAATGCAGCAGGTTAACAAGAATGAGACCAAGTATTGCTGTGTGCCCTGGTGAGTGCTCTGTATTTCACTACACTGCCTTCAAGGGGCTGGAATCAGCTCTCCTTGCTGAGAAGAGTGGTGTTGCTAAATGGTATTATGATAACATAATGAGAAATCAGAGCAGCTAAGTCTTGACAAGGCATCCGGCTCGAGTTAATTAAAATAGAGAAGTCGTACCACGGTGCCAAGGGAAATAGTAAAAGCACAGATGGGGAGATTTGATTGCTTACTGAGGATTAGTGTGGTTAGTGCAGAGGTCTTAAAAGGACAAAGGAACAATCTGGACAACCTCAAGGCTGGAAACAGAAGCTGAGAATAGATGTGGGCATGTGAATTTCAGATAGAATAATTTTAAACGCCACTACTGGTGTGACTTTGTGAAGGAAAAGGCAAGCTTTGGGGTTAACCCAACATTTGTAATTATGAGAGTTGGGTCTGTGAAAAAGAGTTGGGACTGTGTACTTGTACAGTCTTGGCTTATCATAATAAATGTCATCACACTCGTACAGTAGTAGTGCCAAAGCCAGGCCTGTTAAACAAAAGACAAATTGTGCCCAGTCTAAGCCAGGCTGAACAGGTTTGAACAGAAAAGTCCTTCCCTCCACCACCCCCTCCACCCAAAAAAACCCCAACACCTAACCAAGGAAAAGATCAGAGCAAGAATGATATTTCCATGAGGAGAGGAAAGGGATAGTCTGGAGGCAGAAAAGAGAAAATTCCAGAGCAGATGAAAATGGATAAAAATTTCCAGATTAGGAGAGGTCTTCTGAAAAATAAATGAGGTACTTGAGGGTAGGAATATGTTTCTTCCCACTGTTCAGCTGATTAGATGCTGCTTAACCTCTGGATGTCTCTCCATTAGGCTAGAGATCTTCTTGAGCCTGGAAAAGGAACACAGGCTGCTTGTTCCTGAGGGTACTATATTAATTGAAAACAAAATTAGTAAATTACTTGGTAGTTCAGAGCAGCTTTTGTTGGGCCACTTGCTGAAATCAGTCCCAATTATGCATAAATTATCAGAGAAACTGGTCATTTATAGTATGCTAAAACTAGAAAGGACAGCATGAAGGGTAGGGAGGAGGGGCTGACTCTCTTCCAGTTCATTTACAAAAACAAATACCTTTTTATAATTCTGTGTCCCTGCAGACACCCTGTGAGGCTCCAAGGACCCCATCTCGAGTCTGACAAAGAGGGAGTTAACCCTCAGCAAGCTGTTCCCCAACAGGCTGAAAGGCTTTGTTTGTGGGGAGAAAGTCCAAGCTGGTGTTTACTGATGGTTAATAATGGGACAGACTTCTCTCTGTTTTGGGAACAGAAAGAGTGGGCCTGGAATCCTGCCAATTAACAGCTTGGGGTGTAGCCTCAAGGGCTCCTGCCTTCCTTTGCTCTGTCCTTCCGTGCCTTTCTCTCCCTTCAGAGCTGAGGTCACTGCTCTTGTGATGCTTTGAGCAGTGGCAAGGTGAGGCACTGGCTGTGAACCACCACGTGGCAGGCAGCTCCTGTGCCAGCCCAAGCACACAGCAGGGCTTCAAGAACTCTTGACTTGTGTCAAAAGCCTGTCTTCCTCTCTGATGAAGACAAGCTGAAAGAATTGGGGTTGTTCAGCCTGAAGAAGAGAAGGCTCTGAGAAGACCCTATAAAACCTTCCAGCATGCAGAGCAGCTCAAAGGGATTTTGGGCAACTATGTGCAGGCCCTGAGCAACCTGGTCTGGTGAAAGGTGTCCCTGCCCATGGCAGGGGGTTCAGATGGTCTTTAAGGTCCCTTCCAAACCAAATGATTCTTTGATTCTGTGAGACTGGTGGTGCAGATTTGAGGCTGTGGGAGCAGGGGGGTTCCCCTTGCACTGACTCCTCAGCTTCCCAGGCTGCCACAAGCACAAACAGCCTCAGACATGTGATGGCTTCAACTAAAAGTGGGGCTCAGTGCTGCACATCAGAAACTGCCTCACAGAGGGTCTTGACAGCAGCTGAAGAGGTTCACAAATAGGCATTGTAGGAGACTTTCAGGACAGAGAGCTGGAGATGAACGTGGCACTGTGTGTCTCATTTTCACCATCCAACCTCCAATAGCAGACAGGAGAGAGAAATGGTCTCAGCTTAGAAATAGATGTGGAAAAAATTGGCATGATCCTTGGCAGGAAATGAAGAGACACAAGTGGCAGGGGCTGAGGTGGTGTCCTGGGGGATGGCACACAGAATTCCTCAGCTCCTGTGCTGGAGCTGGAGCTGGCACTAATGTCACTGCGCTGGTTTGAACACAGCTCAGGCAAGACCCAAAATCACGAGAATATTGTGGGTTTCCCAGGTGTTTGAAAGGGGAAGGGGTCCTGGGGCAACCAGTATTGGGGTGACCATCAGACCATCTGATGGTGGTAGTGCTTCCAGGAATGGGAACTGCACAAGAGTGTGTGCCCCTGAACTGCCCCAGAGCATCTCTGCAGGACTTCAGGGAGAGGCTGGGCCAGTTCTGGTTCAACTCACAGCTTGTTAAAATGGCTTCTTAGAAGGGTTCCTAATTCATATAAGTTTTCTTCCTCTATATGTTGCCTTGAAGATTTTGTGATCTATAGCAGTTTTGTGCATCTTTATATTCCCCTGAGTTGCTATCCATTATGCTGGTCTGGCATTGAAATATTTTCTTTGGAGCAAGAAACTGCTGCTTTATGGGTGGAAAAAACAGCTCAATTAAAAGGTCCTAAGAATTCCTGAGAAAATGCTGGGAATGGATTAGAAAAGTAGTCTGGTTTCTAGTCACCCCAGTAGCTGGAAATGTAATGAAATCCTGCAAGACAGGCATTTGCCTGTGAACAGCTGAACTATCTCTGAGATACCTGGAGGCAGTTTGGAGCTGCTTTTGGCTCTAGGTGCTACTTAGGATAATAGTAAAGGAAAAGAGAGGATGTATCTCCTCTGGTGTTTCTCATGAACATCTTTTAATGAGCAGGAATTTGGATTGGAGAAGAAAGAAACAAATAATTAAACTAGAAATTAAATTAACTGTGTTTAGTGAAGATCTCAGCTTGCTATCCTGTCCACGGCTCGATCTCTCCCTGTTGTGTGCTGTAACTCTGCCAGTTTGGTGAGAAGTTCTGCACACACAGGGGGTGATGTGTCCTCTCCTTGCACTTGTGGAGGTCCCAAGAGAAACTGATGTGGTCTTACATAACAGTAGTAAAGTCACACCTTTCTGTCCCCCCCTCCCCCCCCAAAAAAAATCTCTTTTCTTTATAAGTTTGGAACATTTGTGTTTGTACTCCCACCCTAACAGTGTTTTTTCCTATCATGAAGTCTGAATCCGTGGTGTGCGAGGACAGGGTATTGCTATGGAAATGAGCAGGAGCAGTACAAAGCCATTGTTAGAAGAACAAGGCAGAATCAGGCCTCATGTGGAGAAAATCTAATTTTTAAGCACCTGTGTTGGCTGAGTAACAAAGGAGCTGCTGGGAAGGGACAAGAGAGCTTGTGAATGGCAGTGTGTATGCAGCCCACGGCATGTTCCCTGCCTGGCTAATAAGGGGCCGTGACTCGTGTTCAGCACATGCTGGCAGTTAATCTCTGTGCCATATGGCAGCTGTGCCTGGCACCTGCTCCCAGCCGTGTGAGATAAGGTCAGCATCTCCCTGTGGGCAGAGTTATTGCACAGAATCAATGTTGGTTCCATGTCTTTGCCACCCGGGAACCGCTGCCGTTCCCAGGTACAGCGCTGGCAACTGGGAAGGGGCATCTCAGCTTTGGCAGCCAGGCTCCTTCCTCCCCTGGGTGTGCTGTGCCCTGTGCTGCTTTGTGCCATGGATATCCATTCACAGCCTGGCATCAAAAGGCATGATGAGGAAGATAAAACATCTATTTTCTTCCACATTGCATTTTTTTCCCTCTTCTGTTTCAACTCCACTTCTAGAGTGTTTCCTTCCATCTTGATTTCTATATTGTCTTTGCCCCCAGGTTGTGCAGTCAGGCTGGCACTTCTCAGCTCCCAGGGAAGAGCTGTGACTGTGCAGCTGTGGCTGGGGTCCTCCTGGCTGCTGCATCACCATTACAGCCCCTGCCTGTCAGCCTGTATTTGCCAACCTGTCTCTTCTACCCTGTCTAATTCCAGCTCTGTTTTGGTGTTTTATTTTAACTTGCACCTAACATTCTGCAGCCATCTCTATCCCTTCTCAGCATCCTTCATCCTTCAAGGAACTATCATACCAAACCTCTCCTGCACTGCCTGGCTTTTTACAAGAGGTAAAACACAGTAAGACAGGGACAGCAGATAACTTCTGCTTTTGCCTGTCTGCAGCAGCCCTTCCTAGGAGATACTGGAGATCACTGCAGGTGAGACAGGACGGGAACATAAAACTTCTGGTGCCAGCCACCACCAGAAAGACAGACAGCCTGAGATAGATGGGTGCTCTGAGGAGTTTGGTAGATGTATCTCCCCCACTTGAAAAGCTTTCTCTCAGGTGAAGAAGCTTTCTCCTGTCTTAAAGGAGGAGTCAAGGAGTCACAAATTCAGATGTGGATTTCTAGTTCTGCTCATCACTGTGTGGTATTGAATATTGGTTTAATCTCTTCTGATAGCTGCTAAATACTCAGATAAGAATGATGGTATTGTTCTTTATCTAAAGGACTTATATTTCTGCTGGCAACTCCTGTTAGCACCAGTGTTGTTGTATAGTGTTCAAGATTTAAGGAAGATTTCTCCTTATAAATTAAACAGCTTCAAGAAAGAAGCTAACATTTTACAAACAGGCCTTATTTAGTAGGCATTCATCCTGTTTCAGTGGCATTGTTATGAAAAGTAGGCAGGCAGAAGAGATCATTAAATCGAAGGAACAGTCTAGGATGGCTTCTCTTGGAGTCCTGTGAGTCTGTCCATAAATGACTGTGAAAAGTAGCAGTTGTTTGCTATAAATCTCACATCTGCAACTGGTCACATCTGCAGCTGGTCCCAGAAAAACATGTTAGTGTGTCCTTTCAGCACAAAAGAGGAAAACCTGTCTTTCTTTACCTTGCCAGGCTCAGGGAATGAAAATGGGTGAGTTCTGCTGGCTGCACGGCTGCTGGCCATGCAGTGACCTGCAGGAAAGCAGGAGGTGTCTGGGACTTACACTGTTACTTCTCTAAACTTTTGTTGAAATATTTGTCAAATATTTCAGAATTCTGTTCTTCTGGCATCCAGCTTATTTCTCAATTGACCCTCTGCAAGGCCAATTTGGTACAAAATTTATTTTGACTTTGTGATCACCGTGGCTTGGTGGTATTTGGAATTAGAAAAAGTGATGTAGGGATTTAATGCTGAGTCCTCCCAGTCTCTCTCCATGTCATCTTTTGTTTGAGAGCCTCATTAAAATGTCTTCAAACCAACTCTTTCTAATCCCTGTTTTCTTTAGTTCCAGGTTTCCTTTGGCCTTTCAAAGCATTGTAATCTGAGCTTAATTTTCACACCCATTTCTTTACTTCCTTAATTTTAATAATCGCTCTGCCTGATTTGTGAACTTTGTACAGTTACAGGAGCAGTGTGTATGTCTCTTATCTACAGCAAATAACAAGCAAGGCACTGAACAATCCTTCTGGAGCCACGTGGGGACAGAGAGCTGAGGCATGGACAAGTCGTACCTCTCCCTGTGGCTTGAAGAAAAGTTTAGAGGGAATCCTAAAGGTTTAGAAAAAAGTTGTCTTCTAACTGACTTTCTGTTTAAAGGAGAAGAAAAAGGGAAGGCTCAACCAGAAAAACACCATGGTTAAAGTGCTCTACTTTCTTCACTAACAGCAGAAGTTCATTTTCCCAGAGTGAGAACATGCATACAGGCAGGAAACCTGGTTCTTCCTGCCCTTCTGGGAGGAGTTGGCCTGCTCATGGGCTCTTGGCTATTCATGATTGGGAAAGCTTCACCAGCAAGGGAGTTGCCTTCTGGCCCTAAACAAGCCTGGAAGGGGTGGGGGGCATTCGTGGAAGGAAGCTGAAGAAACTCTAACAGCACACGAAGGCTCCTGAGGCCAAGGCTCTGTTACTAAACATGGCTGGAAATAGACCCATGAAACAACATCCCAGTAAAAATATTGATTTTTTGGACCCAACTGTCTCATCCAAAACCTTTCTGTTTGAGGAGATGTTCTGGAGCCAAGACAGCCTTTCTACCCTGCTCTCCCCGGGGTCCTTGCCAGGAGCAGCAGTCTCTGGGGCAGACCCACAGCACAGGGTACATTTTTTAGCTGGGCCATGGTGTGTGATGCTGGAATAGGCAGCCACATCAAAGGCTCTGTGATCACACTGAGACAGTGACATGATGGCACCCAGGAAGCCTCACAGGTGAATTCCTCTGGGTAGCCCCTTCTAACACAGTCTCTTGGGATGAAGGGCTGGGGAAATCCTGGCATTATTCTGTTTGCTTCTCTTTCTTGTCTGGTGCTCCCTGTCATGGCAGCAGTCTTCACTTGTTGAATCTGTCAGGTAAACCCTGTGAAGTAGGAAGTTCTCTATGTGTATCTGCAGTTCAGTCCATGCCAAATGCTGTAAGACAGTAACATATCTAAGCTTTTCTGCTCAGTTTGACATCACCTGTTTATAGTCAGTAAGAGAATACAATGCAGTGCAGTCTTTGCAGGAGTTACAGTGCTCAGCATGGCTGACTGCATGCAACCTGAGATCTCCCAAACCCATCAGATAATATAACTAAGCATTCAGCAGGATGCCTATTGAAGCAGAAATGAGTAAAGTAATTAACAGTGCGTGGTTCAGCTTGAAAATCAATACAGATTGTATTGAGCCAGAATAAGAGGCAGAAGAGGGGCTGCTAATACTGTGTCTGCATCAGCAAGATACGTAAAAAGTGCATCTGCCTAACATAAATTTACTAGAGAGCATTTTAAAAAATCAATAGCCAGAGCATTAAGGCCAGGTTTACAGGAAATATCAAGAGGATCATTCAGGTTGGCACCACAACCTATTGAACACTGAGATGCAATGGCAAAAGGAGCTCAGTTCAGAATCCTTAGGAGTGGTTCTCAGAGATGCCTGCCCCTTGCAAATGTCCAGATATGGAAATGCCTCCTAAGGTCAAGAAAATGAAAGGAGACAACAAACAGATATTCGTCAGAACTACCTATTCTGGGTTATATCAGTGTGCCAAGACACCAACCTTTCTCATTTCTAAATCTAGCACAATCATACTGAGCAGTTAAAAGCCCCTGTGGAAATCTGAGGGGAGTGGCTTTGGCTGGACCTGCCCAGGTCTGATGGTGTTGAATCTGTCTTCCAGTTATTTGCTGTTGCCCATTTTAGTAAAACCAAAACCTCCTGCATTCCTAAGGCTTTTACAGGAGCACAGTTAAAGCTGAACAAGCTCGTGCCATAGGGCTGCCTCTGCCAGCTGCAGCAGAGGAATAGCTGAGCACAGGACACGCAGGGCTGGGCACTTGTGCTGCCTTGTGGGCTCTGTGGTACTCTTTGGATGAGGGCTGAATGAGAGAGTCGTGAGATACCTTCCCTTTGTCATGAGGATGAACTTTAAGTTCCCTTCCTACCCAAAACCATTCTATGATTTATTCTTCTATCAGCCAAAAGTGTGCAGCTGATATGACAAGGAACTATTGTTTTTTCACACTGAATCTCAAGCTGTTGGTGAAAAACCCAGTTGTGATTTTATATAGAAATTAGAGAGTCTGCCCATTAGTAGGACATCCTTGGAGTGCCAGGAGCTGGGAGGCAGCAAACACCTCCACTATTAACAGAGGTCTGAAATTGCAGTTGGAGGTGATTTACACACCAGAGTTTTCATTCCTTTCCTTCCATTTTGCAACAAAAGTATAATTCAACAGTTTTGAGTGCTACTGTCTACTTAAGGTATTAACTGTACTGTGACTCAATGACAGATGCAGGGCATGACCCTGAAGCAAATGTATAATTGCATCAATATTGCTCACACACTTTTCAGTGGGTGCAGGATTGAGGGAGCAAAAATAATCACCTTCTGTTTTGCCTACCCCAGACACCATAGCAACTGAAATGCTGTGCTTAAAATTATCTATGATTTTTCCTTCTATCTTTTTGCTCCATATGGTGCACCCTGCCAACTGCCTTAACATCCAGTTCCATGGGTGCCAGCTATCAGTGTGACAGGAAATGAAATGTGCACAAGATTTGATGACTGATGCCGAGTTTCATGAGCTGTCTGCTCGTTTCTTGGCATGCCCTGAGGCAGCACGTCCATGGCACAGCAGGACTTTCTGACTTTCTGCGTGGTGAGCTGAGCCCTTGCTACCATGGAGGGGAGCTGCACTGCTGTGTGCAATAATGCCAGGTAAACTGAGCCTACTTTTAAAAAATCAGCTTTTCTTTTGATCACACCATGCCTGGAAGAACTTGAAATGTTCCTTCTCTGCAGTCCAGATCCTTCACAATTCTCTCCTTGCACCCCCAGCTGTGATACTGAGATCTGGCATTAGAAGCAGCATGGTGCAGCAACAGTGTGCAGGCCAGGAAATCAGGAATTGGTCTCCAAATGGACTCTGCAAGTGCCAAGTGTGCCCTGGGGTATGCTGATATGTGACAGTGTGTGTCACTCATCCCAGGCAATGCACAGATTGACTGGAAGGCTGCAATAGAGAGGAATTCAGTATTTGTATATCACGCATGAAAAAAGGCAGGGGAAGGTTTATCATTCGTGAATAACATGGATTGATTCACTGAACCAAAAATGGTTTTCATCTGCAAATAAGATAATTTCATTCACTAGAGCGATCGTGCTACAATTTTACAACAGGATTGAGAGCCTTTTTTATTGATCACTTCAAATCAATTGTGTTGTTGCTTCCAAATTGCTACGGAACCATCCAATCACATTTATGACTCTTCTACATCAGTACACGTGGAATGTTGATCTGTATCATCACATATTTGTTTAATCACGCTAATATTTCATCTGCCTCATTGGAGTGATAATGTGATGAGAAAAAAATTACTGAAAATGATCAACCCATTCACTTCTGCTCAAAGAGCTAGCTGAGGGATTTAGTCTTTTTTAAGCCACCCAGATTCATTCTCTTTTCTAAACATTAGATTTTGCAGAAAGAAAATAAAATCTCTTTTTTAGGCAAAACCATCTTTTGGCACCACAGAATTCACTTGCAAGTTTGAGCTTTCTGTCCTTGAGGCGAGCTGGTAGAATTGGCTACAGAAATCACTTTGCTTCCATGGGCTTTTTGCATCCTCTGCTTCATTTGCCTTTCTAAGGACTCGGCATAGAAGATCTTGCTTTCTCCAAGTCAGACAACCATCGCAAAATCTGAAGGAAATGGACTTCCCTGGCTGTGCCTCAGTAAGGAGAGCAAATGGAACCGTGATCCACCTCAGGGAGACAGAGTTCAACAGCTCCTCAAATGTGGATGACACAACTTTGTTCTTTTTGCTGGAGGAATGGTCTCTCACCCCATCAGGCACAAACATGAAGATGTTTCTAATCTCTCCAGTTGTCTGCCTCATGGCAGGTGTCCTCATCATCCCTACCATCTTATTTGTGATCTTCTCTCGGTTTAAAACCCGCCAGGAAACAAGGTACATGCTGCTGGGAAACGCTCTGCTTTCTGATCTGATCTACCTGCTGTTCTACACCCTGTCAGCTGCTCTCAATGCTGCACATGCACACCTCCCAAAGGAAGCCTGTGTCCTCCTCTTGTTTTTGCTGGCAGTGGCTTACTGTGGAGGACTGTTCACAGCTGTTGCAATAGTCCTGGACACCTACATCGCTGTTTTGTTTCCTCTGCGCTACATTGTTCTTTTGCCTCCTTCACAGACCAAAAGAATCATTGTATTACTGTGGATGTGTTCCGGAGCTTTCCCTGGGATTTTCTTCTTGGTGCTATGGACTACCCACAGCTTTGTGCCCTGTGTCCTGGAAACGTGCTCAGTTCCAGTAATACTGATGTTAACTCTCAATGGAACCGATGCTGTGAAACTCTGTTTCTGGCTTTCTGCCATAGTTATCATTCTCTGCCTGTCTGTAATATTTTGTTGCTATGCTATGCTGTATTTTAAAACCAAACACTCGGGTATATGGGAGAGCATCTGCTCCAGAGCCAGTGTAACGTTCTTAATGCACAACACTGTGTTATTTTTTTACTTCTTTCCACTCTTGGCCCTTTTTGTAGAATCATTCTTGTGTGTTAATGTTGCCATCAGGCTGCAGACAGGAATCCTGGTGTCCCTAACAGTCTGCAATGTGCTCATGATTCTTCCTAAAGTTCTGTTCCCTTTGCTGTATGGGCTTCGATACAGAGAGATCTCAGCCTCTCTCAAATCCATTGTCAGGAGGAAGCGGCTTTGCCTGGTGTCTCCTGCTCCACCACCATCCTGAGGCAGCACAGAGCACAGCCACAGCACAGGAGCTGTCCTCACCTTGTTATCAGGCAAGACTGATGGAAATCACCCAGCTTCTGAAGGGGAGAAATGATCAACCTGTGGTAAGAAGACATGGGCTCATCACTGCCTCCTCCGTGCCAAAAGGCCACAGATCTTTCACCACGACACAGCTGAGAGTATAGTGAGTGCTACCCTGGATGAACTTCCAAGCTTTGTTCTGATGTGAAAGGCAGGACCTTCTGGAGGAGATACTGAATTATGGTCATTTTCGCCCACCTGTTGCAGATGCCTTTCTGGAAAAAAGAAGATTAAAAATAGATAATGCAAAGAGAAGGAGTCTCGTGACAGCATCACCTACAGCAGAGGATCCTTAACCAAACGTGCTGTGAAAACAACCATTTCTTTCACACACAGTGTATTCTGGCAAGTCTGGCAGCCAAAGTCCTGTTCTTTAAACCATGCAGTGAGAGGTGCCTCGGGAAACTGCTGCACTTGGTGGAACACCATTGCTCAGCTTGTGCAGTGCTGGTGCATTGGCTGCCTTAGGGATTCTAATAATCTGCAAAACGCTGATGTTTGGTAACATCTCCGTCTGATAGGAAGCCACCTTGGATCAGTGTCTGGTGAGCAGCCCAGCACATGGCACTGCCAGGGCATCACAAAGGTGGATGTGCTGCTGGGTGAGGGAGGACAGGGGGCAGAGGGGGCATTCCCTCCCTGCCAGGTGCAGCACTGCTGTGCCCACAGAGCCCAGCGGTTGGGGCAGCCCAAACCCTGAGTCCCTGCTGGAGCCATGCTGAGGTGGCCCAGCCAAGGCTGAGCCCAGCAGCTGGGGCAGCAGGGCAGGAGCAGGGAAGTGCCAGGCTGGTACTCACACCATGGCTCAGACAGGACCTGGGGCAAGGGACTAAGCATGAACACCACTCCTGAGTCTCTGCCGAGGCAGCTCTCTGTTCTGCCTCATAAAAATCTTCTCCAGCAGCCTGATCTCAGTTTACAGCTACACCATGTCAGAGCTGCTGCTGGGTACCTGCCACCAAAACCTTGGGAAGGTCAGGAGGAGAGGCTGCAGAGATGGTTGCTGTATTGGGGCAAGAAAAATGAGATCCTGTACGAGCCTTTTAGGTTTTCCAGATCAGCCACCTACCTGTAGAAGAAGTGAAGTGACAAGACATATTTTCGACCTCTGAAGAAACTAAAATCTCATTAGATATAAACATCAGTGTGGGAAATCTAAATTGCTGTTCTGTTCCTTGGACTTGGGAAAAGAGTTCTGTGTTTCTAAAGATAATATTTTTCAAATTTGTTATGTTTTATGTAAAAATACACGGGACTTTTAAAAAAGGTCCCTGATTTCCCTCTATGCAGTATTTTCCTTGTGCAGTCTCTCTCCACCTTCTGTTTGCTTAAAGCAGTACACAGAAAGTGCTGAATGTGGCTTTTGGCTATTTCACACTCATCTGAAGAATTCCACTAAGTGTGAGCCAGGAGGAGATGGGTGTCTGGTTGCATGAAATGTTTTTGGCAGCGAAGCGAGCTTTGAGCAGTTCCTGCTGATCTTCTCTCCTCGTTCCCAAACTGCTTGTTACTCTCCTCACATTGCAGTGTCTGCTCTCTGCTGTTTGCTGATGCAACTGCTTCTGGGGTTGCAGGTTAAAAATATCTCTTCAAAGAGAAGCTGTGTTTTCATTTTAATTGAGATTATCCCAGCAACCTGTTTTATAGGATGTTCTGGAAACAGCTGCATCAGCACAGCTGAGAGTGTCACAAATTCTGGTTCAGAGGTGGGGGGAATGAGCAGGGGCATCTTAGAGGCTTTGCTGCTAAGGGACACTTCTTGTGTGAGAAGTATCTCTAAGGTAAAATTGTCTCAAGTGAATAGACTCGAATACTGCACATTTGCTTTACCCATGGTTCTGTGCTTCTCAATCCTCTTCAATAAAAGGATCTAGAAGCTGCTTTTTATTGGCTGCTTTTATTTTTCTCCAAGATGAACATATCATAGACATCTGTCACAGAAACTGTGTTTGTATACTTTATATTCAGCCTGTAACAGGGGTCTTCCATTACAAATTGGAAGGATGGGGAAAATGCCTGCATACTGAATCAGGTTCTTTCTGCTGAACCCCTTTGGCATGTGGGAAGATCAGGAATGGAAGAGGTACTTGTGAATCCACAGCCTCTCATATCCTGGGCCAAATTTTTATGCCAGTGCCCAATAAGAAGGATGCTGATAACTTCCAGGTTGTTTTGTCCTTGCAAGGTCCATTCATGTTTACCTCTTTTGGAAATTTTCATAAGTAGTAAGGATAACTGTGTAAATAGCATAAAGTAAGGTAATTCTATATGGAACTTTGTGTGGTGACTTTGTGTAACAGGAGCCATAGGTGGCTTTGTGTAATAGCTGCTTGATAGTACTTGGTCTTCCTGCTGACCTCTGACAATTATGAAGGTATAATCTCCTGGACAGAAATCTGTTGCCAGTTCTGTAACTCTCTCTTACATACACATCCCCTGGATATATTTAGATACAATGAGAAGTTTGGTAACATAAAGAAGGATGCTGAAAGATGGAGTATGAATCAGTGATTGTGGAAAGCTTATGTATATAAGGTATAGAGGTATATACCTTATAGGTGTATATATATATATAAGGTATACAGGTATGAAGCCTACCCACAGTGATATCACAAGGACCAGGCAAACAAAACACTGCTCTGTGGAGATGATCTTCTAAGAAAGATCTTAGCAAGCTGATACTAATTATCTTTAAGTGGTTTAACATTAGATAGGTACATTTTTCTTAAGTGACTGCTTGTAAATAACTTCTTCCCATGGAATATTACTGTGCTGTTTGGTACAAAGCAGCAGGTTCTAGATGCATACAAGAAACACACCATGTGCCTGAACCATTTGCCATTGGGATTTCCCCAATCTGTCTGAATAGGATCAAAAGGCTCACCAGGGCAACATCACAAGCACTAGGTTCCTATAATGCTTTTCATAAATGTCCTGAGTTTTGTCTTAAAGAATGTTAGGCTCCAGCACTTTCCAGAACCTCATGGGTGTAGTGATCACTAGCCTTGTAAGGATGTCTCCACATAAGCTCTGGAATTTCAAACTGAGACTGTTTACCAGAGCCCAGTAATCAACCTCTCCCAGGTCACATAAGTGAACTCCCTGGACGTCACCGTGGCTGCCCCGCACTTTAATTTGAAGTGAAATGGAGAGCAGTTGGCTTTAACATGTGATTTGGCAGCTGGGGGTAGTAATCCTTTAATGAATTGCAATAGCATGAATCACTAAAGGTATTCTAATTTATAGCCTAAATAAATTCCTGGTTAGTTTTTCCCCTCTTTTCTTGTGCCAACATTGTCATAACGTTTACCTCTGCTCTCCTCCCTCTCCCAGCTGGATTTACAGTGCAGTTGCTGTCTGTGGCCTGCAGACTGAAGGGAGTCAGAGCTGCATTCCAGGGGCTGGGGCTGTGCCATCCATCACTGCAGACGTAATTACATCAGAGATAGGCCTGTGCCTCAAATGAGATCAGTTTCACTGGCAGGAGTTACAGAGGATCTCCACGCAGGTAAACACAGCTTTGGATTCGAGGTACAGTTCATTGCAAGCACTGGAATAATTATTCAGTAAAACTAATTAGCCTCCTGCAGTTTTAGTAATTACTGTTGGAGTGTCTACTTGTGCTCCATCAGTTAGCTGTGTCATTTTCTACGGGAAGTGTAATATAGGAATAGGGCAGAAGGAAAGGGGCGTTTGCCTGGCTGCACTGAGGGCAGCCCCGAGCCCTGGGGCTGTGTCAGTGCCGGGGAGCAGCACCAGCTGCCCCGAGACAGCTCAGGCAGCTCCTGCAGGGAGAGCTAGAGCTGGCTCTTTGCTTTGCTGCTCGCTGGTTTGGACATCGAGATACTCTGTGTTCCTTGGGGAGAAACTGTGCTTGTGGTCATTCCCTGCCGCAGGGGGGAATGCACGGCAGATGAGAAACAGCCTGGGATAGGGAAAGGAAATTGCAAAGTTCCTTGAAATTTTATTTCTGTCGTCTCCTGTCTCCACCCCCACCTCACTGCTGGCAAACGAGTGCCCACCCAGCACGGCTGGTTCTTGCCATTTTTTCACAAACCTTGTGATTTTTGCTGTCTGCATAAAACTTCTGATTTGAATGTTTTTGTTTTTCAATGTACTTCAAGTCCTTCATATTGCAACATGAATCCAGAAGGTACAAAAAGCAGAGAGGCAAATAAACACAACTCTGCATGCAGTGCTATTAAAATGCCAGAATTTTTGAGCAATTAATGAGTTAGGAGAGGGAAAGGAGCCAAGCTGTGGTTGTGCTGTCTCGTGTTTGTCAGTGAGGGATGTTTTGGCTTATGACTGCCCAAGGTTTGCACATGTGACTAGGAAACCACCTTAGGAGAGACAAGAGGCTGTTTTCTGCCTCTGAAATGTGAAGTTAAGAATTTCCATTACGAAGTTTATTTGGGCAACTTTTTCCCAATTCAGGGGTTTATCTTTCTCAAGAAAAAAAATATGTTTTTTGCTATGGACATAACAGGGAAAAAATCAGCAACCAGTTCCTGAGGACTGCTGGTTTTTAGGATGATTCCCAGTAGGAAGAGCTAGTCAGCTTCAGCAGCTGCTATAATTAGTTTTTCCAACAGGTAAAGATACGGAAATACAGCTCCTCAAGGGGAGGATTCATCACCCTCTCTGTCCCTCTAGACCAGCCAGTGCTACCAGCCAAGTCAAAGGTGGTAACTGTTCCTCACAAAAACCTTTTGAAATAAAACACTCTGTTTGGAGGGTGTTTCTTCATGGCCTCTGAAAAGCAGAGTGGGATGGAAGAGTGTGGGCCAGCATGGAAGAATGAGAAGTGCTGACCCTGCAGAATAACAGAAGGAAGGGGAGCAATTTAAAAGTAGTTGGAAATAGAAGGTCTGTGGGAAAATTAGAGTGAGAAAATGTGGGGATTGACTGGAATGACAGAGATGAGTTCAAGGCATGGGGCAAATTGCAGAAGTAACAGGATTTCTTGCAGTCTTTCTGAGGGAAGGATGCAGTGGTGACCTGTTGGAGGGCTGCACCCACCCCACAGGCTGTGTCTGCAGGCCACGCCACACCACTGAGCACTGGCATTACTGTGCTGAAATTCAGGAACCCGTGGTTTTTTCTCAGCCTGACATGAAGAAATATTTTCTTTAATACTGTATAAGGCAAAAGGAGACATTACAGAGAGGGAGGGAAGGCTGGAAGGAGTCTCTGCTCTCTGCTTGGAGAGATTTGTTTTGCACAGTGTTTTCTGTCTTGATTTAATAGTGAGTTGGCTCTTTCCAGCAAATAGGCAGGGGAGGAGGGACGGGAATATGTTCCCAGTCTTTGGCCAAGAGTGTCCCAGGGCGTCCCGGGCGTGACCTCTTCAATGTTTGTTTTTCTTTCCCTACAACTGACCCAGATACTGGGACTTGAGACTCAGGCCCTCCTGGCCTGTTGAAATTTTGCCCCCTCTGGTACAGCATGTGACAGTCTCAGGAACCAGGCTGGGAACAGTACCTGGAAGTGTTTTTGTCTCCAGCAGACTGTTTTGTCCGGTTGCGTTCCAGGAAACCAAAACCCGTGAGGAAAATGCTGGGAGCGCAGTGCCACCCAGTGGGGATGGAGGCAGGGATGGAGAAAAGGGTGGAGGCAGAGATGGAAACAGGGATGGAGGCAGGGATGGAGGCAGGGATGGAGACAGGGATGGAGAAAAGGGATGGAAGCAGGGATGGAGACAGGGATGGAGGCAGGGATGGAGGCAGGGATGGAGGCACGGTGGAGGCAGGGATGGAGGCACGGTGGAGGCAGGGATGGAGGCAG
>VZTZ01029959.1:325779-389403 GCA_013400955.1 Drymodes brunneopygia | reverse complement strand
AGGGATGGAGGCATGGATGGAGGCAGGGATGGAGACAGGGATGGAGGCAGGGATGGAGGCACGGATGGAGGCAGGGATGGAGGCAGGGATGGAGGCAGGGATGGAGCAGCCAGGCTCCCCTGCTCCACCTGGGTGCAGCAACTGGGAGAGGAAAAGCCCTTCCAGGCAGAACAGTCACCCGACACACAACAAAGGAAAGGGAAACTAGGTTTTGGTCTGTTTTATTTAGAAAGCAGCCGCACTGAATGTTCAGTGGAAACAAATTAGCGTTCATTTACATTTGCAGCCTGTGCAGTCTCATTCTTGGGAGCCACAGCAAGGTTTGCAAACAGGGATGGGTTCTTTTTGGTCATGCAGAACTGAAAAACCAACAAAGTATCTTCAAACAAACAATCAAACAAACTGGTTCAAACTTAATCTAATGTGCCAAACACTGAGGGGAAAAAGCACAGCTTTGGAAGACACAATGTTATGTTCCACCAAAGTTACAAATATTTAAATCCAAAAGCAACTTCTCTTTTTTCACTAGCAGGCATTGCAAATCCAACTTAACGCAATAAATAGTTGACCAAACTCTGGGACCAGACTGAGCCAGTTCAAGCACATTTCAGGGTAGATATAGCTGGGATGTAAATTTCCCACCTACATTTCTTTGCCGGATTAGAGGTACTGTGTTGGCAGGAGTAAACTACAGTCGGCCCTTTGTTTTTCTGTGAAGGGAAGGAATTAAGATAATTTAAGGATATACTGTACAGAGGTAAGGCAAGGACTGAGCATATATACAGATACCCCCAGAGGAGCTGTGGTGGTGTTTCCATCCATTGCTACCTGAAGTTAAACCCCATCCTCACTGCAGTCTGTGCCAGGAGGCACCGGGCTCCTTTGTGGTCAGACAGAAACTGCCCCAGGCACAATCTTACGGATGTGAGTGTAAGACTTCCTGAGGGTAACGCTGCCGTGGTGAGACACTCCCCGAGGCAGCACGCACTCCTCTGTCAGCTTCTGAGTTTCAGGGTCCCAGCAGAGCACTGTTGCAATGACTTCGTTCTTTTCATCTCTGCCGCCGGTGATGAACAGCTTGTTGTTGCAAGGAGAAATGCCACAGCTGGCCCTCTCGTGGGTGAACTGAGTCACCAGGCACCATGTGTCCTCCTGGGGGCTGTAGGAGTAGAGAGCTTTCATTGCCCCGCCTGGAAGGGAAATGGATATTGATCTGCACTGGCTGTTCCTGTAAGGGATTTTAATTAAACCATCCACTTCAACAAGACTCTGTTCCTGACATTTGTAAGAACGATTTCTGCCCCAAAGCCAAGAAAAAACAAGGTCATGGGATACTTTATTGTTGTGAAAGCCTGATCTGCAGAAGGACACTTATTGTTCATAAGGCTGTGGAATTTAGGGCCAGAACAAACTGCTGTGACTGTTCAGTGTGACCACAGTGCACCTAGCAACAGACCTTTCTCATACCTGCTGCTCCAGCTAAGGACACAGCTTCAGAAAAATACTTGTTTAAAAGAGCTGAGCTCATGGAGGACCAGCTGTGGTAAACCATCACTGTTAGAAATGGGTACAGGATTTTTCCACTCACTCCTCCACCTTCATTGTTCATCTGTCCATCAAACCTCTTCTTCCTGGAGCTGGCTGCCTTCAAAAACCCTTCCTTGTTTAGGGTTTGTCAGACTGAATCAATAATCTTTCTATGGATTTGTTAAACAGAGAGTGACCTTCAGTTTCTCTGTGTTTCCCAAAACTGAAGTTGTTCATGAAACTTTTAGTGCACCTTTTCAATCTTACAGTGTCCTTTTCTCTTGAAAAAATGGTCAATACTTCAGTTCTTGAGAAAGGCCAGGAAAATATATTCCCTCCTGAGATTACCAACAGCCAAATGGTTCTTACTCTGAAATTTGCAGGGACTGAATCTGTCCTCTGTAGTAGCTGTACAGGATCACAGAATTGTTAGGGTTGGAAGAGACCTCTGGAGATTAGCCAGTCCAACCCCTCTGCCAAGGCAGGGTTACCTGGAGCAGGATACACAGGAAGATGTCCAGGTGGGTTTGGAATGTCTCAGGAGAGGGAGACTCCACAACCTCCTTGGGCAGCTGTTTCAGTGCTCTGGCACCCTCAACATAAAGAAGTCCTTCCTCAGGCTGAGCTGGAGCTTCTTATGTTATAGTTATGGTCATTGCTCCTGGTCCTGTCTTTGGCCACCATTGAAAAGAGTCTGGCACCATCCTCCTGGATAGGTTTGGGGAAACCTTGGAGCCATGGTCTTATTGATAAGGTGCAACAATGCCTGGGATCCTCCCTGCTGGCAAAGTCAGCGTTTATCTGTGGTAGTTATAATACATGCTGAGTTTGACAATACTAGTGGAGTACCTGAGAGGTGATCAAGTCATTGAGAGGTGACTTAATTGGAGCAGACTGAAAACAGATATTGTGAGTTGCAGTGATTCACCTGGCAGTTGGTAATTCATCACTCTGGGTAATTTGGTTGCTTTGGATGCAGTAACCAAATGCTCTTTTATCTTTTAAACTTCAGATGGGGCTGGTTTCTATCTAATTGGAATAGATTTGCTTCTCAGATAGATAAACAAGAGATTTACTAATGGACATTCCTGGCTGAATGAATGTGACTGGAGTATCATGTCCATTTTATCAGGAGTTATATCAGCTAGCCCATAAGTCATGTGCCTTCTCCATGTCATCCTGTAAAAACAGGGTGAGGTCAGCTCCTGTGCTGAGGACAAGCATGAGGTATTTGTGTACACCAAAGGGGTGTGTGTTTTTGTGTATATATGTGCAGATTATAAATCTCCCTCCACAGCACCATTAATTATTTGGTGAATGCTCCAGCTCCATGCCAGCTCTCAGCACTGTATTGATTATATTGCAAGTGAGAAATTCCCTGCACTGAGGCTGAGAGAGGGAGGGAAAACTTTTCAGAGCTCCTGTTTTGGAAAAAAATGTTCTTTTCTTTTGGTTTTCCTGGTACCATCTGGAGATGTGTGCAGCCTCCTCCCCTCATAGTTCAGCTCACCACCATCAAACTCTCGTTCTTCCATTTTTCCTTCCAATTCTGGTGATTGACTGAATGAGCCCCAGGTACAATCTAGTGAGGAGCTCTGGGGTTTTGGGTCTCAGTGGCTCTGCTCCTATGACCTGCTCCTAATACTTATAAATCCTGTGTGCAGTGGGTTGTGTAATGCCCCTGGAGAGCAGAGGGAACATGATATAGCCATGAGATCATGCCCTTACCACTATGAACACATCTTTGGATGGCTTTAGGCTGTCTCAGGGCCAGCTCCAGCTCTCCAAGATAGCTACCATGCTAACAGGGCTTTTGACTTGGTGACCTTTCCCTACTGTTTGTTGAATGTGCTGGATTCCCACCCCTCGCTAAGCCCAACGGGAAGAGCCATCTGACCATCTGATTACACTGCATGGAGCCTGTGGGCAAAACTAACAGAGAAGCACAGGAACAAGCCCTTCTGGGTGCCTCACTCACCCACCACGTAGATGTGGTCCCTGAAGCTGGCAGCATTGATGCACTTGGCCTCCACGGGCATGGGAGCCCTGAGGCTCCAGGCGTTGGTGGCAGGGTCATAGCACTGCGTCTTGTCCGTGGCCAGCTTCCCGTTGGGGCCGCCCCCAATCACGTACAGCCTCTTCTTGTAGCTGGCTGCTGCAAAGGAGCTCACGTTCACCATCAGAGGAGCAGCCTGGGGACCAAAAGGAATCATTAGTAACCATTTAAAGCAGTCAGACTGATGCCTGCCAGCGGAGGGAGCCTGCAAAATTTTAAGTCAGACATCCCTTTCTAAGCAGGGTTCAGAAGATGATGCTTCTAAGGATAAGCTTTTCCTTAAGACTGCAAAAACCCCTAATAAAAATATGCTCCATTCAAATGCTGAAATTAAAATCACTTTATCAATAATTCAAAAGCTGGAAATGTCAGAAATGCCAAAAATCTCCTTTATGTACTTACATACATGGCAAAAAAGCACAAGAAATTTGTTCATACTGATCTTTCTACTTGCAGCTGTGATTGTCAGAGGCATCCACATTGCTCTGTATAATCTAGAGACAATGTGTTGTATCTGCTGTTAGGATGCCTAATCTCATTACTGGCATGGATTAATTGGCTGCCAAATTCTCTCCTGTCATTGCTTGAAGTACAGTGAGTAGAACTGGGGGACGTTTATCCTGTTGGCCTTCAAACCTGTACTTTCAACTTAAATGTATAACCCATACCATATACAATGCACAGCTTGATGTACACATTCTATATGCATACCAAATGTGTCAGAGCAGTAGTTTTCAGCCTGTGCTCTGGCTCATGTACACTATATTCTTACCCCTTGAGTTATGGACTACTAGCTTTAGAAGCTAACTATGAAAAGGAAAGTTAGGCATTAGATGTCTCACAGAAAATGACTGGCTGGCAATACAGGGATTTTTGCCTTCCAAAGGATATGCATTTCTGTAGAAAAAAAAATATTTAGGGTTTTTAAAGCCCAAAAATAATGAAAAGAATTATGCAAGATCATCTTTATGAATCCAAGGCCTAAGATATTCTGATTAAAACATTCCAAATGATTAAAATGTTACGTGCTGCAGGCTCTTACCTCTGACCAGCAGTTATGAAAGGGATCATATGCCTCCATGCTGTTAATTCTCTGCATGCCATCAAAGCCACCAATGACATACACCTTGCCACCCAACACTGCCATTTTGTGTCTCCAGCGCCCAATATTGAGGTACTCAATTTGTATCCATTTGTTGATGGAGGCGTTGTATTTCCAGACATCATGCTTTGTTTCTTTGCCACCTGGAGTGTAAATATGATAGCACAGCTTGTGTTTACTTCAAAACCCCACTATGTTTAAATTTAAGCGTGCTCTCTCACAATGGAAAGTAAATCATTATTGCTGATTGTCAACCAGTCCTGTTACAACAGAAGAAAATTTCTGCATTTAGTTTACTTAATAGTGAAGGAAATGGAACAATTTCTACAGCCAGATATTCAGTGAAGATAAATCACTGTTCCTCACTTTACCAGACCACAACCACTTTCATTTCAATATGGAGTGCACGACCAACCACACAGCATGGTGATATGCAGGAGGTTTGTGTGCACCACCAGGGCTTTGCAGAACTGCTGCAAAGGGACAAATTAACAAATATGATTTAAGTAAGATAGTGGAGGATGCTGCAGCTGGTAGTGCCCAATCCCTTGAAGACAGACCTGCACTGGAGAACTGCCAGGTTGTGCAGGGCAGATCAAGCCAGCCCAGTGGTTTGCATCATAAAGCAACAGACCTGACTGAACTCCTACCACCAATAGTCCTGCACGACTTTGAAGTTTTACTATTCAACCTTGGGACCAGATGGCCAGGATCTCATTTTTGTGCCTCTCCTTCTGGTCTCTCTCTACAGACTTGGGTGTGCCTGGTATTTATAGCTTGAAGATCAAAACTGGACCCTGCAAACTCATTCTAGAGTTGACTTGCAAGTGGATCTTTCCTTGTGCTGAAGCAGAGAGCAATGTTTCAAACAAGAGCTGTTGTTTGCCTACAGTTTCTGGTGTAACTGTAATACAAACGGATCTAGTTAAGCCTGAAGCCACATTTACAGACTGAGTAGCTTATTCCGTCATCTGCAACCTGATTAAACATTTGCTTCACTGCTGAATATACTGAAAAGAGAATTCATATTCCATTGAGAAAGTGTCTGCCTTCATTGGTATTCTGTACTGCAGCCAGATCACTGCAAACTGGTGGAGCCTATCTCTGGGCCAAACAGCAGATTGAATGGGAGATAATTAGCATGCTAGAAAGAGTCGTTTGTAATGCTTTTGTCCCAGTATTTTTCACATGTATGTGTTGAATTTTATTTGCACTCAAATAGCTGAAGTGGCCAAAGGGCCTGAATGCAGCATTCATGGCTTCAATGGGGCTGAGAGACTGCAGGTGTTCCCCTTACTCTCCCTTGAAATTTCCCTTTGACGTGAGCTTGTGCTTTCCTTCACAGGCTGAAACTCTTGTAGTAGCTTGAGCTGGACCAGTGGATTGAATTTGCTGCACATCAGGGGACAGGGAGAGATTTTTGAGAGAATTGTAGGTTTATTTTGTTTCTGTTTTTCCTCTAGACAACAATTCTTTGTAATTTGAAGAGAAATTGTACCTAAATTAGTAAAAGCATCAGAATGGTGAATGATTATTTATGTCATTTTTAGTCATGCTACAACTGTAGTATTTCAGGCCATCCAGTCAAAGCATTTAAACTGTTTTGGGGGAATCATGATCTAATCATAATCTTGTGCAAAGGACTTTCCTATTTTTCAGATGCTAAAGGAGCAGGGAAGACTCCAGACTGTACCAAGATACGGAGGGAAATGAGCTCATGGAAGGGGAGATCAAGTTAGGAAAAAGGAAAGTCAGGTTAGAGAAGATGCAAATTACAGGAGCTAAAGAAAGAAAACAAAAGTAGAAGGACATGCAGGAGGATGCAAATATTTAATCAGGATTGAGATACTAATAATTGATTTAGCTGGAAAAAACATGCCAATGGCTTTGATCCCCTCAGCCTTTTATTTGTGTGCAAGGGGCAAAAAGGTGAAAGAAAGGCAAAGAGGGAACGGAGAGAGGGACTCAGAGGTATGAAAACAAGCAGAGAAGGAAGAAGGAGAACCTGTGAGAACAGAAGCAAAGGGAAAGCCAGCTTAGACTCACCAGAGCAGGGAATGTGTTAGCCTGGCCTGGAGGGAGCCTGGATAGACCGTAAAATAAAAGTGCAGAAGAGACATTGGAAACGATGTCAGGAATAAAAGGCAAAAAGCCTTGAAAAAAAAGGGAAGGGTAACAAATTGAAGGCAGACGGAAAAAAGACCTCTCAGTTCAAGGGTGTGAAGGTGAGGGGAATATTCCCTAGATGGAATGTTTGACTTAGGTTCCACTCTGCAGCTAACTTTTTACAGAGGGATTGATGTGAGAAAATCTCTATGGTGGGCTGAAAGGAAAAACCTTCCTTATATGTAGTTATGGGAGGAGTAATCTAATTCTTATCCCAGGATAAAGCTTTAATAAATTTTAAATTGGAATGAAGTATCAAAAATATGTGGATTCCCATAAGAAAGAATGCAATGGAAGATATTTGAACAAAGGCAGTGGACCACTACTCACACTTAAGCAAAGCATTCACACTTTGGCCTATCCTCCTCCTTTCTAATCTTCTGTTTTAAGGGAGTATAGAATTTGGAGGCCAGTTTTGCAAAAAATATAGTATTCTACCTATGAAGGCCCTGCTCTGTGTCATGGTCTGTAATGTGACAGTGATGAAAAACTTGCTGCCACTTTTCCTCTGGAAAGCAGAACGAGATCATCAAACCTGTTTTTTGACAGGCCATCAAAAGCAGCTGTCAAAGTGGCTAACAAGCTTGATTTTAACCTTTTTGATTGACAGAGTAAAATCTCTGTAGCTCTGGGATCAAACCGCTGTGTGCAGCTCAGCTGTATTTGTGCAGGAAGTTAAATACACCTCCTGGAGCTCTTGGGATGATGATCAGCACATGAGTTGTTCACTGGGTGTCTGCACCATGGGATTTCTGGCTTTGACAGTTTATACTGCCAAGTTAATAACTGTGGGTGGGCATTTCTAGAGCTCTCTGTGATGGCAGCTTTCAGGGGTAGCCAAACATCAGTGACAGTTCCCTGCAGGTTCCTGACTGACTTTTGCAGAACCACTCAGATTCTGGCAGGATTTTGCTTCTGTATGTGGAGCTCCAAATGGACGTGTCATGAGAAGATGCTGAAGCAATTTGTCATTTTATGTTTGGTAAACTGCTCCCTTCTGTGACCTCAGTCACTGTTCAGGGTGCTGCACACAAGTACCCATGCATATAGAAAAATATTGTTTTAAAAGGAATCCTGTGCTCAAATCAGAGCTAGGCAGTGTCCTTACACGTCCAGTGCTCTCTGGAGCCTGTCCAAAGCCAAAGCATTAAAATACCTGAAGTGTTTCATTTTTCTAAAGCTGCCTCAAGTGTGGTCTTGATAAAAGCTGGAAATAATTGTGAGAACCCTTTGTTCCCCTCTTGCACTCCCAATTCTTGTTCCTTACCTGATATGTAGACTTCATTTTTTAGAGTAATGCATGCAAACTCCACCCATTTTTTATTATCATTCTCCGGCTCCTGCTCTGTGATTGGTAATTTTGCTACTTCCAGACGGCTTCGCCTCAAAGGATCCAGGCAAGTCACTTCTGCTACAAACTTCTCATCTTTTGTACAGCCCCCTATGATCATAAACACCTCAGACTGGAACTCGTGCATCCTGGGCTTGGTCCTTTCTGTAATAATCTAAATGCAAGTGAGACAGAGTGAGTACACAGCGCACTTACACCTATAATTACAGAAAGGCCAGGTGACCTTTCTTTTGATTACCTGTTTTTCAAATCACAGCAGGCTTGCATCAACTGAACCAATTAGCCAACACTTTCTAAGTTGAAAGCCTGAAAAGCATCCTAGAAGTATTCAGTAGAGGTTGCTGTATCCTTCTTTCAGCAGCATTTTTCCAACTCGGGACTCAGTTGCCTTTGCCTACCTACTAGGATCCTTTCAGGTCCTTTTAAGGAATTACCAGGATGGCACCAAGAGCTATGCAGGTGAGCAGTAGTGACAAGGCTGGGTGCATGTCAGGCAGCTGAAAAGGACAGGTTTTATTTGGGCTGATAGAGTGGGGGCAAGATAGGGGGGCTCCAAGTTTTGTGTCTATTCCTTGGGGAGCTTGGTGAGAGCAAGGCTGCAGCTAGTGCTAGCAGAGAATAAGTGCTCTCATTATTTGTCCTGAAGAGATACATTAGTGTCAGAACAATAACAGTTCTCAGCTGTGGAGGAGTTATTTTTATTTGTTTCTTTGTGTATTAGCTCTTCTTTTAAGCCACAATTAGAAGATTTACTTAAAGCCAGCACCAGGCTCTGAAACATGGTTAGCTCTAATTTACTGCTTGTTGGCCCAGTTTATTGACCAGGTCTTTGTTTCAGGGACACTGGAAAAGGTCACTTGCCAGGTAGATGTTCACCAGGAGCAAAGAATGCAAGAGGTGCTTGGAAACTCCCGTTCTGCTTAGAGGAAATGCTGGCAAACAAGACCCACAGGTTAAATGCTGTGTCAGGAGGCATCTTGCTTAAAGTTTTACTTCTCTTTCAGCTTTTAACATGTTTCTATAAATCGGCATAGTTTGCCTATATTAAAAAATATTATCTACACAAACATGAATCTTGCATTTTGACTATGCCTAGAAAATGATTAGGCACATTTTTATAGAACACGAGTCCCAGAACCTGCCAGCTTCCAGGACTCTGTTTTAACCTGTCTGCCACCACTGCCAGGCGTCAGCCCCGGGGGAGGGCAGCTGGCAGCGCTGCCTCTCGTGGCTGTCCCTTTGAAGATGGGTGTAATGCGTGTTCAGCCCGGGGCAACACTCCCTTTATCTGTCCTGCACCTGACAGCACTGCTCAGAGGGACAAGGCTTCCTCAGGGAGTTCCCACCAGACTGGCTCAGGTCACCGAGCACTCTTACGCAGTCACCAGCACAAGGAGCACTTGGTGTCTCCCTGCCGTGCTGGTGACACATCCGCTGTGAGTGATGGGCCCACAACACCCTCCTGCCCTCCTCTGACTCTGACTGAGGAGGGACACGTTTCCTCACATGCTCACATACTTTGCTCCTGTTGTGAAATCTGACCTGTTGGTTGCTCTCTGCTCTCCCCCGTATTTTGGGCAATGAGATGTGACTGATCTCTAACTTTCCAAAGGGGACGTGCAATTGAGGAACCGGAGATCCACCACAGCCTGCACTGAGCAGGCAAGACAGAACTCGACTGGATGTCAGGATTAATCTGTCTCTTTGGGTGCGGGGCCCTCTGCAAATGGCAGATGGGCAGTCCTCTCCTCTGAAAAGAGAGCATCTTCTTCACAGGAGGAAGAATATTTCCCTTTAGGAAACATTTTACCCCATAAGTAACAGGGGAAGATGTTACCTATTCACATTTGAAAGAGTCATTACAGATTCTGGCACAGTTTGTTGGGAAAATTATTCCTCTTTTCTTAGGCTGAGAGGGTGAGGTGTCAGGACTAACACCATTTGCCTTTTTACTAGGGAAGCTACCTGGGATCTTCATTTAACAAGGGTGTGTATGAAGGGTCAAGCTCAGCTGTCCATAAACAGGAAGCTGTGCACTTTGTTTTAAAACAACTTGCCAAAAGCTTCTGAACTCTCTAAGGCAGGACAACTTCTGAGGCCCACTCGGACTTTTCAGCAGCACCAGTTAGTGAAACTTCAGTGTGAGTACCTTTCTCTGCCCCATGGCACTGCTCCTTCCAAATCGATTTTTGAACTGAAGCATGAGACATTTACAAAGAGTGGCTAACACCTTCCTGTTTTACTCACCTCATTGCCAGACAGGTGGTACATTCTTGCTTCTTGGAGCAAAGGGAAGACATCTGGACACTGTCTAATGAGCTGGTCGGCTTCAACAGTCTCTACAAAATACCAGGGGTCCAAGAGGGGCAGCCGGACATGCTCCAGCACGTAGGGCAGCAGGGGAAGCCTTTCCGACTCCTTGTAACGGACCCAGCTCATCACGGTTTCGAACACCTGGGCCTCCTCCGTGACGTAGAGCTCATCACTCTTCAGTGTGCTGCACAGGATGTCTGCCGGCAGCTCCAGGAACTCCTCATAGTTCAGGACCTGGGTGAAGTTCTGGATAATGTAGTTCTGCACCCGATGTTTGAGGCTGTGCAGCGAGTGGGCATCAGCCAGCCTCAGGATGCCCACGCAGTTCTCCGGCTGCAGCGCTTCGGTGAGGAAACTGGCACAGGCATCCACCATGCGAAGGAACTGTGGGCAGAAAGAGCTTGTATAAGCACAGAAGGGTTATTGTGTGACTGTCACAGGAGAGCTACGGAGCAACCAGCCATGCCCAGTACAGCAAAGGGCTGGGGGAGACAACAATTAGATCATCTGAGGACAGGTATCTCCCAAGACCTGCAGTCTGAAATGAGAATTTATTCCTCCTACTGTTTTTATTCCCTCTGTATCCAATTGCTCCTTTTTCCCTCTTGCAGCATGCAGAAGACCTGTGACAGTCATGAATTTTATTTGTTTCATTAAAGGGTTTCCTACCATTCCCTTTTCCTCCAAGAGGTTTCAAAGCACTGGAATATGGAGTTACAAAGCACAGACAAGGACCCCAGGCTTCCAATTTGCTTACCCTGCTTCACCTTGCATGTCAGCTCAGCCCAACTAAAACAGAGTCTGGTTTCAGAGCGAAGGTGGCTCCACTGTCTGCATTTATGCTCCTACCATCCAAACTCCAAATGTGTCTGAGGCCTTGTGAGAGTGGTGGGAAATGAGCGCTGAGATCTAGGAGGTTTGGACCCATGTGCTGCCCCAGAAGTATGGGCAGCAGTCCTAGACTGGGGTAAGTGGCAGAAGGAGATTGGCCATCAGCAATTCTTTTGAACTTCCTGACAGACAGGGTTTTCTGGCAAGAGTCTGTTGTGGGGGGGGCCTTCAGAGGGTCTAGTGACCTTTGTCATCACCACTGGCTGAAAAAAATATTGATATGCATTTTACATACAGAGTGTCCTTAATCAGAGAACTGGCTGTGTTTGCATTCAATAAGGCATCACAACTACTCTCATAAATTTCTTTGGCAAAATAACCCCACCTGAGGGTCCCAAATGCACATCTTCTGGGCAACAGGTGTCTGGAGGGTATTTCCAAAAACTATGATCTGAGCTGGACTGCTGATGGTTATTCAGGAATTGGGAACCAGTCTGCGGTAGAACTGAGCAGTTGCAGTGCTCCATCCTAATGCATTTTCCATCACCTCTGTGATTTCAGATACAGATACTGCCACTGAACAGTGCAATAAAGATGGGTCTGAGCTAATGTTGTGCATTTCCATCTGTGCTTTTTGGGTCATTTTTCCATTCAGTGTCAGCAAGCAAACCGTTTTAACTCCTGTTGTCTCACTGGGGAAAGCTGCACAAAGTAATTGAGGGGCGAAGAGGAAGCGAAACATTTTTAAACACTGTAGTATGTAGATTTGTTTCAGTAATTAGGGTAGAATCTTCCAGACCTGTTGGTGTCATGTTGACATATTTAGACTGTTTATCAGAGCTGAATGATCGCAGACGCTGTGTACAGACTGCCTGGTTCCTGTTTTACATTTAGATGTGGTCAAAAGTTTAGAGAAATGCAACTGACTGATGAACAGGGCTATGTGAGGTCTTAGAATATGTTGATAAAAATACGTCAGTGGCACGCGGTGGCACAGCTTGGTGACCCTTCGGCACCTGCCACAATCACCTTGCCTGCTCTCAGGGCTAGCACAAGGCAAGCACTTTGAACCCACCAGGGCATTTTCTTGAGGATCTGAAAGCATTTTGCCACCAGGTAGCCTTCAGACCTCAGGCAGGTTTTAAGCATCAGCCTTATTAAGCTTATTAAGCACAAGCATTCAAAGTTGTCAGTAATGACACACAAAAAAAACCAAATCTAGCGTTTGCCAAGGTCATTCATCGAGTCACCTCATCATCTTGTGAGTGAGTCTGGGAACAGACCCCAAAACAACATTCTCACCAGCCCACAGCAAACCTCTGTAGAGCTCTCTAGTTATTTACACAGGGCTTGTTAAGAGCGATACTGCCGAGGTGACAGCAGAGGTTTTCTCCCAGGCAGTGCACACTGGTCTCACGGCCAGCAGGCCCCACTGCCTCGCTGGGTGGCTGTTTGTGGCCAGGCGAATGCAGAACTGTGAGCTGTGGGTGTGAGAAACAGCCCTGCTGAGGGCTCCACCAGAGAGGCTGGGCTGCTTGGGAGCGAATCAAGGCAGGACTTTCCCGGGTTCTGCTCCTCATCTCTGCGCTGCACTGTCTCCCCACCACTGCCTTCATTTAGAGACTAACTTCCCCCCAAAACTCCCCCAAAACTTGCTGGGCATGTGTCAGTCAGTCCCAGGAGAGCAAGTGGGTGACTCAAGAGAGCATCAGAAGGAAGGCACCCCTGAGCCTCTGCTTCATCTACTCTGATTATTCTGGCAGAGCTCTGAATTTTCTGCTTGTCCACTGTGAGAACCCCTTCTAATGCCACTCCAGGCACTTTAAAAGCCCTGTTCCCTGAAAACAGTTTCTTCAATAAATTAGTCCTTCTCCTAACAGCCATTTGAATCCAGGTTCTCACTTCCTAGAGACATCCCATACGCTTACTTGGCCTCCAGTTGGCCTTTACTGTGAATAGTACAATTTATTCTCCCCATGTAAGTCCTGGCTTGTCCCAGCTTTGATTCAATGGTCGAGTGTAAGCAGTGCCAGCAGCCCTGCCTCTGTATAGAACCCCCAGAAAGGGAAGGGAATGGAGACTGAAAGGGCTCTCATTCACAATCCCTCTCTGCATGCAGCACACTGTGGGGTCACATCCTGCACCCTGCAGCTGTGGCTGCAGGGACAGCACGTCCTGGCTCAGCAGTGACACCTGCACCCAAGGGAGCCCTGGCTGGAGCCAGCTGAGAGGCACAGCCACCCTTGCAGGGCTGCTCTCGGGGGAGGTGGTGCCCTTCTGAGCCTCTGAGCCCTTCTCCCACCAGGAGCTGCCCTGAAGGCCTTTGGTAGCAAATGGTGCCCTCTTGTCAGGCATGGCCTGCTCTGTGTGGTGGCACTGGCCTGCAGCAGCCACCCTGGCTCTTCCCTGCTCAGTGGCCTCAGGATGGCTGTCAGGTATTTCCCTTAGAGTGTCTTTTCCATGGAAAGTGGATTAACACAGGTGTGTCGGGTGCTTTGGGGGTCAGTCAGGCCATCAGGCACTTCAGCCCTACTGTGCTTAGAGAGGGAAGCTCAGGGCATCCTCCACTGTTCCCACTGCACGTGGCATTTCCATGGCACTGGGCATCACAGCCTTTGGCATTTCCATAGCAGTGGGCATCACAGCCTTTGGTGACAACACTGGCTTTTTTCATCTGCTCAGAAGCCTCCTTCCCTCTCACCTCTCTTTGCTTCCCCCACAGCAGTTGAGGGGGTCCCTCACCCAAACCCTACTGGCGGAATGGCTAATGCAGAGGTTCCTGGCAGGGCAGGAACAGAGCAGACAGGTCAGGAGGTGGTTGCTGAGTTCTGGTGAGGGAAGCAGGGCTCCCTGGGAAGCAGCTGGGATCTTGGCCCTTGCCAGAGGTGGAAGGATGAGCAGCTCTGCAGGCAGTGTGGGCGGCACAGGGTGCTGGGCGGGACCCAGGGTGGGCACCAACCCTGCAAGCGCAGTGGCTGGGCAGCCACCAGCCCAGACAGGGGAGGTGACTATCGAATTCATGTTGCAACTGTGCTTTAGGTGGAAAAAATTTGTCTGGGTCACTTGAGGGTGAGGCTTAGCTGTTCAGCAGCTCCCTGTTCCAAACCCTTCACCTGCTTCCTCTGGGAGGAAAGCACTCTGTGGCAGGGATATCTGTTCTCTCCAAATAGCCCTCCACCTCTTCCTGCTGTCAGTTTTGACTGCATTTGGTCAAAACTTACTAGAAGGGAGTAAAAGAAGGCATAATTACTTAAAACTTTTTCAAAAACAGTTTCCAGAGAAAAGTAGATCATTTATATTGGAATATCTGTACTGCAATATCTGGAACTGTGAAAGGTATTTCTTCTTTGGGTCTTCGCCAAGTCTGCAAGGTTAAAAAGAAGCACTGCCACAAGTTCTTGCTAGTCAGATAAAAAGATTCTATTTTGAATTTGGATTTCTCATGTCCCTAATTTGAAAGAATTTATGGAACAAAAATGTTACAATAAATTGCAGAAATAATCTTTCCAGCTGTTGATATATCCAAATGAAACATTTGACTCTTCCAACTCTGTTCTTCAGCATAAATAACAAGGACAAACTGGCAAAACCCTAGTTCTGTCAGTTTGATTTAGTAGATTATTAAAGATTTAGTAGTTACTCAATCTTTTTTGCACAAAACACTTTTTCAGCCCAAACCCTCACATTAAGATGTGAGGCTTTAGGGCTTTATAAATCTTGATAGTATCCAAGAAAATCAGTGTTTGTAGCTGAACATTCATGGTCTTCTAGATTTATCTAGGTTTTTCTAGTTAACTATTCTTACTTATGGTACCCTCACATTTTTATCATTATTCTTACAGAGTTTGATGGTTTTCTTAAAGCACAAGCCCTAGAAATCAAATTTAATCTTAATTTTAATGAAAAATAGGGAAGATACATGAAAAAAACCATAAGTTTATACTTCTGATAGTTCCAGAAGGAAAAAAAAAACAAAAACAAAAAGCTGAGGAATGATCCCAAGAAAAAAGGTTCAAAAGAAAACAAAAACAAGATAGAAAAGTGTCCTGAAAATGAACCAAATGGTTAATAGCCATTGAATGCTACCAGTTGGTAGTGTGGGTGTGCTGAAAATGTCAGTGAGTTACTGCAATGTGGGCCCAGGTGACATTAAAGTTACTTTGGGGAGCACTTTGTGAAATTTTTCCTTAAATTCAATCTAAACCTCCCTTGGTACAAGCTGAGATCATTTCCTCTTGTCCTATCACTTTTTACCTGGGAGAAGAGCCTGAGCCCCAGCTGGCTACAACCTCCTGTCAGGGAGTTGAAGAGAGCAATAGGGTTCCCCCTGAGCCTCCTTTTCTCCAGACTGGACACCCCCAGCTCCCTCAGCTGCTTCTCACAGGACTCATGTTCTAGAAAGCAGAGTTCCAGAACTCCAGAGCAAAATTCCCAGGTAAGACTGAAGAATCTGAATTCCCTCATGAACCACAATGATGGTGGAGTTGGGGGTTTCTTGCCTTCCTTAATGAGAGGACTGGACACACACACACATTGGCACTTGGCAGGTTATTGTTAAATTGTTGCAATTTGCAGCGTGGTACCAGACTCTGCAATTTGGTAGGACCTCACAGGTGATTTACAGCACACGTGAATACCTTGTGGACCAAAGGCTGAGTAACACTGCCCAAGTTTAACTTCCCACAAGTCTCAGGTCATGACTAAAACCCTTTACATCACATTCTACAAAGGAGGATGCCAACTTTGGCTGGCAAGCCTCCATCTCAAGGCAGGGAAGACAGAGGGGCAAAGGAGCTTCCTGCCCTGGCCAGCCATGCCAACTGCTGCCCACCAGCCCTTCTGACTGGCCCTCACAGGCTGACCTGAACACTGGGGAGCACTGCCAGGCAGTGGGAGCAGCTCTTGGAGGCAGAGCCTGGCTCTCTTTCTGCTTGCATGGCACCCAGCATAGCAAAATTCCAGTACGTGGCTGCCACTGCCATTTTTTACCTTAATGTGAGTAAATATGAAGCAAAATGCTTCCAGAACCCATGAAATCAGAGAAGTTTGTAGTGTGCTAACCAGGGTAAGACATGGTGATGCCAGAGCTGTGAGACTGGGTCAGTGCATTTGAGTTCTCTGTACCTGAAAGAGGCTGGCAGCTTCCAAGACTTTCTGTACATTTTGCTTTGTGATGAGCATCTTGCTGGTGTAGGTGTAGTCCAAGAGTATATTCATGGTTTCTGCATCAACCCCTTTCAGTATGATCTTCTCTTCATATTTCTCTCTTAAATCATTGCAGAACATGGCCCTGGAAATAAAGACATTTATCTTTTATTGCATTCCAGTCAGGATGAGGCATTCTGAAAACATTGGGCTATTTAGATTTCAACACAGAATACTCTGATTGCTTCATATTTTATGCAATTACTCCTGTTGAAAAGAAACAAGAAAAACCTTTTTGTTGCTCTTCTGCCTCTGTTCTCATGAGTTGGATAAGGCACATCCACATGATGGATCCCTCTGAGCTGTTCTCTACAGCAGACCCAGGGCTCCATGGCAGCAAAAGGCAGCTGGGACCTTGCCTGAGTGGGACTAGTCCCTGTGTCTGGACTGGTGCTGTCTGGAGTGGTGATGTCTCACCTGCTGGCCTCCTGCTCAGTCTGTTTCTAGCACAGCTGCCTCGTTAAGGCCTGGCATTCTCCAAACTTCATTAGCACATGTACTTTGTACCCTGTGGCAGGTCAATACCCTCCCTGCTTCTGAGCTTCAGGACTCTGCTGGGACTGAACCCCAGGGCCAGACCAGATGCACCTGTCTGAGAGCCTCACTTCTCAGCCTCCCAACATATCTTTGACCACATTAATACCAGCAGTGGGCCAGGGGAGAATGGCTTATGGATTCTCTTCTAATTTAGAGTCCAGCTTTTCCTCTGCTAAATTTTGGGATTGTAGAGTTGGTACCTCTTGGCTAGAGAAGCAATTGAATATGCATGAATTGGAACTACTGTTAGGCAGAAAATGCAGTGATTTCAAACATGTTGATAGCAACTCTTCTTTGGTGGAACACTGCATTTGAAAGGTGCACATACCTTAGGCAGATATTTCATGTGGGTTATAAATCAGAAATCCTCTAAGGGCTATTTATTTGTGACAGCTGCAAGACAAACACACACACCTTCCTCTGTATTTTTATTTTATAGATTTAAGTATTTCTTCCAATGCTTTTTGCTTTTACTTAGGATTTTGATGAGTCCCTTCTTGCTCACTGCATTCAGAGAATGAGATGTCACATCATTTGGAATCTGTCTCAACAGATCAGAATTACATGAGTCCACTTGTAGCTGCATTGGTGAAAAACATGTGCAGATCTAGAGTGTAATTAGAAGCTCTCTTTACCCTGGATTCCAAGCCCTTCTTTATTAGTCATGTACAATGTTGACAGGACAGTGCAACCTGGGAAATGGCTGGAGGTCCCAAGTCTTAGGCCATGCTTTTCTTGTAAAAGAAGTGTCTGAATAAAGCTGTCTGATTGACACATCTTACTGGAACCAGGACGTAAACAGATTTTATTGCAAAGCAGTTAGGCACGATGAATGGCAAATGGATGGAAGGTACCAGCTGCTACTTGCTCTAAGAACTACCTGTTCCTTACCTCAGCAGAAATTTTATAGCGAGGTCTTAGTTACCTCAGTGTGCAAAACTGCCTCTGGACAGAGAGGCCTAATTTTTGAGCAGAAAATTTGGGCAGAGAAGTTACTTGTCCGAAAAGTTGTTCAGCCAAAATTCTCATTTTTCTCTTCACTCATCTCAGCTCATTAGAGGTCTTTGTTCCAATGCCCTGCTTCATGGTCCAGCTTTTGCTACTACTGAAATCAGAATATTTCAAAGGCATTTAGGCAAATGCTCCTTAATTTTGGTGACCATGAGACTGGGATTCATTTAGCTTCTCTCCTTCTGTGTCAAGTGATGTATGAGGGGATGTGTGGGCAGGTGACCATCTGAAAACAGCAGCCCCCAGTTCCCACTTCTCCTTGGGAATGGGTTTCAGCACGGAGAGGGGGTTGGCACAGGACAGCTGTTTCAGCTGCAGGATTGGCGGGTGCCGGATGCTTCATCTGAATGAGAAACAGGCCCATGGAGGGTGCAGGTGTTGTCTGCTCTTCTTCCTTTCATCTCTGAAGCGGGTGACTCCGGTCTTGTATTGAACCATCCCTGCCGGGGAGGTGAGAGTCTCACTTCCGTGCCACAGCCTGGAGTGTTTGATGGGGTCAGTCAGAGATAGCCAGGGTTACACCTCTGCAAGGCTGCTCCGACACCAGCCTCAGCATTCTGGTGGTGGGTCTGCACAGGGGTCTGCTCAAAGTGCTTTGGCCTCCCTGTCCCCTAATCTTTGTAACTGGTTTAGAGCTGCCATCCACTCCCAGTTTCATAGGGTGTGGGTTCATGTAACATGGCTGTGAGCTGCAGAAAGCACACATCTAAAGCACAGTGCTCTCCCACCTGTACCCTGCTCTACATCGTGGCGGGGCTGAACAGGGCAGTGCTGCACAGGAGAGCTGGCTCTTATGGCCTTCCTTCTGCTCAGGTGGAGTGTCCTCATTCCCACCCCATGTGCCAGCCAGAGGGAGCACCTGACACCACTCAGGCTGATCAGGCTGGGCTTCTCTCCTAGGGATTAAAATGCTGCCTCTGAATCTTTCTCAACTTACCCTCAGAAGGCTCTAAATCCTTCAGATGTGGCTACTACACTGTCTGTTTCCCTGGTTCTTGTCCCTGTGTAATTCTAAACTGCACCTTTGAACCAACATGCACTCTCAGAAATGCACATCTGAAGTGAGGGCCTAGTGCCAAATTTAGATGCCCAAAAATGGGTAAATTCAGAAAAAATTCAGATTTTTTTCTAATTTAAAATTAGATAAATCTCAATAAAATAAAAGAGGGGTTGCAGTTTGTGAAGCACTTTTTAAGCACCTTCCCACACTGGAATGCTTGTGCTTGGAATTAAGAACCTGACTTCAAAAAACCATGCTGGAGCTTGAGGATGCTCTGGAAAATGGCTTCAACCTCTCCCAGCCTCATTCTCCCACTACCTTGGGCAGTGCAGGATTAAAGAACCTTAGTCAGCTGGTATTTCTCTTCTCTGCTTTGTTACCATCACACGGACAAATGGAGAGTTAATGTTTTTATGTCACAAGAACTAGTGTATCTCCTCTCCAGCAGTGCTAAGGACTGGAAGTGGTGAGCTTTGTTTAACTGTTCCAGCCGGCTGCTGAGAAGTGCCTGCACTGTGGCACCAGCATTCAGGAAGGGGGTTGTGTAACTCGCTCTTGCAGGGGAATGAAGCCCATGAGTCACTGGATCCCTTTGCTTTGCTCCCGTGCATGGCTGATGGAGGTTCTGTAACAGCGTGGATAGTACTCACAGGAACAGTGTGATTTAAGAATTTCTTCTTTCTCTGGGGCCATGCAGCTTCTAGTGAATTATTGCAAATTATGGCAAGGTGAATGAAGCCTCCCTGTGAGCAGCAGAACCAGTGAAGCTCAGTTCCTTGCAGACTTGCGTCCTCCTTTCCCTCCTTACAGTGACCTCAGCTTCCCCTTCCTGAGCTCTCCATTCTCCCTCATTATTCTTCTCACACACATTTTGGGGTCCCTCCCAGGAGCTCAGCTCTGTGCTGGCTGTGCCCAGCAGGGCAGTGTGGTTGTTCTGGGCACTGTGTGTGCTGGCTGGCCAGGACACCCTGCTCCTTACCCCACAGAGCGCCAGGGGTGCCAGGCCAGCATCTCTCCTCTCTGAGCTGCAGATTTCCATCAAACTCACAGGAACTTCAGGTCTGAGATTTCCATGCTGTGCCAAATGTGATTGAAACTGACCCAAAGAGGTAAGACAAGAGGTACTTTCAGAGAGGCCACAGTGAGATGTAACAAATCTCAACTCTGTGGGAAGCCAAGTCAAACAGAAGTGCCCAGAGGGGCAGACCCTGCACACGAGTGCAACTGCCTTGGGATGAGATGACCTCCAGCCAGGTATCCCCCCTCCTTCCAAGGGACAGGCTGGAGCTCAGGAAAAGCTCAGTGGAAAGTTGGCCAACAGCTCTTGTCATAAAACTATCTTGCCTGATTTTAACTGGGAAGTCCTTCTGATTGCAGCACATAGTGGAATTGGGGTTTTTTTGTCCAAGTATCATTATGATAATCTTGATTTTAATTTGTGTATCTGCTGTTCATTCTGCACACAATGGTGGTAAAAAATATTTGGGCATCTCTGTTTTTAGCTGTATATTTTCTCATACACAATAAATACAGTCTGTAGAAATAATACCTGTCTCCAAATATTCACAGACACAATCCCTATTTTAGATTTGAAAAGCACAATTGTTCTTCCAGGCACTACCAGCAAAGCTTACCAGACTCCATTAAAATTAGCTTTCTGCTCATGTCACAAGTGGTCACAGGTTCTTTTTTCTCATGTTTCCTCTGTAGCTGTTCAGTCATCTGACCACTTTAGCAGTAAAAGAAAGAAAGAAAAAAATCCCTGCCATGCAAATGTGATGGTCTAAATGATGTTGTCTAAATGATAATGGAAAATCTGTGCTAAAACAGATACTGAGTTCCTCTAGGTGTCTAAAATTTGTTCTTGTTGGCCAGCAGTCTCAGATAGAATATCTCTTGTACTGAAAGAATGAAAAAATCAAGCAGGCCAGAAGGAGATGGTGAAGTGGCAAAACTGCTTTCAAAGAGATATTTCCCATTGCAACTGATTTCCAGCAACCTGAGGACAGATGGAAAGTTCCTTCTCTTTCCTCCTCAACAATTTAATGCAATATTTCTATTTTTCCCCCAGAATGGTAATAGGAAGAATGCACAAGTTCCAGAAACCCACTCCTATTCCAATAAAAACAGCCTGTTATCTGAATGGATATTCCTCTTTGCCCAGGTTCCAAATGGACAAGGCAAGTGTTAAAATACTTGGTTAAAACACCTTTTTCTCACACCAGTGTCTGCCAATATTCTGTCTTCCTTTGCATGCCTCCAGCGGGCTTTTTCAGTGCAAATCCACAACTTGGCACCTGCCTTATTTAAACCGCCAACTTTAAAAAACAAAAAGAAGAAAGAATCCTGAAAGATGTACGGAATTAGAGGCTCAATGCAAATTTGCAGACTGGGCGCTCCTTGGAGACCTACAGTTCAAGTCTAAAAAGCAAAATAAGCTTATTGGCTTTGTCTGTTGCAAACCTTACCTGAAATAATTGCTCGCTGCAGCAAGGACCACTCGGTGACAGGAGAATTCCCTGCTGTCCACGCACAGGATGACGTCTGTAAGGGAATTTTCAAGCCGAAGGTTCTCCAGGCCGTTCTGGAGCACCAGAGACAGACCCGTATCGTCAAACTTGACCTTTTCACCGCTCGAGACTTCCACCAGGTCCCCCATTTTTGCCGAACACTCATTGTCCAAAGAGATCTCGGGCTCCTCAGAGCTCTTCTCCAGCGTGTCCCCCATTTTCTGGCCAGCCCCGTCTCATTCTGTTGGTGCTTCGATCTAAAAGGAGCTCCTCAGCTTCGGGCGAATCACACTGCAGAAGTTGGGCGGATTTCCTGTCCAGAGGTCTCTGCTTATCTGTAGCTGTCACACACACATAACAGGAAGCCTTGCACTTTCTCATCCTGTTAACACAAACAAAAGGGTGGGTTTTTTTCAGTGATTTTCAGGCAGTATCAACGTGTTTAGAAAGGCCTTAAGATGCCTCTGGATGTGAGAAGATTACAAGTGACAGGGACAGCCTGCTTCCCACCCTCAAGTCAGTGCCTCGCTGTTATCTGGCTCTGCTGGTTGTATTGATAGATGCACCACATGCCTATCAAACCACTCCTGGTAGACTGGGTTGCTAAGGGAAAAAGAGTAATGTTTTATATTTCTTTTTCCAGGTATGTGGTTATTAATAACTGAGCTGGTTTGGGGTTTGATTTTGTTTTTAATAATATTCAGAAAGCCCTGCAAGTGGATGTTTCTGTCCCTCGTGACTTGTTAGTTGGCAAACATTGCATGGTTTTTCTTTAAGGCTAAATGGGAACAACTCTCTCAAGGACATAGAGCAGCATCAAAGATCTCACACCTGATGGTCTTCAGGCCCCACTGCTGGGCACAAGGATGGCTCCATGCACCAGTGCCATGCCATCAGCTCTGATGAGCAGTGAAAGCTAAGGGAGAGAGCCTGGGGAGCCGTGTACCCATGCTCATCCCCACCATCCTCACTGCTGGGCGTGGCTTGAGGCACAGCTGCATCTGACTTGTCCCCAAGGCAGACACAGATGGTGGCAGGACCAAGGGCTGCACACCTGGCCGTGGGGACACTGCAGAGCAGCTCTGGGGCTGACCCTCCAGTGTGACAGGAGCACACAGAGCACAGTGCTGAAGGTTCTGCTTTTACCTAAGGATGGACCAGATCTACTTGGACATCACGTGGATGAGAAGCTGATCCAAGCTGTGTTAATAAGCAACACAGCCTACTGAGAGTAACAGAGCAAAAACCTTGGCTTGCTTAGGAAATTCTCACACTGGGAAGTAGAAAAGCACACCTCTGTCTCCCCCTGAGAGGAATGCAGGGCCAGGTCCTCACCTTGGTAGCTTGAGTGCTAACCAACTTTGTCTTTGTGATAATTACTTCTAGGAATCCTTGTCTGGCCAATCCACAGGTTCTTATTGTGTGTTTGGTTTCCTCTTTTGTCTCCACCTTGTATAGCTGAGCTCACAATGTTATGAGAAGCTTGTCTTCCCCATCTTCTAGAAGGAGGTGAAAGCAGGGTCTGAGAGAGAGAGACAGGAAAATGAAGAGGAAGGAAATCAAAAAATATCCTTCCTGCTTTCCTCTACCTCCTTATAATGGGATTTTCTTAGTTTTGTGGAGGGTGTGCAGCCCTTTGGCTTTTTCCTTTCCCAGCTGATATAAATGTGTTCCTGTTGCCTTTTGTGCTAAGTTTTGCTACTGAATGCTTCCTTTTCTAAAGCCAGTCCCTTCTTTCCTAAGTACTCCTGTAGGAACACAATGACAAAATTAAGGAAACCCCTCAAAAGTGCTAGGCATGCTTTAAAAACCACAATACTTTAACCCTATCTTGGGCTAGGTTCTCTTTGTTTATCATCACGACTTCTGACCTTTGGGAATTCATCTTATCAGGCTTTTCTCTGATGGTGAGAAGCCTCACGTTGTCCTTATCTGTTTAAGCAAAAGCTGAGATTCGGCAGCAATCACTTGATTCCAGTTGCTGAAGTTTTAAGGAAAGCATTAACAAGTGTGAGATTGAAGCAAGGCTGTGCTGGCTGTGAGTGCTGGGAACGGAAACCCTGCAGTAACTAGGTCGGTGGATGGCTGAGGTACTGTCAGTGTGCTATGCAGTAACTGCACTGCAGGAAGGACCTCAGCACCTCAAGGAACTGCTGGCTATCAGTAGCAGTGATCATTATCCATAGTCTGTCTCCTTCTGTGCCATTGCCAATCCATATGGCTTTTTAACCCCTAAAATGTAATTTTTTCCTGACAAGCACCTCCTCTCCTTTCTTGTGTTGCCATGGTGTTGTGGTTTAACCCCAGCCAGCAGCCCAGCTCCAGGCAGCTCCTTGCTCACTCCCCCACCAGTGGGACTGGGGAGAGAACTGGGAGGACAAAAGATGGAAAACTCATGGGTCGAGATGAAGACAGTTTAATAGGCAAAGCAAAAGCCACATGCACAAGCAAAGCAAAGCAAGGACTCAATTCACTCCTTCCCATGGGCAGGCAGGTGTTCAGCATCTCTGGGAGAGCAGAGCCCATCACTTGGGAAGAGAATCCCCATCACTCCAAATGTCCCCCCTTCCTCCTTCTTTCCCCCACATTGCATACTGAGCATGATGTCACACCATCTGGAATATCCTTTTGAGCAGTTGGGGTCCCCTGTCCTGGCTGCATCTCCTCTCAATTTCCCATGCACTCCCAGCCTTCGCAGTGGTGGAGAGGTACAAAAAGCAGGAAAAGCCTTGGCTCTGTGCAAGCCCTGCTCAGCAATAACAAAAACACCTCTATATTATCAACCCTGTGTCCACCACAAATCCAAAACAAAGCCCCACACCAGCCACTGTGAAAATCAACCCTACCCCAGACCAAACACATTCCACCTGTATTCAATATCATTCACATCGTGCTCAGGTCCCACACCAGTCAGTCCAATCTCATTAACCACCACCCCACTTCCCACCCACACAGATGTCATTCCCTTGGTCCATGGACTGCCCTTGCAAAATGCCCACAAAATATCCACAAACGTCCACAAAATGTCCACAAATGTCCACAAAATGTCCTTTGAGTTAATTTAGTTTGTGACCTTGGGCTCCATCTGTTCTGGTGGTTACTTGGGACAGGAAAGGTGCTGTGTAAAGTGGAGCTCCTGGGCCCCAAGGCCAGCTTAGGCCAGCTCATTTCTGCACTTCTGCAGCTGCTTCTTGGGAGGCTTCTCCTCCAGGGATTTGGGTGGTTCCTGTTATACTAATTCCTGTAACATACAACTCAAATCATGGCTTGCAACAAAGATGTGTCCATTACAATCTCCAGCCCGGGTCCTTTTGGGCCAGGTTACAGGGTTTAGCATTGCAATGAACTCCTCCCCTTGGCCCTAGCCTGGTTGAAACGAGGGGTTCCTGCTATTGTAGTCCACCGTTAGCATAGTCCACATCACATGGGCTCCAGGGGCACAGCTGATTCACCACAGCCTCACCACAGGCTGCAGGGGAATCCCTGCCTCCCCTGCTCCAGCATGGCCTCCCACCCACAGGAGACAGTCCCTGGACTTCTCCAACATGAGTCCTTCCACGGGCTGCAGTTCACAAGCTGCTCCAGTGTGGGTCCCCTCCGGGGTCACAGGTCCTGCCAGCAAACTTGCTCCAGAAAGGGCTTCTCATGGGGTCACATCCTCCTTCAGGAATCCCCCTGCTCTGGCATGGATTGCTCCACAGGCTGAAGGGGGATCTCTGCTCCATCATGGACTCCTCTGCAGGTCACAGTCCCTTCCACCCCAGCTCCTGCCGGAGTTCCAGCCTGCCCAGTGCAGCAGCACAGACACCCGAGATGTCCTGGCCACCTGCCAGGCCAGGCCTGCCATCGTGGCTGTCACCAAAGTGCACCCAGGCACAGCACAGTGAGGTGATCAGCAGCACAGCAGCAGCGACCACCAATGAGCACCACAGTGTAATTTACAGGCAGGAAAGAGAGCCCCGTGGCAGGCACAGCAGCCTGCTCTTTACCAGCTAAACTGCAATAACAGCTATAAACTCAGTCTAGTGCATCCCAATGAAAATCTGTGCCCTTTGTGCCCCACATGGGGCTGCCCTGTATTCAGAGAATCCCTTGCTCAGGGATTAATCTGCAAACATAGTAGCTAGCCTCATTCCACGAGGACAGTGCTGAGGTGAGTGTTGTGTCTTTGCAGGTATAAGGGAACAACAAACCCAGCGATCAGGCAGCTGCTCTCGTGAGGTGCTCTATGGCCCAAGACTGCAGTAGCAAAGTGTTATTTAATCCTGGGGCAAATCCAGCTTGTTACTTCATGGTAGAAGCTTCCAGATATATTCTTCTATTTGGCCTTTAGAGAAATGTTCTGTCTGCAGTCTAATACTGTTTTCAGTAAAGAATTACCTGCTAGCTAAATGAACACTGAACTGGTAAGAACTGAAGGCTTGTCTGTTCATGACTTGTCTATTCTCTTTACCTTATGAACACTGAGCTGACCTATGTATACTCTATCAGCTTGAGAGAACTGGCCAACTGCCTGGAATTACTGTGTAAATAATGCATATCCATCACTTGTGTCATGGCAAGTTTACAGAGCTCTGTAACATCACAGGCTGCTGCTACCTATGAAACTCAGTACATTTGAGCTGAGTTCAGAGGCTGCTTTCCATCCTGCCCTGACTTCCTCACCTCTGCGTCTTCTGTTCCCCCTCGACCATGTTCCCTGTTTGAATGTTGATCTGTAGCCAACACCAGCTCATTTTCAACTGTCTGTTCCTGAACCTGGGATCTCATCACTGTGGCATTTCAGCATCGCAAAGTTTGACCACACCGGATGAATCTGCCCAGACCAGCCAGGAGTCCTGGTTCCCATCTTCTAAAGTGAAAGATTCAGGCGGTCCCAGGAAAAAGTCATGGACTCGAAACCATGACCAAGAGGAAGGGCGGAAGAAATCACACCTGGGACACCCACCAACAATGGATCAAGAGCAAGGAGCTGAGGCATTCTTTAAACAAAGGTAGAAACATAGAAACCTATTTCTGACAGTTCTTGTTACTTGTTTTGCTTCCCACATCCTTGTACTTTAGCTAACAAAGCCCTTAGGGACAAGATGAGTCTGAGAGGAACCAGCTATGAAACATGGGAGCATGTGGCTGCCTCAAGGAAGAGGCCAGATAAAGACAGGCAGGAGGTTTTCTGGAGTGAGAAAGAAGATGCTCAGGCATCCTGGTATCACAGTGGGATCTGGAAACTTCCTACTCTAAGTAATGAGCAAGCTCCTGAACTTGCAGACTGCAATGACTTCATATTTCTGACCTGGAGCTCACACAAAGTGATCCTTGCTCTTTGTCTTCTTCCTCTTATTCCAGAGCACCACTCCAAGTATGTGTGTTGTGACCAAGTGGCTTCTGTTCCAGGCTATTCCACCTTATACTTCTTACACTCCAGACAACTTTCAAAGCTGAAGCCACCCAAAAACATGTTGACAACTACGTCCCCAGGCCTCACCACGCTTCCTGATGGCTGTGGAAGGCAGTGTTCTTTCATCTGAGAGAGCCTGTTTAAAGGTGCTGGCCTCAGAGAAGACAAGGATACAACAGCACAAGAAAGGTCTTGGAAAGGTTTTGACTTCTTGAAGTAGAACAACACTGCAATTGCTTCCACTGTGCAACCCAGTAAGCATTGCAGAAAACACCTCAGAGTGCAGATGACCCAGCTGGGGAACAGAGAGAGTTCCTTGGTGCAGGAACAGGGGTGGGGACTGCAGCTGGACACGTATCAGGGCTCATCTTACCATCAGCTGTTTTCTAGCACAGTGCAAAGCAAGATAGCTGAGGCCTGAGATAATGTCAACCCTGGAAAGTTGCTGGATTTTTGTCTGTGTTTTCAGTACATTGCGATAATGTTCACTGGCTTAAAATAGCTCATTCTTAATTTAGCTACGGGGGAACAAATGGGATTTTAGTTTTTGAAAATGCATACAGAACTTTTGCATCAGATTTTCTATAAACTGCAAACTGGAATCTTTGTTTCATTGCAGTTTACTTCCTCTGCTGAACCAGCACCACCTTCCATTTCAAAAACTACTGCTTGAGCCTTCTCATATCCATCCCTCTGGGCAGCTGCAGTTGTTCCAAGTCAGCAAATAATGGGGATTTTGTGAAGCTGGCCTGAATCATCCCCTCACTCTTGGAAATTACCTCTTATTTAGAGAGGATTGCAGTGTTACCCTGCTGTGTTGCATTTATTACCTGTCCATCTTTTGCTCTCAGAGTGTTTTTGCATGTATTTTAAGTCACTGAGATGTTTCCAGAAAAACTGCTGCCTCCATGTATTGTTTTCTTCGGGATAGTCATGCATTGTGCTAACAATCCAGATGAGTGACTCCAAACCATGCTTTCACCTTATATAAAAGAGAGTTCCCAGCTGACCAAACTGTAAGTGCCAAATTATTTGGGTCCAGTATTTGAAATCTGATTGTTATATTGCTCCCATCCTTGTTACTGGCTATAGAGGTCACCCTGATGTGTGGATGGGCCAGTTGAGCTTGGGAATCTTTGATCCCCGGCTCATTAGCTTTTGAGGGAGTGGTGGAGGAAGGCTGCTATTTAAATAAGAGCTTGTTCTATTTGAAGCAGCCGGATTGCAGTCAGGGGGTGCAGTGTGGTCACTCCCAAAGCAGCAGGCAGAACAAGCTCAGACATCACTCAGCGCTGTATTTTAAGATTTTATAGCCCAAGATGAGATGCATCCAAATGAAACTGGAAGGGCTAAGGCCAGGAATGCAGCTGTAGGTAAGAACCAGAAGAAATGCAGTAGGTGCCAGCTGTGGCAGTTGAGAGCTGCAACAAGCCTTCCCTGCCAGAACAGTCTTCTCCCTGGAAGAAGGATGTCCTTTCGTCAGCACCTTACACTCCTGCAGGCTTTTTATGACAACAGTGACCGCCATTTTCTGTCCTCAAGATAAAGTCTTTGAAACAAAATAGCAGCAGTTACTTTCATTTCTTGTTGTATGTGAAGAGGGAAAGAAGTTCCTAAAGTTAGTTTCTAGTAGGAAAGAAGAACCCCACTTTCTTTAGAGTTGAGTTGTTCTCTAAAAGATTTTGCCAGTGTTACTCACAAAAAGGCTTTGTCATCAGCCTCAGACTCCCTCTTGCTTCAGTTTATGTAACAAGATGCTCAGGTCACTGGTCTAGTGCTGTCTGCTCTGCCACCCATTAGAATTTATTAGCATCTTCTCTGTATTATTAGCTGGTAGCTGTTTATGCAAAAATAATTCTTCCTCTAAGTAAATTATACCTTTGATCTCCATAATTGGACAGCAGGAACCAGGTCCATGGTAGAAGAAGCAGAGGCCTGTTTTCCTCAGTGATATTTTGACCTTGAGTTCTGCGTGCACCTCCACCTTCTGCTGCCACCAGGGTCTGGCATCCAGCACACAAGGTAAGGAACACAGCCTTGCAAGAGTGACAGCGCTATAGCTCAGACACTTGTTCCACAGCTTAACAAAACCTGACCAACAAAGCAGCTCTTGAAATGAAGGACAGCTGTTCTGCTTGGTGGGAGCTGGGAAATGGAGGAAACTGCCATTGTAGTGAATTATGTGGAGGTCTGGGGTTTAGTGCCTTTTTGGTGTTAATGGGACACTGCACTAAAACTGGAGTTCTTGAGTCTATTCATAGTATTTGCTGAGTGGCCCTGCAAAAAGCTCACAGTGATACCCCAAACCATGGGAAATAAACCTAGTCTCTGATTGATGTCTAAAGCAACACTGACTTCTACTTCTCATGAGGCTTGTCGATCTCAGCCAGTTCTGTGCACGTAAATAACTGATGTGATCTCTCTGAGTGATGAGATCTCACACTCTGAGTGATGCTCCAGAGCTGTGAGCGAATTTTGCTTCGGTTTTTCAACTGCATGAAGCTCAGAAATGCTGGTCCCAAAATCAGTGTGGTCCTTCCTTACCTTCTTTGTGGTGGGATTCTGCTAGTTTGCAACACAGATCTCCTTCTGGGGTTGTAAAGTCTCCCAATCTCTTACTTGGGAAGCCCACAAGCAGAGAAGCCAACGTGAGGGTCTGTGTTCTCTGTATCCTCACCACCTGCTGACTCCACGAGGCTGCTTTGTTTGCTTCCCTGCAGGACTGAGTCTATCAGACCAGAAACCCACATGAACCCAAGGCAAAATAATGAAGCCCAATCTAAACTTTCTGAAGCCAAATGAGACTTTTTTTTTTCCAGAGATGTCAACAAGAGAAGGGAGCAGGATTCTTTGCAAGAGGGAGTGACACTCTGTGGTGCACACAGCAGAACACAGAGTCAGTCATTTCTTTTGACCATCATATGGTACAGTTTTCACTGCTGGCTGACATGGGGTCATTTACTAGCTTGTCTAATTATCAAAAAAATAAGGATGGCATTGGCAAATATTGCTACTCCTGGAACATAAGTTTATGCCTGGAAGTTGATCCCTGGGATAAACTTATCCCAAAGTTTCTGTAATTAATTCTTGTGTTTCCTATTCTGACATAATGAAAGGAGGAATCAGTTGGTTCACTGACAGTTGATGGCTGAACGTTGAGCCTTCCTTGGTCTGGGGGAAAAGAAGCACACTGGAAAGAAGCAGAAATCTTTCATATTTTCAGTAAATAAATACAAAACTTTTGGTCAAAATGCAATTTGACTTAATACATCCACACACAAGTGCTCTCCTGTATAAAACCACTACGTACGTGCATCTGATTTTCCAGTTGACTCTTCATTCAAAGCTACTTTTTTTAGCTCAAACCTGACATTTAAACTTGGAGTTTAATGGTGGGAAGAATGGTGAATGTCTGGTGAACCAGAATGTTAGCTTAAAAAAACAGACAATAGTTCTCAGTAAGTTCCACATCATTACACCAACTGAAGCTTTATCAGGTTTTAAAACACTGTTAAAAAATGGGACTTTTGCAGTTTTCAGCAGGGTGTCTTCACTGTCCCTTTTGCAAGAAATTTAAACTTGTGTGAAACTGGTGTTTAGGCAGTGCTGTTAGACAGCTTTCAAGAGAATTCAACATTACTTACAGAAGAAGGGTCTTTAATCTTAACTCTGAATGAATCAGAGAATCATAGAATGGTTTGAGTTGGAAGGGACCTTAAAGACCATCTTGTTCCAAGCCCAGCCATGGATCCACTAGAATCATATCGTGTGAGCCAGGGAGCTTGGGGATGTGGATAAGCCCAGCTTCCCAGCTTCCAGCTACCTCAGCCTGTGGAAGAACTGAGTCGGCAGATTGTTAGCTAAGTAGCTGAGCAGGGGGGAAAATATTTATCTGGGCAGAAATTGTGCTGCAGAAATGTCCCTTTTGCTAATTATTACCAGTAACAAAAATCGTTATTGCCTTTTACATAAGCGAATTATGAATGACCTAAAGTTAGAAACAGAGCAGGTAGGTTGTTAAGATCCGTATGCAAATAAAAGTTATTGTGTGCAGTGCAAAGATTTCAAATATAAAAAGAGGAAGTGCTGAAAAAGCTGTAGTATTTCCTGTTGAGGAAGGGAAATATCTGAGTGTGTTTTAACTGCCTGTACACCAAATCTGAAGGAGTTCTCCTGTTTGGAGCCTTTGCCTTTGCTAGTTTGGTTTTTAAGCTGATCAGAGTCCAAGATGGATGATGGTCACGAGTTTTTCATACAATTATACATTTGGTCCATTTACATATCAGGGGTTAATCCTCCAATTACAATTTCAGGTAATGAAGTCACATTTCCCCAGTTTGTTCCCCCACTAACTCATTTTTGTTTATATTTTTGGGGGCCTAAGACTGTCAGGTGTCCTTGCATTTCAGGCCTAGAGAGGAATTGTTTTGTCTGAATGAAACAGGAGAAGAGCAGCTGACAGGCCATGGAGCTTTAGAGTTATACACTAAAGCAACACATGATGTGAAAAATATAAAAGCTAAATCCTAAGGCATCAGCATCGCTCCAGCAGGGAGCTGAGGGGCCGTGAGCTCTGGTTTTCCTGGGACATCATCGTGCAGAGAAGCTCCAGGAGCAAGGGGGAGGTGTTCTTACAGGATCTGCAGTGCCGACATACCCTGAGAGCCTGCAGGGTCAGTGCTGGCCCCGGGCTGGCACAGCCAGACAGAGCTCCTCGGTGGCTCTCAGGGCTCTGCGATCCATCAGGGAAGGGAAGCTGTCTGGAATGTAGGGCATTGGGACAGCCGCAGCGGGCCGGGCAGCTCGGAACGCCTGCAGGGTGGAAAGTGTGACAGATCCCGTGCTGGCAGTGCCAGGAGGAGGAGCCCAGCTCGGAGGGACAGAGCCCAGCTCCAGCTGGCCATGTGTGAAATTTTGGAGGTGTGACATCGGAGAAAGAGAAGGCCAAAGCCATCTTCGAGTCGAGAAAACAAAGAACTTTTTAAAGTTTGCCACTTCCAATTATAGAGTTTTAACTTCAGAAGCGCTACTGTAATTTTTCTGCCAATCAATATTAAGAAAAATTTAATTTTTCTCTTAAAATTCTCCCTTTAAAAGAGAATTGAGAATTTTAATATTCCAATGCTATTTCCATAATATCTGCCCTGGGGAAAGACAGAAGTTCTTCAAGATTTCACACTCTTATTAGTATGTTTCTGAGTTAAAGGCCATTATTAGGTTTATTGAATTTTAGAGGAAAAATGCGAATAATATAAATATAGCATACATCTAAAGAAATGAGACATATATTTGCCTTGTGTTGCTTCCTGCTCATGGTAATGATTTGTTCCTCATTTCAGTCTTCCTCTCATTTTAAAATCACAAAATACTGTATCTTCTACATAAAAATGTTAATTGAAAAGTCCAGGAAAGTTTGTCATATCTTATGTAAATTTTACATAATCCATTTTTTCCTCAAGGTTCCGTACCATGTTAATGTATGCCAGCATAGTCTAGCAGCCATCTGTGATGTGACAAGTCAATTTGGTTTTTATCAGAGGCTCACTGACAAACCAATCTTAGTTTTACGATCATTTCTGTCTAATGATACTGCTTATGAAAAGATGGGTAGGGAAGGCTTAGGATCAAAGAGTAAACCACAGGTTTCACAATGTTTTCTTGGCAAAGCAAGGTGCTGATTTAGCTGCTGCACTGGAATCTGCAAACCTTCATTAGGTGTGTTTTTCCTGGGATTACTTTGGCTAACATTTTCTTTCCTGTCTTCGTGGGACCAATCTTTATCCAAGACCAGTGATCTGAAATTGCTTTAGTCCAGCTGAGCATTTTAATAGAGCTGAGAGCTTTTTTAGAGCAGCACACAACTCTTTTCCATAGGATTATTCCAGGTCCAGAAATAATCCCATTTTAGATCTCAGAACAGCTGCTCAAAAGCTTGCTAACAAAGGAGGGGGTGACCAGGGTGTTGATCTGAGCTGGGATTTTGGGTGTTGCTCCAAAGCAGATGGATGGGCACAGCAGCTATTCCACATCCCCACATCCCTCCCCAGCTGTCCATGCCCAAGGCAGCCACCACTTTTAGTCAAGGCAGCAGCTTTCAGGCTGGGAATGGCAGCCTGGTGAGTCCAGCCAGTGATTTCTGGGGAGTAGGGGGCTTTTTACTGTGCTGCTCTCCTTGGGTGCAGGAGCAGGAAGCAGGAAGCATGGGATTTAAGGACAGGATTGTCAGTTGTCCTTCTGGCATCTCCATGATTCCTCTATCCTTGGAGAGCCAAGTCAGCCTGGAGAGAGATTGCTTTGCACCCCTGTGCCAGTAACAGAGCAGCAGCTCAGCGTGCCTTAGAATGCAGGTGCTGAGCCATTCAGCAGCTCTGGCTGCAAGCAGAGGAGGAAGAAACCACAGAGCTCCTGGTGAGCTCCTGAATCCTCTTCTGGATTAACTTTACTGATGAAGCTTTCTTGATGAAAACTGTGAAGGGGTATACAAAAATATAAGATAGGAAAAGGTATTTGCCTAAGCACCACTCCAAAGGCACAGCAGCCCAGAGCAGTGTGAGGACCTTGGCAAACAGAATGGCTGGTCCTGCAACTGGAAACATGCTGTCCCCTGTCACTGTTAGGGGTAGCAAGGGTATTAGTCCAAGCTAACCAATTTCTAAACTTTCTATTCCTCAGCCTATTGCCAGAGGGGCACCAGAAACAGGTAGTGGCATGGATCTGCAAGCCTGGAGGTCTCTGATACCTTTCAAAGTCTGGGATTCTCTATTTTGGGAGACTGGCATGCATATGCCCATTCAAAACACTGTTTATTTGAAACCTGTCTGTTTTCTTCACTGTCAGACAAAGCTTTTCATGGTTACTTGGGTTGGAGAAAGGATTTATTTAACTTGTGAAATGCCCAGAGGTCTTGGAGGTGAAGAGGTGCAATGCTCCTGCCTATTAATTGGTCCTGGCATTGGCAAATGGTTTGAGGAGCTATTTAGTGTGGCTGAAGGGCAGAGCTGGAGTTCTGCTGTGGGGTGTTTGTGGCAGGATGGCATAAAGGGACAGCCTGTGGTGTAGGGATGTGTGAAAAAGTACTGCTGTGAGAGAATATTCAATGCAAACAGTTGTGGGGCTGTGGTTGAGCCTGAGGTTACAGGGCTGGGTGGGAACACAGTGGTAACACCACATGGGCTCAGGGAACTGTTTTTGTAGGTACCTGCTACTGTCTTGCTGGGTTAGTGATTGCATGTGTCTGTCTGCCATCCCACAAACAACTCCCTTCAACTCATCACCTGTGTGACCAACAAGAATGCAAACATCTTTCATTTCTTTGTTTCTTTCTTCTCCCCAAAGAGAGGAACCAGACAAACACCAGCACAACAGACTCTATCTCCCCAGCTAGGCATTGGTTTCATGGTGTCTTGATACTCTGTGCTGTACAAAAAGAAATAGTTCAGTGTTTATGGCAGCAGTGATGCAACGTTCATTCTTCTCAGCTCTGCAATTACACTCCCAGAGTCATCTCCCAGGCTTGGAACATGGGAGATACTGGGTGGAAAAAATTAGGCACATACTTTCTGCCCAGGAGGACTGTTGGCATGGGCCTTGTTTTGAGGTGCTTACAGCAATGAATGAGGGGGAATCACTGGGATGAGTGGGAAGAGAGGGGGTTTGCATGGGATAGGAACACGGGCTGGCCTAGGAGCAGGGTGCACAGGGGGATAGGCAATACCACTGGCAGTATATGTAAACATGGTACTGATGTTTTACATGGTGGCTTTTGTGTGCAGTGGAAGTAACCCAGTGTAATCCCAGAGCCTCCCTGGCTGAGCAGGAGTGAGCACTGAGGTGCAGGCAGTGGGACAGCACCCAGCTGGGCATGGGGTGTGCAGGGCTGAGCACAGCACCTGGCTCTGCAGAATGTTCCATTCCATCCCCATCCTCCTGCCTCACCCCAGCAGAGACACCCAGGGAAGCACTGCCAGCCTGAGCAAAGGGCTGGATGTGCAGCATAAGAGTCTAAAGGAAAAGGCGATCTACAGAATCAGCCAAGAGGCAGTGAAAAAGGAAAAAATAACTGGTTGAGGGGAGTATTTTTTTGCCAGGGCCCTTCCTATGCAAGTGCCAGCACAGCAACCCGTGCTGCAGATGACATTTCCTGGTGCAGGTGCCATTTCAAACAGGTGATGGGAAGAGGAGAGGCTGAAAGGGATTGGTCCTGGAAAAATGCCTTCCAGCCTAAATGGGTGTACCTGCTGATTATCCCAGCAAACCAGCTCAAGTCAACGTGACCCACAGGACTTTTGGCAGGATACTGGACAAGTCCAGAGTCATGGGAAGGATTTTAGAAAATTTCAGTGTGCCCTCTGTATTTCTGTGAGATGTCTTTTATCATGGAATAATAGAATCATGGAATCATAGAATGGTTTGTGTTGGAAGTGACCTTAAAAATCATCTCATTCCAAGAGAAATTGCTATTTCCATATAGCTCTTGCCTTTTACTTACTGCACCTCGGTGCTTTTTTCTGGCATACTCAGAAAGCAGATTCTGCAATAGCTACTGAACTAACTCTTCTGCTTCTCCTCACAAATTCCTAGTAGCCTTTCCTTTTGCTCAGCACTATTTGTAATCCTGCTGAATGGCTTCTGCCATTACATTTTGTGCATACTTGCATCAGGCTGTGAAGTGATGTCACTCAACAACACCTCTTTTTTCTTTTTTTTAAGCTTTCTGACCATTAAAACTTTTCATAGAAATGCCAGAATCTGTTCTCCCTCCTTGTACTGAAGAATTTGTTTCATCTCTGCTCCATTTGTTGCATAGCTCTTCATAAAATTCATTGTGTTGGTTATTAGTTGTCAGTCTGTACTCATCTTTGTCTTAACTCAGATGTTTAAATCCTCTTTTTTTTCCAGTGATACCCTCCCTGTGTTGCATTCAGGGTTTTTAATGTTGTCCACAGTTTCATGTTGCTCTCTTCTCTCTGATCAGTGATCAGGGTAAGGGATGCAGTGCTTAGATTGTCCTCTCCCTTCCTATTCTGCTTCAGCCTCTTCCTGTGGTTGCTGTGGCTCACCTTCACCTCTTCCCTCATCCAGATCTGAGGCCTTCCCCAGACTGTTTTGCATAGGTGTCCATAAGCAATCATGGCCTTTCTTTGAGTTTTTCTCTGTGTTTGAACTACTTGAAAACCTTTAAGTTTTCCTCAATTTTAGAAAAATCTAGTAAGGAGCTATCACACTCCCCACAGCAGAGGAAAGCTCCCAGGAGCATAGTGCCACAAACTTCCCAAAATAGCTCATACCTTTACTTGGAAGAATGCGCTGACCATTTAGGTGGTCCAGTGCATCGGTGAAATGTATCTGAAAGGTGCCCAGCAGTGATATTCAAATCCAACACCACCAGAAAAACACATGAACATTGGTGGATGCATGCCAAAACCTCCATGCAGGCTTCTAATTTTAGGTTTTAACCTTTCCAGTGCCCTGAAGAAGCCTTCAAAATCTCCAATACCACCGGCCTGTTTGGAAAACATTGGCCTAAATGCTTTACAAGTACTTTACATTGTTATAAAAGTATTAACAAAGCTTTATAGAAATGAGTAATCTGTAATAATTGGTTTCAGCTTCTCAGGCAGCGTGCAACTGCTTATTTTGAGAGAAATGCTTGGCGCAGCTTGAGAAGGAACAGCCAATGCCCCTGCTAGCAGAGGAATGAAGAGCAATAGGATGTAGTGGCACCTCAAGTATCCTTAATTTCAGACATCCTCGGTGACGTTGGCTTTCAGAACTGAAGTGCCTGGATGTGACCACATGCATACATGAGCAGATTATGAAATGATTGATTGCTCAATGAGTATTTTTAATTAGTATTTTCTTTTTAAATGCTCCATCTACCCTCTTCACTCAAGATATTTTTGCCACGTGCAGTTTTTATTGGAGTAAACATAGTCCCTTCAGACAGTTCCTTCAAGCCAGTTCAGAGGTATCTTGATCCTGTTTTGATTTTTTCCTTCCTCTGACTCATTCCTTTAATCCCAGTTATATTTTCTCAAGTGAACTCTACATACTCATATTGACCCCAAGAGTTACAGACTCAAAGAACTGGGGCAGACAAGAGGATATACAGGATAAGAAATCTATTTTAAGCAAAACATTTTTCTTAGGTCATATTCTTTTAGATGTAATGTCTTTGGAACAAGTAAGACTTCAGGTTATTAATATTTCCTATATTCAGGGAGTGAAATATGTTATTGCAACAGACCTGTATTCTACGAGGTGAACTTGCTGCTGATTTTCTCTTTGCTGTTTATGTTGATTGGGGTCCTTCTTGCTTTTCCACGCAGAAGATGAGAAAGGTACTGAACGTTCTCGCTTCTAATGAAGTCTGTTAAGCAGTTCTGAGTTTTAGCTCTGCAGGAAAATGAAGGTTTCAATTGTTTAAGACCCATGTGAAAATGATTTACATGCCAAAATCAATTGATATTTTCAGTCCGTTTTCAGAACTTAGCCTTTTTTTAATTAATAATTCCAATTGTTTTGCAAAGCTGCAATTTATCTGACCCCAGGAGAAAGCAGAGCTCACTTAGGCTATGAAAATCTGAGCCCAGTTTGCACCAGAGGGGGTCAGCCCTGGAGTCCTGAGCACACTCTGCTCCTCTTCAAGTTTCAGTGGCAGAGCACAGTCAGCTCCTGCCAAGAGCACACGGCTGGGTGCACCTCCCAGGAATATCCTGCGCTCAGGAGGCTGGGGAGGCTCACCAAAAGGTAAAGATATATTATGCCTGGTATTGATACCCAACATTTAGAGAGCAAAGCAGGGGGGAGCTAACAGAAGAACTTGTATTTCTTCCTTTCCCTTGACAGTGATGGGCCAGAGGGGGAGGCCATCCTTCTAGGAAGGAGAACACAGCCAGTTACCTGCCCACATCAGCTCCACGGCGTTGCACAAGGCCTCATTTAGTACCAGGTAATGATCTTAATTTAAGCACGCATGTCCCTGCCCTGGCCTCACTACTCTGCATTATGGGCTTGCAAGTTTGCTTATGCTAAAGGGCAGAACAAAAATAAATTTCCATACTCCCAGGCATGTTCCATCAGCCTGTGTTGGAGCATGGGCCAGTGTCCAAATACTTTGGATATGAAGTGAATTTGGGCTCCAGGACAGGCTCAGACCTGCTCATGAAATTGCAGGGCGATGACACCAGGGTCCTGCTTTTATATTTGCAGTTGACTGGCTGCCACCACTGGGACCCCCAGCTGTGACAGCAGAGCTCTCTCTTAAGTGTCCCAGCTTAAAGATGACCTTGGCTTTGCGTGGTCAGCAGGGACAGGGACACTCTGTTTTGTGTTACTGTTGAAGAGGAACTGGAAATTCTGAATTATTTGGGTGGAGCTCTAGCTCAGGTAGACAAAGATTCTATCTCGGTTAATTTTTTTCATGTAAGAGTTTTTGTTTTGATCATGTAGGCTGAACACCTACCCCAAGACAGGGTGTTGTTTTCAGTCTGACAGCCGGTTCTTGCTGGAGGGCTTCGGCAGGGCTGCCCAGAGCTGGCAGAAGGGACTGTCCCGCTGGAAGGTGCCATCCCCCTGTACCGCTTGCTTCGATGCACCTGAAGCTTCTACCCGCTCACGGGGAGGGATTGGGTCGGGTACACTCGGGGGGTACGCGGGGTGTGCTCCCCCCGGCCCCGAGACCACGATGGCAATAGCTCGCAGCGACGGAAGCCCCAGCCGTCCCCGCCGTGTGTCCCGGCTCCTCCCGGGGCGCTGACGGCCCGGCAGCGGGGCCGTGTGCGGGCGGGGCGACAGAACTACAGCTCCCAGGGCCGCGCGGAGCGGTGACATCATGTGCGGTGGCTCGGAGGTCACATGCCCCGCCAGCCCCTTTGTTTTGAGCGGCGCTGGCAGCGCGACCGGCAGCGGCGGAGAGGCCCGAGTGCGCTGCACCGCTCCGGATCGCACCGCTCCGCTCCGCGCCCACCCACCCGACCCGACCTGACCGAGCCTGAGCCCGGCGGCGGCGGCTCCCGCGGGGCGNCGCGGATTGGCCGCGGCGCGGGGGGGGGCGCGCGGGCGGCCCGGGGTGAAGGTGAGCTGGAGGGCGGGACGGGAGGAGCCATTTTGTGCCGCCGCCTCCGGCCGCGCTTTCCCTGCCTCTGCTCGGTTTCGGTGCCGCGCTGTTCCCTGCGGGAGCGGCTCCCGCGGGCTCGCTGCCCGGTTGTGCCAGGGCTGGGCGCGGGCGGGTCCGTTCCGCAGCTTTCCGCGCTGGTTCCCGGTCGCTCGGGGGGCCGGGCCGCGCTCCAGCGCGGCGGGCACTGCCCGGGGTCGGATGTTGTGCCATCTGGCTGAACCCCGGAGCCCTGGTAACACTGTGCTCAGACTCGGCTTTCGTTTACTTCAGCAAAATATGAATTACGGGCAAGTACGACAGCGAAGCCAAAGGGGAAGGATTGTGACTTTTTTCACGGTTTCTTCCCCATACATGAATAATACTACGCAGTGTGCTTTTTTTCCCTCCTGTTTTCTCCCTCTTCAGTGGGTGTGGGCCCTTCTGAGGGGCCTTTTCGCTTACAAAACGGTACATAAAGTGTTCTGCAGTTTTAAGGTGTCCCTTTGCGATTCTTGTTTTTGTTTTGTTTTAGTTCGTAGTCATGACTCTAATGTCCAAATCAGTTCCTGTTTTTTGCGGCGTGACTTTTGAGGGCACTTATGGCTTTTTTGTGTGTGTGTCACTAGCTAGGATTACTACTGAATTTTTACATTTTTTCTTCTTTAAAAATCAAAGTGATGTCTTGCATTAGAATAAAAAACTTCTGCTGTTCAACTAACTCTCACCGTGTCAGTCAGTTTGATGACTGAATTCTTGTTTACTAGTTAATCGGTGTTCTTAAAGACTTCATCTTAAACATTCAAATCCTCAATATCCGTTGTAAAACAAGAATCTTTGTTTTTTTAGTGTTTTTCATGTCACAAAGATGAAGGAAAAGTAAATGTGTTTGTTTTTCACTAGAGGGAAAGGTTATGCTTTCTTTCCCCACCCCCTGTTCCTTTCCAAACAAAAACAGCACGTGCTGCGGTTTCGGCAGGCTGCTGCAGTGAGGAGTTTGTTCTCTCTGCCTCTCGTGGTAACCACACACCTGAGCCTGCCCACCGCCTTATCTCCCATCGCAAAACACCCGCAATCGGCCAAACCTGCCGTTCCCAGGCCCCGGAATGAGAACACCATTACCGCGGCTAGGTTTCGTTTCTGGGGGTGCTGGGGTTGCTCGTTCTCCCCCGGGGGTGCTGCTGCTCACACCGTGCCAGGTGACAGCACACAGGAGGCGTCCTGTGCCGCTGGCTCTGCCCTTCCCAGCGCCTCCTTTTCTCCCCTCACAGGCGGGCAGCGCTCCGGCCACGCCAGGTGCCGGCAGCGGTGGGCACGGGCTGGGCATCACCTCCCCTGGCAGCCGCAGGAGCCCAGCGCAACCTCAGGTACTCGAAAAGTGCAGCCCGAGGGCGAGCTCTGGAGCTCGGGCACAGCTGGGGACAAGGTGTCGCTGAAGGGCGAGCTCAGAGGCACACAGGGCACAGAAACCCAGCTGCTGCCAGGACTGTGGGTGAAGGGGCGGGGGTAACATGCACCAGGAGGAGTTTAGTGTGTAATTTATTTACTGATAGAGGGTGTCAGGGCAAACGTTTTATAGACTTCTTCTACCACCCTGTGAATTGGGCTTGTAGGGTATTCCTGAGGAGCAGCTTGTGTAGGCAGGCCCACAGACAGTGTAGGTGAAGGAAATAGAGGAACCTGAACTCGTGCTGAACCCCGCTTAACTCAGAAATACATATGTGTGAGGTAACATCCGTGTCAGAGCTATGTCTGTGTTTGTAAACCATTTCTAAACCTGTTGATGGGACGTGTGATTTGTTTTTATTTTCCAATTTTTCAAGTGGGCAGACTTTGAATGCTTAAGACCCATCCTTGCTCAGACAAGCAATCCAGTAGATTTTGTATTATTTCTTTTCTCTTTGAACAAAAAAATTCCCAGAACTTGTCTTTGGGGAAAAAAATATATTTTTCCTTTGTTTCGTTTAAACTTACTGAAGAGATCTAAGTGCTAAATTCTCTGAATGACTGGTGTTTTACAGTGCAGGGTCTGTAGGCAGGTAAGGCATATAAGAACCTTTAAAGAACCTCTACATACAGAAAAGATGCAGACAGATCTGTCCTGCTGTGTTTCCCCTCTTTGCACAATATCCAGCTCAGGCTCAGGTTCCCCTCTGCCTTTCCCACTTTGGGGCAGGCATCTGGAAGGTGACATTTTAAAACTGCCAGAGCAAGATTTGCAGGAAGGCAACACATATATGTGATAGAGCTGGACATGTGACACTGTTACTGATAGGCTTGTGAAATTGTTTTGCTGAAGCAAACCTGCAGAAGTAATTAACTGGATAGAAATTGGAGGAAACTACATTCAAAAACAGTAAGAAATTGAAGGAAAGTACATTCAAAACCAGTAAGTTCTGCAATGAAGTGGGATTCTTTCTCCTTTTTAGTATCTTATTTGTGAATTTACAATATCTATCCCCCTTGATTAGTTTTTGCTCTGCAGATTTTTTTTTATTCTCCCATTTCTTTAAACCATTAGGACATTTTAAAAAATCATTTGCTGTCCACTAATTTTGTAGTGTTCCAAGCATAAAGAAGACATTGCTTCCTGCAATTGTAACCCAGAGCCCTTGTTTCTGGTTATTAATGATTGCATAATACAGCACTGTCTTAACTTCTCACATAATGAGAAAGATACCATCTTGAAGAATTTTTACTAGTTGCTGTGTTTTGTCCTTTCATGCAATGTGTCAGGGTCTTGCCTCTCATTTCAGGCTAACTTTCCATTAGCTTTTGTGAAATTTGTCTGATTTAAATCTGTGATGCTGGAATTCAGCCTTTAGTGCTTATATTTATATTTGTTCTGTTAAATTTCCCTTTACTGCTGCTGCTTTGTTTCTGCCCACTTCTCATGCTAGTAGTATATAGTTAGTTGCAGATGAAATTCAGTGTAGGGGGTAGGATTTTAGCAGCAGAGCTGTAGAGGTGCAGGGGGTGGTTGTTGGTGTTGTTTTGTCTCGGGCCTGTGTCATTCCAGGGTGAAGTGATTGTGCAATACATGGGATAGAATGTCAGCTACAGATCAGATTGTCCATTTGTGCCTCGTTAGTCTCTCTGAAGCAATCAGTTATTAGATAGGCTCATTGCAACAGTGTTTTTCAGGCATCAGAGTGACAATTGGTCCTATTTTAAGTCAAATTAAAACTAAGTATTTTGTAAGGTAAACGAGCCCAGTACCAAGAATCTACCTTGTAAATTTGTGTAAAGAATTTTATTGGGAACATGATAGTTTTAGAACCTCTTTTCTCAATGAGTGAAGGTACAGCCTGCATTCTTTCCTTGCTGTTTGTTCAGATGGTGCCTTTTAAAGGTGCTGTGTAAAAAGGCTGTTTAAAAAAAGCACGTTCATTGTGTTCTATATTAAGTGATGACGTGGCCAGTCTGGGACTGGGTAATTGCAGTTCTGAGGATGGGAGCTCATCAGGAAGTGAAGTTGCCGTGAGGAGTTGGTGTTTCCTGACTGTGCATTCAGGGAAACTGAATAAAACCTTTGGGAGGCATGAAAAAAATTTCCATAAACTGCAGAATAATTCAGTTTGTGGCCTTGTAGATGTACAAATAAATATTACAAGCATTTGAAATTGTACCAATGCCAGGCCTGAGAGGGTGCTTTGCCAACCTCTTGCTACCTCAGTAAGTCTTTGTGTACATTTAGCCAGGTCATTTTTAAGCTCAGCAGAGGCAGAAAGCCCTGTTGTGGTTGCTGTCACTACCTCTAACATGCTACTTGCAAAGTCAGCTGCATTTTCTTCACCTACACACTCTAATATTGGCACACGCAAACGTTTGAGTATTTGATTTTTGCAACTTCAGTGCTCTGATAATGTGTGTGTGTGTTTGCATGCTGGGAGGAACCTTTACACTTGCACTTGAAACTGAAAGGTGTTCAAGCAAAAACTTCTGCTAATAATTATTTGCCAGTAGGGCTTTGGAAACAGAAAATCTCCCTGCCCTCAGCAAGTTGCTCTTTGTTCTGTTTCCAGTAGTTCTACACAAACAAATGTAGTTCATCTTTCATTCTGTTTTGTTTGCTAGCAGTTTACATTCATTTTTATTTGAATCATAGGTTATCAGTGAACTAATTTTTAATGTTAGGGATGAACAGGTAAAAACTTACGATCAAGGTTATTTGCTGAGATCACAGATTGCTATTTAACACTAGTGTTATGAGGCTTCATTATGATAGCCTTTATAATGAAAATGGAGTGATTGCCCAATAAAAGCTTTTGCTGTTAGAATTTCAGTCTTCCACCCCGCTTTTTGACTAGTGCTGTTATATTAGTACTTTGGCGGTTCCAGCTGAAATGAGGATCACACTGAAAAAAGGGAGAAGTTCAAGCTCTGGATCAATATCCAGGAAATCTTCAGCTTCTGTCAGCCAAGTGATTTCTGGAGCTGAGATATTGAGGTTTTCCATCTTGCACACTAATGCAGTACCAGTGATGCTGGGACATTTAGAAAATTACCATCCAGGGCAGCTGTTTTCTGGGTATATTTTACATTTAACATGTGCCACATAGTGCTGCACTGCCCTGGGCAAGGTGCACACTGATTTGCCCTATGCCACCTCCAGGAAAGTTTAGCAATTTCACCAATTCTTACAGTGAGCAAACAAGTATCTTGTCTAATTCCTGTGATGAAGCTAAGAGTGTGTCAGACTGAATACTGAGGTGTTTTAATTTTTCAGATCATTGCACCAAGAAGGAGAACCTCTGCAAATTTTTCTCAATGACTCTATAGCCAACTGATGTAACAATGGTACTAATATTGGGACGCAGACTGAATAGAGAGGAGAGCGGGATACGAGATTCCCCTGCAACCAAGCGGAAAGTTTTTGAAATGGACCCAAAATCGTTGTCAGGCCCTGAGTTTTTCGACTTCTCCTCGGGATCATCCCACGCAGAAAGCATCCTCCAGATCTTCAATGAATTCCGAGACAGCCGGCTGTTCACAGATGTCATCATCTGCGTGGAGGGCCGGGAGTTCCCGTGCCACCGCGCCGTGCTCTCAGCCTGCAGCAGCTACTTCAGAGCCATGTTCTGCAACGACCACCGGGAGAGCAGGGAGATGCTGGTGGAGATCAACGGCATCTTTGCCGAAGCCATGGATTGCTTTTTGCAGTACGTGTACACGGGCAAGGTGAAGATCACCACGGAGAACGTGCAGTATCTCTTCGAAACGTCGAGCCTCTTCCAGATCAGCGTCCTGCGTGACGCCTGCGCCAAGTTCCTGGAGGAGCAGCTGGACCCCTGCAACTGCCTGGGCATCCAGCGCTTCGCCGACACGCACTCGCTCAAGACACTCTTCACCAAGTGCAGGAACTTCGCGCTGCAGACGTTTGAGGACGTGTCCCAGCATGAAGAGTTCCTGGAGCTGGGCAAGGACGAGCTGATTGATTACATCTGCAGCGACGAGCTGGTGATCAGTAAGGAGGAGATGGTGTTCGAGGCCGTGATGCGCTGGGTGTACCGCGCCGTCGAGCTGCGCCGGCCCGTGCTGCACGAGCTCCTGACGCACGTCAGGCTCCCGCTCCTGCACCCCAACTACTTTGTTCAGACTGTGGAAGTGGACCAGCTGATCCAGAACTCCCCAGAGTGCTATCAGCTGCTGCACGAAGCCAGGCGATACCATATCCTTGGGAACGAGATGATGTCTCCCAGAACTAGGCCACGCAGGTGAGGAGATTTTTTTCGCCTTTTTTCCTACAGAAAGACATGATTTGATGTACTGATGTTTGATGTGTGCATGCCTGGAGAAAAATCTCTTGCAGATTATTTTACTTTGCTAAATTCTGGAGCTGCTGCAGTTACACTTCTGTACTTCCCCACATGTGTGAAGCTCAAGTGTCTCTTGAGAATGTGCATAAATCAGTCTTTTTGCCCAGAGCACTTTACTGCTCTGAAAAAAGGTAAGTGAAGCTATATTACCTTGCAAGTAAAATACTTTGTTAAGGTTAATATTTGCTAGGGGAGATCTTAAGGTACTTCATATAATAGCAGTGTTTCGAAGAGAGCTCACTGTGCTGTGGCAGGTAAACCACTCCATTTCCCCACCTTTCTTTTTGTAACGAAGTCATGGAAATGTACAGCATACCACAAAGGATGTGGATGGGGGTAATATGTATTTAGAGCATTTCCTTGCTGCATCACAAATATTTTACAGGTGGAGTAGGACGTGTGTTTGTAATAGACAGCAAAACAACAGGTTCTTAACTCTAAATAAACCAAATATTGTATTTTTAAAGAATCATGAAGCAGTTCCTGAAGTATTTCATGCTCATTTGGTGACATTTTAATAATTCAGAATTGCTGCCACTTAATAATGTGTTACACAAATAGGTGACTGAGGTTGCAAGAAGAAATGAGGAAGAATCCATTAGTGGCATTTATGAGCAATGGCTATTATGATTCTTTTTTTTCCTGAAAAATATTTTCCCAGCCTTATGTCAGCGATAGTAGGCACAATAGTTTATAGTTAACTCCAGCTGATTTAAGCTGTTCTTTATAAAATCATGTTATGTTAAGGTGATGCAATGATGGTCTAGACAGACAGATTGTGTTAGGAATTACTCCTCTTTGTTTACTCTTACTCATATGTGGTTGCTGTACGGTGACTGTGCAGGGAGCCTTTATTTTTTTGGCAGGTGTTAAAGGCTTGCTTAAGGGGGAAAAAAAACCACTCGGCAATGTTTGCCCCATTAGTGGCTTTCCTGTCATCAGTTCTGCCATGAGAGAAGATGCTCTTAAAGTCCCTGCAACCCTTGTCCCAGGCTTTTTAAGCTGTGCACTGCCATGGTGGGGTATTTGAAAGCATTTGGATCACAGCAGTTTGGGAATTGCTGCAGTGATCGTTTCTGAGTCTGGGCCTGAGGGAGGGACCACGGGAGTTCAGACAGCTGGAGGGGGCTGCAAGCTGCAGTGTTTAGTTTGGTGTTTGTTCTGCAGCTAAGGAAGGCAAATCCGCTCAGAATTTGTCAGTGTGTGGGGTGTATGTGCTTGAGAATCTGAACATCCCCCGAGCGGGGCTCCAGTTTGCAAATGAAGTACCTTGCCTAGTACAGGTGGGTTTTGAAGCCAGGGGGCTTTGTTGGTTTTACTGCTGGGTTTATTAAACTGCAGTGGGAGTTTGAGTAGGCAGGAGCAAGAGAAGTAATTTACAAAGAGAAAAACTGGCTGGCCTCCCAGCAGGAATTTTTTCCCCTTTTCTATATTACATTCATGGAATAGTTCTTTGTCATTTGTTTCTGTTGCCTGTTTGTTTCTGTTGCCTATAGCAAAAAGAGATCATGTTTTAAAATAGTTACCAGGTCCCCCTTCCCCCATGTTTTCCTCACACCTTTTCTTGGCATTTTCGGGGGGCTTTGGGGAGGGGAGGGCATTGGAGAGCTCTTTTCCTTTTTTCTCCAATGTCTTTTCTATATAAACTGTTTCTAAAAGGAGACAGGCTGCAGGATAAAAAATTTCCTCACCAGTGCTTCTACTGAAACTTCAGGAAATAAATTGTGATTGGTTGTATGGATATGGATACACCTGTGGATGAAGTGGGTTCTATTTGTTTTTTCAAAGAACAGACTACATTGGAATTCACAAGTTTTTTTGTTTTTTTTTTCTTTTTGAAGTCAGTGAAGTTACCTGAAGTAAATTGAAGTTTAAAGTGTGGCGTAACTGTTGTGTTTGCCACTAAGGCATCACGTGCAAATGGTGAGAGCCTTTCAGTTATGGACTTGCAAGGACACAGTGACATCTTGAGGCTGTCCCTCCTGCTCCCTGAGCCTGTCCTGTCCCTCCTGGTTCTGTTGCACACCCAATCTCCAAGCTGAGGCCAAGCAGTGAGCAGTAACACATTTCCATACCCAAAACAGCAGGGCCTCTTCCTGCTGTGTGCTTTGAGTTATCTTCAGGCTTTCATCCAAGCTGCTGTTAAGCTGTCTGGTAACAATACACGAGTGTCCTCTTTAACTAGAAGTTATGATGTTTATACATTTTAATGTGTCCATTTCCATTGCCTTTGAAAAGCTTTAATGGAGTCCCTTATTTTTCCCACTCGGGGATGGGTTCCTATTTCACTTTACATTTTACCTCATTTACACCCAAAATTGATTTGGCAGCGAGGAACAGAAAAGCAGTGATTTACCAGAATTAATGTGATTTGTTTGAATTTCTGTAATTTGTTTTCTGAACTTACCACAGTTTGAATGTGATTTGTTTGAACTACTGAAAGTTCTTCTGTCCAGCTCATGCTGTGCTGGTTGGTGTTCTCATATCATCAAGAGGTGTGTGTGGAGCTCAGGACCCCTGGAAAGCCTGCTGTTGGGAATGCATGGAATTGTATGACACTGTTGGTTGTCTTCTGCTCCCTCTTTTTCATTTAATGCACCTATTCTTGGTGGGGTAGTGTCTCCTGGAATCTTTAGAGCCTGTTTTAGCATCTGTGTTACTTTGCTGACATTTTTTCTTCTGAGGGCTACAAGAAAGGCTTCCTGTACCACTGGTTGAGGTCACAGCTTTTTCTAACCTTCATTTAAATATATCCTTGGTTCTTTTCTGGAATTAGCCTTTGCCTGGATGTTCTTTTTGTGTATTCCTACCACATTTTACTATTTTTAAAAACGGATGTGCCCTCTGTCATTTGAAAAAAAAATTGAAAGTAAACATAAACCTGCGCAGTGCAAGACTCATTCAAGAAAATATAACTGAGAAAATTTTTCTTAACTGAAGAAAGAATATGGTCATATAGGTACTAAAATGCTGGGAAAATTCTTTGTTCTCTTTGGATTTGAAATACTGTGCTAAATGATTCTTTTCTGGGAAAACTCCATCACAGCAATTCATAAAGAGCTCTCTCCAAGCAAAGATTTTTGGTTCATTTAGTTTTAAACCAAAGGCTGATAATCTGGCACAGTCATCTTTTCAGTGAGTGAATGGAGGCCTTAATTCTAATCTAGAAAGTAACGCACAGACAAACCTCTTTGTACACAGTTAGCTGGTGTCTTTGGGCTCTCTTCTAAGGCAAATTATGAGTGTCTTGCTTTTATGGAAGTTCTTTTCCTGGGTAATACTTTGTTGGCACAGGAACTTCCCCTCTCTTACTCTTTGAGAGATTCTTTTCAGAGTTGTTCTCAAAAAAGCAAAAACCAGTAAACAGTAAATACATAGAAACCAGGAAGGCGCATGACTTCAAAGCTGAGCAGCTGCCAAGAGTTTCTTCTGCCGGGTTCAGGTGCATAAGTGCCATTGCTCAGACACCTCTCATTTATCTCATCCTGGAGGATGGTACCATTTAGCATTGCCTTTGCCTGGTTACAATATTCTGGGTAGAAACATATATGGAATATCTCAATATGGTGTGTGGTGACAAGGAGAGAGAAGGGCTGCCTGGTTTTATACATGGTGTTTCAAAGCAGAGAAAGCCTCATCAGGATTTGTAGGTGAATATGTGCATTAATTCATATTAGGAACTCTAGGGACAGATCATGCAACTTTTACCTTAAATCCAGTCAGAAGTCTTTTTTTCTTTATTTTGGAGAGAAGACTGCAGTACTCAGCAATAGTATGAATGTCTGTTCTATGAGATGCCTATTCACAGTGGGTTGATTGTACAAAGCACAACACAACAGAGCAAAAAGGCTCATCAAAAATAAAATCAATCTTGCATTCAGTTTTGCTTAACTGACAGCAGTCCTTGAAATAACTATGTCAGTGCAAAGTGCTTTAATTTGAAAATGCCCAGAAAAGAAAGGAGTTTGACAAATGCTTACAAGAAATTATAAGTCTGAGAGGGGGAATAAAGGTGGTCACAGTTTAAGTTGCACATCAAAGATAGATGGTTGATTCTCTACATTCAAATGTGCATTAATTTTTGTTAGATAAGTTTTGTTACTGCTGTGATTATAGAATATGTATAATGCAGAAGCATCTGGTTAGCAGGAGAATGAGTGTGTGAAATAGCACTTAAAGGTCTATTTGGGTACATTGCAGATTGTCTAATGCCTAATTGATTCCCACTGAGTTTTAGTTTTTGGTTTAGGGTTTGAATTTTTATTTCAGCATTCCTTAATGTTTCCTCCTATCACTGCTGTTTTCCATTTTACTGTGCATTGGCTCTAAGGTCTTTTTGGTTTTCCTTATTTTGGTGACTACATTCCTTCCACTTTTAAATATTTGGAATATTTAGGTGCTGTAAAGTAAAGCTATTATTAATTTTGTAAAGCTCGGGAGGGGGAATGAAGACTGATTTCATTGTGAAACAGATTGCTCATCTCATTGTCTCTGGCCTGGCTTGAACTCTGTTTCCAATCTATGTGTACAGTTAAAGGCAAAATATTATTAGAGTAAGGGCTTTCTGTGTTGTTTAATTACATGGTTTATACATAGAACATTGTGCAGTGCAGCTCCACCACTTACACAGGACACCTGTCAGTGTGGTAACCTGCTGTGTAATGAGACAGCTGGAAACGGTGAAAACCTGTTTGCTAAATGACTCTCTCTTTTATTTTCTGTTTTCATTGTTGTGGAAGTTAAATAGTATTTTTTCTGATTTTCGCACAGTTTTGAAGACAATACTAATAAATGTCTCCTACATCTTAATTTTCTGTGTTCACTTTTTTAGATCAACTGGTTATTCTGAGGTGATAGTTGTTGTTGGAGGCTGTGAACGAGTTGGAGGGTTTAATTTGCCGTACACGGAGTGCTATGATCCCGTGACAGGAGAGTGGAAATCACTGGCCAAACTCCCAGAGTTCACAAAGTCTGAGTATGCGGTGTGTGCTCTGCGGAATGATATTCTTGTTTCAGGTGAATAATCGTAAAAAATTCAAGAGTTTTTTCCTTTCTTGGTTGGGTTTTGTTGTGTCTGTTTGTGGGGTGTGTTTGTTTTGGTTTGCTTTTTAAGTAGCGTGGCAGATCTTTGTGCTGTGAACTTCCAGAAGCTCAGCTGAAAGTCACTTTCTGCTGTGAACACCAGCCACAGCACGATCTTACTGTAAACAAAAGTGTTTTCTGGAGTTTTTGTTTGGCATGAATGTGCAGTTTTTTACAGCTGATTCCAGGACATCAATTGTATTTAAAGAGACCAGCTAACAGCTGCTTTGAAATACAGCAGGAGCCTGTGTGCAGCAACAGCTGGGAAAACTACAGACAAAAAAATCCCAAGCAGGCTTTTCCCAGCAGCATATCCAGTCCTTCAGCAAGGGAAAATTACAGGGTTCAGACAGCAAGCTCTGTGTGACCAAAGAAATGGTCTCCTCAGGTGTGTGTGTGCCTGTGTCACTTGAACAAAGTGTGAAACACGGAGATCTCACAGAGCGGACAGAGGAGGGGTGGGAGGGATGTGCCACGGGCAGGGGATTTCAAGGGTCTCACCCAGGCAGTGACACTCCAGGAAATTGGAAGAGCTTGGGCAAAAGCCATTCAAATGCATTCCAGCTTCAAGAAATAATCTAGTGTGATCTTAGCATTATGGGAAAGGAAAGCATGAGGAAAACAACTTGCTGTGGAATTTCATCTTTGAAATCCACTGCAAATTAGTTCTTCAGTGTAATGTATGAATACTGGTAGATCCTTTTTACATCCCAAAAGGGGATGTAAAGTTTTCATTGCCCACTCTAGAGGGGCATGTTAGTAGTTAGCATTACCCATTCAATAATTATTCAGATTGGCATATGTTTCATTTTAAAGGTGGAAGAATCAATAGCCGGGATGTCTGGATATATAACTCACAACTTAACATTTGGATCAGAGTTGCCTCCTTAAATAAAGGCAGATGGAGACATAAAATGGCAGTTCTTCTGGGTAAAGTAAGAGAAGTATATTTTAATTTTTTCATAGTGGGAATGTTTGCTGTATATAAGAAAAGAGTGGAGAAAATAACTGAAGTCTTGCTTTGTATTTCATATCAAATAATTTAAAAAATGCATATTTTCAAATAAAAATGTTAAACAATTAGGCTCATCATCAGTTAGACACTACCCATGGGCATGAAAATCATCTTACCGCTCATTTATTTTTTGTTGTTTTTTTTCTCATCATTGAAGTGGCTTATTTCCAACAAGCAATTTTTTGGGAAGCAAAGAAGCATCTAGATTTGCCTGTGCTTCTAAAGTGCTGTCTCTCAGTTTCTGTAGTTATTAACAGAAAGTGATACTATGCTGAATGTTGGCAGTTTTATTTAATGTTTTATTTTGAAATTAAGCCAACACGTGGAATGTAGAAATGGGAAGTTCTGCTGTATTTTGAAGGCATATATGCCTGAACATAAAACCTCTAGTTGGGACTCCCTTAGTGAAAGTTAGAAAAGATGTGCATGTGGTGTCACTTGATCTTAGAGATGAAACATGCAGCTAAGCAAGCAGAGGGAAGAAGGTAATCACAAATAATGAGGAGCTCTGCTTCCTACATACGAAAGGAGAGACAAAAAAGTCGAGTTTACAAACTGAGAGGAGAAAATATTTCTGTAAGCAAGTAGGGAAAAAGCAAAAGGTAAGCTCAGATGGGTGTTTGCTGCTGCTGTTGTTGTTGAATGTTGTCTAAAAAAAAGAGAAATACAGAGAAACACCTTTTCTAACAAATGCTGTTCAAATAGGAAGTTTCTACTGCAGTATTAATAATACTATGCTTCGGCATGTGTTTGCAGTGTCATTCCACATGTGACTGAATGGAACTCTCCAGGGAGTCTTTACCTGTTAATTTTAGACTGTTTTTTACCTCCTGTGTATAAATTAAAAATCCGATGAATGTGCCCCTTGACAAACGTAGCAAATCAGCTTGAAATTAATTTCATTTGACATTTAAAGGTAATGCCTGCTGTGAACACGAACTGATGGCAGTTTTTTCACCCCTTTGTGCAGGTGTATGTGGTGGGAGGCTATGATGGGCAGAACCGCCTGAGCAGTGTGGAGTGCTATGACTCCTTCTCCAACCGCTGGACCGAGGTGGCTCCCCTGAAGGAGGCCGTGAGCTCCCCAGCTGTCACCAGCTGTGTGGGCAAACTCTTTGTCATCGGGGGTGGCCCTGATGACAACACCTGTTCTGACAAGGTCAGTTAGCTCTGTTGGGTTGCATCTTCTATCCACAGCAAACAGCATTGTTAGTTTAAAACCAGGTCCCACAGGGAATCTGCTTGAACTGTTTTTTGCTGGATGGAGTGTGGAATTATTCTAATACAAAAAGTACATAGTAGTACTATGTACTACTGTAATTGAGTGATACACTGTTACTGTGGACTTTCTCATAGATACATTGCTCAAGTCTTTGGCTTCACAAGTTCTGTGAATTCTTAAATGGGAGAGTTTGGAAAACAGTATCAAACATCGTGCATCTGTATAAATTATTGATCTATGGATCTGCATTTATGTTGACTCTGTCTCTCCTTGTGTAAGCTGCATGGGCATGCCAGCTGTTAATTCAGTTGGGCTTTAACTCTGAAAGGCCTGTCTTGTTCCCAGGTTCAGTCCTATGACCCTGATACCAATTCCTGGTTGCTGCGTGCCACCATCCCCATTGCCAAGAGATGCATCACGGCCGTGTCCCTCAACAACCTGATCTACGTTGCTGGTGGGCTCACCAAAGCCATCTACTGCTATGACCCCATTGAGGACTACTGGATGCATGTACAGAATACATTCAGCAGACAGGTAATTATCAATGAAATACATGTAGACAGCTGAAAGGTAATTTTTGACATTGTTATTGTGGCATTAAATAAGTATGCGTTTGCTGAACCCTGATGAAATTGCATCTCTGATTCCATTCTTGCTTTACTTCTTCATCTGTATAACTCAAAACCACACAGAAGAGGAAGTTTCTGAACCAGTAGCTTTTCAGCTGGGTGTCACTGTTAGCCAGTCCAGACTTTGCTTGAGAGCTGTTACTGTTGAAGAGCAGTATAGTGGATGATGATTTCATTGTAGAGGAATTACCTTCTGTTGCGTGTTTTGATTTAGACTGAAGGTAGTAATTTCCTTAAAATTGGTTAAAGCCTTTCAGAGTAACAGGAAATACTGAAGGCTGTTTTTACAGTGTGAAAAAGCCCAGAAAGTGTCTGACTTCAGCAGTGACAGCTTCATCACTTCCACATATGGGGCACTGAGCAGGATTTGAGCATGTGTCCCCTCAGTAGTGAAATGTGTGTGCAGCAGTTACATTTCCCCATGTTTTTAAAACACCAATCACATACTCCAACGTATTACCTTAAGAGAAATCTGTTCTTTTTTTCCCAGCCTTCCCTCTGTTCCTCTCTTTTAATCTGTGTTCTCTGTTTAACTGAATATTTTTTCTATGCCTGCTTTTGAGGAAGAAATAAAATCTTATCTCTATTTCAAGTAAGACACAGCACTGTTTTCTCTTGTGCACTCTTTTTAGTCATGCCTTTTCCCCTCTCCCCGTTTACATCCCTCTTCATTATCTGTTACTCCTCTAAGGTGCTTCTCCTTGTTCCCATTCTTTGCATTAGTAGTACCTACTGGTGTCCCTCTTCTGAAAACCTTTGTTCTCTCCTCCTTTCCCTATCTCAGATCCTTAAATGGTAAGTACAGCGTTCAGCTGTATTTCATTGTTTCCTTTGTCTGAGCTACATGTAGTAAAGGCTTAGATCTGAAATTGTCTTTTCTTTAGGACTGTGCTGTTGCTTTCCCTAATTTTTGTGCTTTCTGCACTGGCCCTTTCAGGAGGGAACAGGCTGTTTACAAAAGGCAGTCACAGTGCTGCCCTCCTGCACTGAGGCAGACATGCACAAATCAAGCCTTGCTTTTTAAATAACCGTATATTCCCTTGTGTTTTCTTGCAACAGGAGAATTGTGGCATGTCTGTGTGTAATGGAAAAATCTATATCCTTGGTGGAAGACGGGAGAACGGTGAAGCCACAGACACTATTCTTTGTTATGACCCTGCAACGGGCATTATCACAGGAGTAGCAGCCATGCCCAGGCCAGTATCGTATCATGGCTGTGTGACCATTCATAGATATAATGAAAAAGGCTTTAAACTGTAATTTTTCTTTTATTGAAAAAAAGAAGAAGAATGAATCCAGTGGTCTGCTGCAAGAGGCTTTTTAAAGATTCCTGAAGTGGGAATTCCCTGCCTAAGTGTCATATGAAAATTATATCCTGTGCCTTTAGAAAAAGGGTTAATTTAACTTACCAAACAAATCTGCAAACCTATCAAGTAACCAGAGTTCAGTTGTATCTGCTGTGGGCTCTGATATGAGAGCAGGACGTTGTACAGTGGTCGGAAAGTTTGCCCTATGTGTGATCAGTAATTCAAACCTTGAAAGCTTTTTGGGGAAAGTGCCTTCAGCATTTGTGCCTGTGTCTTTAAAAGCAATATCTGCAAGGTGTTTCCAGTTCTGCTAATGGGAAAAATGCATAGGCAAGTAAATCCCAAAGAATCATCTAGGATAATTATCTGCAGTTTTAAAAGCTCAGTTATTATTCAGATGCATCATTCTTACAAGCAGATTACTTGGCTTAACCAAGTAGGTTTTTTTGTCAGATCATGCATGGGTTGGAATTAATAAAAAAAAACCACAAAATAATGAAAACAAAACCAAAACACCAGCAAAACAAACTACATTGGACAAATATGAGAATCTTTGAGGAATGCTTTCTTCTGAAGGAGGAACTGGTTATTTGGTGAGCCACTACAACACACTGCATTGATGATTGTGTACCTTAACCCTGTGGAACTTACTCATAGTGTTGTTAAACGTCAGGCAAAGAAGTACAAGGCTACATGACATGGAAAACCAGTGGGTTCAGGCATCTGTGAGGCAAAGTTTGAATCCCAGTTTTTACCTTTTTGAATAGTATGGGTGAAGGCTGAAAGTTACTGGGTTCACTCTTTGCTCACTGCAATGTCTGAACTACTTAAGAAATAAAAGGATGTTGAACTCCGGATTCTCCCAGTTTTCTGAATCACATTATAAATTACCTGATGATAGAGGTGGGGACTTGAGTTTGTGCCCTACAGCTTATAAATTGGTCTTTTGGCTATCTCATCTGCAGGGATGGCAGAGTATCCACCAAGTATTTCTTGGCCTTTCTTCAGACAATCACTGTAGCACAGTTAAACTGCTGTATAAGCTGCTTGGCCACAGAAGTTCTGGAAAGGTCCCTCCTTTCACCAGAAAAATATCTGTGGACCTGTCCATGTAGCCATGTGCCATGTTTTGGGTAATTTTGATGCCTAGGAAGGACCTGTATTTTGATTCACCACCATTATTGGGTTGGATTTTTTTCAGTAAAGGTATTTTTTAAGTCCTTCCTAGATTTTTGTATTAGGACTCCTTATTTCCAGTACACAGCTGTACAGTTGAGGCACAAAGTTCATAAAAACTGAAATAGCACTTGAGAGTTGGAAAATGGATAGGATTGTCTGTGTACCAATTTCCTGTAAATCACCAAAACCCTCAGGAACTGCCTTTCAAAGGAATTCTGAGGACAGCAGCCAGTAGGGAAGTTGGTCAGTGCCAGGGCAGAAAAACCCCATAAAACCCCTGCAGAGCCAGCCCTGCCCTCGGGGTTCTGGTCTCTGTGCTTGCTCAGGAGGGTGAAAACAAGCACCATCTCTGGAACGTTGTTTGTTCCACTGGACTTTCCTCATCTGTTTTCCCAGAGTATTTCTTCATGAGATGGAAATTCTGACCCTCAGTGAAGCTGTGCCAAACTGGGAGTCACCATTTTCAGTAACATGGTCATGAGTTTTAAAGAGCACTGGGAGCTGCACTTTGGGATGCATTAACTTCTAACCTCAGGAAAGGACACAAATTTCAGTTTCTGCCTGAATACCAAACACTGCTTTGGATGTGGTAAGAATACTGATAAAATACAAATCATTGCATATCAGTGATGTAATCAGGAGGGCAGTCCCTGAGCATGTACATTCACATTGCCCTAAAAAGAAAATCCTTTGGAAATGTAAGATAAATGAATCAGATAAATTAATCCTTTTCTAGGTTTCATCTGTTTCTGCTCACCAAGTTTTACTTTCAAATGGCAATTTCAGAACCTGTGAATAAGGTCTGTTGATTGCTATGGTAATTGCCCTGTAACTGATTTTATGTACTAACAGTGTATATAGCTTGTGCCATCTTGTAAATGAAAAAGTCAAAGACTATAGGAGCACTTAAGTAGAGATGCAATTCGAAAAATATCCTCCTTTCCTTTGATTTCCTCTTGTTTGTATTCAGACTTGTAATGTTATCATGCTATACTGTTTTTAAACAGTGCTTATTCTGTAGGTGTAGACCAGTGTCATTTAATCTGTTTATAATACTGCACTACTCTGTAAATAACAAGATACTGCTTTCCATGGTTTTGAAGATTCATTTTATAGTTCAGTTGTCTTTTCTTAACAACTTATGTACTGTTACTGTTACTTATTTTTGAAAATGACAGTGTTTAATGAACCAGTAAATGCGGAAATGTAGATGCAGAAAACTTCTGCTTACAGTTCTTGAGAACCTCTATCAGAGCTGAACAGTTACAGGTGTGGAGCACTGCTAAATGGCAGTTCTTATGCAATGATTTCTTTAAAACAGGCAGTGAGTTGTTCTTCTTGCTTGTTAACTCTGTAAATAATTTGCACTTATGGCCTGCTCTGTTACAGCAATTATTCTTAGATGCACTAGAAAAGAACAATTTGACCTTGATTTAATGAAAATGTACTATTTTTTAGAAGGATGCATTTATTTGGAAGCCGCATTCCTGAGCCACTTGTTCTCCAATGCATTTCACTTAGGTATGGATGGATTCCAAGATTTAAACTCTCACTCATGCATATCTAGATGCTTGCAGTTTATGGGCCTGAGCAGCAAGTTGGTTTTAGTTCTTTCCTTTGTGTCAGCTAGGAGAGAAAATTAATGTCACCTACCATAATCAAAATGTTTTCATCATAAATGGTAGGAGGTTTGGTAGCTCTAGAGCACCTGCACAGAGATGTAACTTCAGTCCATACATATGAGGGCTCAGCATCTCCAAGTCACACCTAAAAAAATAAATTCTAAGAATTGTCTTCACTAAACAGAAATGAGTAAATATTTTTCTTCTCTGTTTTGATGTTCACTTCTCTTCTTAGCAGTGTGATGTTAATTGACAGGTGAGGCTTTCTTGCTGCCAGACTTCTGGAAGGTTCTGAATCAGTAACTGATCACTGGACCACATGCAGCCTCTGGCCCTTGGCTCGTGGCTGAAGCATTCCCCTTTTGCAGTCATCTGCCACAGAACATTGCCTGGTGATCATGTAGTTGTATCTGTAGGCTCCCTCCTTGGGAATGGGTTAGTAGGCATCATTTGTGGAATTTCTTCCATTTTATACTGGGTGTCTGGTATGCATTTGGGGGATTAGGCACTGTTGCTTTCCCCTCCAGCACCGAGCGGTCCAGATTGTACTGGGCTTTTTTTTTTGTTTTAATTGGCACCAGTGCAGTTCTCATCAAAGATTGCTTTGTTTGTACTGTTGAAGCAGAGGTATTAATGCAGATTATGTTGATATGGACCCTTATCATAATTTACTGAAGCTTTTTAAATAGTATTTTTAACATGACAAAGTTTTGAGAGAGGCTGATGATGGAGGAAGAGGAAATGCTCACCTGGACAGAGATTCAGAGGAAGCTTTGGTGATCTGTGCTTGAGAGCAAGGACACTACTGCCTGTTCAGTTTCTTCCTCAAAATACCTGAGTTCGCCTCATTATCTTAGGTAAACACTTTGTTTATCCTGTTTTTCTTTGACTTGCTGCAAAGTCAGAACAGGAAGCAGGCCCCCTTACTGCCTGTGACCTGATGTTTCCCCTGCCCTGCCCAGTGGGGTGCTGGTCAGCAGAGCCTGAGCTGAGTGCAGCTCCCAAGAGCAGAGACAGGAGAAGTGCATTGGAACTGGCTCAGAGGTGGCAGGAGGAGACCTGGTGTGATGGGAGGTTGTGGTTCGGCAGGGCTTGCTGGAACCAGGGTGTGCTGGATGCTCATAAGTTTGCAATTTCAGATGCTGAAGCTCAGGTGGTAAAAATGTTTCACGTTTGTCCGTTCACTGAACTCAGCTGCAGCAATAAAGATGCAGATCTGCTTGTGTTCTGCTAGTGCAATGCTCAGGAAGGCCAGGGGTTCATTTTTCTGAATTGCCCGAATAGACAAGTAGGTGTGGGGTTCTTTTTTACCACTGAAGATGGCAAAACCCAATTCAAGAGCATTAAGAAACTCACAAGACTTGATCACTGTGAGGCATAATGAATCTTTTCATCTGAATGTAATCTCACATACACAAGAAATTACAAATGAAATTATTTGTTGTGCCTGGTTAAAAAATTCTGAGTACCATATACTCCAAAAAGGAGCCTACAGGGTAAGATGAAATTTCGAAGCAGAAACCTGCTGTCTGGTTGGGGGCCAAGCAATATCTTGGGTTTTGTAAAATGCATTTAGCACACAAGTTTCCTCAGAGTGGAATTATTTCAAATGGCATTAATTAAAAGGGATCATGATTGTGTCAGTGCTGTGAGCATTGCCACAAAGCAGCAGCCTCCCACCAAGCCCAGACCAGCTGTGACTCCATGTTCTCTGCTCCCTTTGTGTCAGCTGTCTCCCTTAAGCAGTGTCACACACAAGTTCATGATGACATTACTGTTAAGAACTGTAAGCTATTTACAGGAATATTTCTTTTCTTCTACTGTAGAGATCCAGTCTATGCTCATATGTTTGTGTTCATATCTGTACATGAATAATGTGATCATTTTCTGATAGTGCTGTTACAAGTGATGCACATAAAGGCCCTGTGTACAGCTTGTTAATAATGTAATTAGGACTTAGTTTGTATGATTAGCTCCAAAGAAATTAATGTGTGTTAATTTTGAAAATAGCCGTGCCTTGAATTCACCTATATTTTTATCTATTGTGAAAAAGAGCTTGGATTACTCTTCCCAGTTTGTTACCTTAATATGATTGGTCTTACTGTCCAGACTGCTACTGTCCTCCTAGGAGAAATAAATCTTGCCATTCATTAATTAGAACAGTTAATCTTCTTGTTTAGAATATGCCTAGAATGCTTCCATTATTACAGTGCTATGGCAGATTTAATCTAGGGCAATCAGTATTTGTTTTTTTTCTATTTTTTGTTTCCAGCACGCCTCAGTGACAAAGGACTGAGTTTAGTCTTTGACTTCCTGTCCTTATAACATGTACAGTTTCTTGTATTAGTCAGTAGCCTCTCTGATATTTCTGAACTCTCTGAAGTCATCAACCTCTTGTTCAAGATACAAAATACGAAGCAATAATGTGGTGCAGCATGGCAATAAGCAAATCAAGAGACTTGAATGTAATGTACTGTTACTAATTTCATCTGTGTAAATGCTGGACCTATGAGTCATTCTCCTTTTGGTGCACCTGTAGCACTTTGGAGTCGGATTAATAGGAACTACTTGGCCATGGAAAGAGAGTTTACCTCCTGAACTGTTAACTCGTATGATATTTTCGCCTCAAATCATATTTTGATTTTCCTTTTTTTTTGCTGAGGAAAACAGCAGTTCTTGTTATTCCTTGCCAGTTCCTTTATTTACTGAAACATAAAAGCTGTAGTTCCACGGAGAGCTGATCTTGCCCTCAAGAACAGCCTGGTGCAGCACAAATGACATTTTAACAGGAAAGCTCAGACCACTTACTGTGTGCCAGAGTCAACGTAACGGATCTCGCAGATAACATTAAGGTCTTCAGATTGTGCTGACAGTAGAAAAGTGATTTTGTAATGTAGCACAATTGCAATAACACCTGTTATAATTTAAATATACTTCTTGCATAATTCTTTGAAAGTTTTTTAAAGTTCAGTGTATCTAATAAACATTTGCCTTTTGAATAGCTCACTGTGGTTTATTTAGTTTGTGAGAAGTTCCATGGTGGGGCTTGGTGGTACAAGGGGGAAACTCCCTCCTGGGTTTTNAATTGCCCGAATAGACAAGTAGGTGTGGGGTTCTTTTTTACCACTGAAGATGGCAAAACCCAATTCAAGAGCATTAAGAAACTCACAAGACTTGATCACTGTGAGGCATAATGAATCTTTTCATCTGAATGTAATCTCACATACACAAGAAATTACAAATGAAATTATTTGTTGTGCCTGGTTAAAAAATTCTGAGTACCATATACTCCAAAAAGGAGCCTACAGGGTAAGATGAAATTTCGAAGCAGAAACCTGCTGTCTGGTTGGGGGCCAAGCAATATCTTGGGTTTTGTAAAATGCATTTAGCACACAAGTTTCCTCAGAGTGGAATTATTTCAAATGGCATTAATTAAAAGGGATCATGATTGTGTCAGTGCTGTGAGCATTGCCACAAAGCAGCAGCCTCCCACCAAGCCCAGACCAGCTGTGACTCCATGTTCTCTGCTCCCTTTGTGTCAGCTGTCTCCCTTAAGCAGTGTCACACACAAGTTCATGATGACATTACTGTTAAGAACTGTAAGCTATTTACAGGAATATTTCTTTTTTTCTACTGTAGAGATCCAGTCTATGCTCATATGTTTGTGTTCATATCTGTACATGAATAATGTGATCATTTTCTGATAGTGCTGTTACAAGTGATGCACATAAAGGCCCTGTGTACAGCTTGTTAATAATGTAATTAGGACTTAGTTTGTATGATTAGCTCCAAAGAAATTAATGTGTGTTAATTTTGAAAATAGCCGTGCCTTGAATTCACCTATATTTTTATCTATTGTGAAAAAGAGCTTGGATTACTCTTCCCAGTTTGTTACCTTAATATGATTGGTCTTACTGTCCAGACTGCTACTGTCCTCCTAGGAGAAATAAATCTTGCCATTCATTAATTAGAACAGTTAATCTTCTTGTTTAGAATATGCCTAGAATGCTTCCATTATTACAGTGCTATGGCAGATTTAATCTAGGGCAATCAGTATTTGTTTTTTTTCTATTTTTTGTTTCCAGCACGCCTCAGTGACAAAGGACTGAGTTTAGTCTTTGACTTCCTGTCCTTATAACATGTACAGTTTCTTGTATTAGTCAGTAGCCTCTCTGATATTTCTGAACTCTCTGAAGTCATCAACCTCTTGTTCAAGATACAAAATACGAAGCAATAATGTGGTGCAGCATGGCAATAAGCAAATCAAGAGACTTGAATGTAATGTACTGTTACTAATTTCATCTGTGTAAATGCTGGACCTATGAGTCATTCTCCTTTTGGTGCACCTGTAGCACTTTGGAGTCGGATTAATAGGAACTACTTGGCCATGGAAAGAGAGTTTACCTCCTGAACTGTTAACTCGTATGATATTTTCGCCTCAAATCATATTTTGATTTTCCTTTTTTTTTGCTGAGGAAAACAGCAGTTCTTGTTATTCCTTGCCAGTTCCTTTATTTACTGAAACATAAAAGCTGTAGTTCCACGGAGAGCTGATCTTGCCCTCAAGAACAGCCTGGTGCAGCACAAATGACATTTTAACAGGAAAGCTCAGACCACTTACTGTGTGCCAGAGTCAACGTAACGGATCTCGCAGATAACATTAAGGTCTTCAGATTGTGCTGACAGTAGAAAAGTGATTTTGTAATGTAGCACAATTGCAATAACACCTGTTATAATTTAAATATACTTCTTGCATAATTCTTTGAAAGTTTTTTAAAGTTCAGTGTATCTAATAAACATTTGCCTTTTGAATAGCTCACTGTGGTTTATTTAGTTTGTGAGAAGTTCCAGGGTGGGGCTTGGTACAAGGGGGAAACTCCCTCCTGGGTTTTTTGGGTCATTTAATGTGTTGGATTCTGCCCCTTGTGCTGTTTCTCTCCATTGATCTGTTCTCCTGCCTCCCAGGAGAGATGAGCCTGCTTTCCCTGCTCGTCTTTCTGTCCTCAACGTGGAACTTCTACCAAGGGGAATAATGGCAAGCTGGAGGCTGCACAGAAGAGTAAACTTGAAAGAAAACTGGAAAAAGTAAAAAAGCAGGGGGTGGGATGTGAAATACTGGTTAGTCCTGGGTATTGTGATGAGAAAAGAATGTGAACAGACTCAGAAGGCAAACCAGCATGGGAAATTGGGAAAAGGTAACAAAACATTGGGAAGGACTGGCAAAACGTGGGTTGGAAAGAATCCTGGAGAAGGTTTATTATCCTAAAATTAGGGGCTTGGTCATCCCAAGATCCCATGCACATATGGCAGAGCAAGGGGCAAGACTGTGGTAGAGCTACAGAAAACGTGGCAGGCCAGCAGTGCCTGCTGCAGCTCTGCAGCACCAAAAGCAGCTTCCAGTTAAGTTCAGTGTTTGCAGAAGCTCAGCTTACTTCAGAAAGAAGTAATCTGGAAAAAAAATGAATCCACAGACTGCAAAGCAATGGAGATATTTTTGAGAGCTGGAAAGCCGACCTTAAGATATTTTAAGTGTTAAACACAGCCAACTGGTAGCAGTATTCTAACAACAGCTTCTTCTTTCCATTAAGCAGAAATAAGGAAGAAAATAAAATTGAACTACATTACAGTCATTCCTGGTGAGCAGGATAATAATTTGAGTTTAAGAACAGTCTCCATTGATCTGCCATACTTCACATTTGTTGCATAGTAGTGTCGAAAAGGATAGTAGTGATCCTGAAATCAGAAGAAAAGAGGACTTTAAGGGCTAAGCTTTGAACATTCAGCATAGACTTGCTAATTAGTGGCCTCATAAATAAGTTTGTAAATCCATGAGTGCACAGGATGTTAATTTATGCTGGTTCGGGGCTCGCTGCATGAGGCATGAGACTACCACAAACCATAGCATTGATGCCATTAGCTGCACCTGACAGAGGTATCGCAGCCTGGCCAGGACCATTAACTGCATCCATTTGTACTGGTTTAGCTCTGATTTGAGAGAATATGAAGTATGATGAGCACTAAGTATGGTACAAGGGTTTTCTGAAGCCTAAGGGTAGGCCAGGGCTCCCGCTATCCTGCACCTCAGCCAGCCCAGGACTCCTTTCTTGGGTCTTTCTTTTGCTAATCATGGAATCACAGAATCCATTAGGCTGAAAAAAGACCAAAGGTCGAGTCTCGACATCACCTCTACACCTAGAGCACAAACGCCAAGTGCCCCAATCAGTCTTTCCTTAAATACTTCCAGGGAAGGTGACTCCACCAGCTCCCCGGGCAGCCCATTCCAAAGTCTGATTACCCTTTCTGTGAAGAATTTCATCCTAATGTCCAACGTGACCCTCCCCTGGCGCAGCCTAAGGCGGTGTCCCATCATCCTGTCCCTTGTTCCCTGGGAGCGGGGCCGACCCCCACCTGGCTGCAACCTCGCAGAGAGCGATGAGGTGCCCTGTGAGCCTCCTTTTCTCCAGGCTAAACACCCCCAGCTCGCTCAGCCCCNGAGGGGAGCGGCGCTGCCGCCGCACGTGGGACCGGTCGCGGGCAGCACTCCGCCCTCCACGACCGGGGCAGCCCCAACACCGGCACCGCCGACACCGCCCCCCGCGGCGGCCTCCGCGCCGCCTCACGCCTGCGGGTCGAGCCTCGCGGCGCTCC
>VZTZ01029959.1:276770-325729 GCA_013400955.1 Drymodes brunneopygia | reverse complement strand
GCCCTGTGAGCCTCCTTTTCTCCAGGCTAAACACCCCCAGCTCGCTCAGCTGCTCCTCATGGGGCTTATGCTCCAGCCCCTTCCCCAGCTCCATTCCCTTCTCTGGACACACTGCAGCACCTCGACCATCCTACCGTGAACTATCTTCCACATTAAAAACTCTTCCTCAAATCTTTTTACACGTCAAGACACGGTTGTTCCAGGCAGCAAGTCAGGATCAAACATTCGTCTCTCCATACAGGAACTCGACCGCGTCGCCCACCTCGGTTTCTCCGCTGCCGCGGGCGNTGGGCGATTCTGAGCGAGAGACAGCCGGGCTGCTGCCGAGGCACCTGGGCCCGTCCGGCGGCCCCAGGCACCTGGGCTGCCCAGCATTCCCCCTTCCAGGTGCGGTGTGCCTGTGTGGAGGGAGCCCCGCTCTCCTGGAGTCACCCGCCAGACCGCGGGTGGTGTCCTGAGCGTCGCCCACCCGGGCTGTGGTGAGCCACAAGCGTCAAGAGGCATTTAAAGCTCTGGGCTGTGCAGAACACAACCAACTCCCAGCTGTGAACCTGTGCGATGATCACTGGCCCCCACTAGAGAGGTGTCCCTGCTCTTCTGGGGGTGCTTGCCATGATGAGAGGTTGAAGCCTGCCCAGAAGGTCACTGTGGGAAACGTTAATGGCTTTATTTTTCCTCTCAGTGGAGCAGAGAACATGTCTGGGATCAAGAGAGTGATCGCAGAAAAGGACCCTGACTATGAGGAGATCACCATCACACATCCCAACAAGCGGCACAAAGCAGCTGAACAGTCAGGTAGGAGCTGTGGAATTGGAAATTCTGTGGATGTGCATGCCATCTGTAAGTTGGTCAGGACAAGGCTGGGGTAGGAGCTAAGGGGCAAAGGACAGACGTTGAGCAAGGCAAGTAGTGATACCTCTGTGTAGCCAAATGAGGATGTATCGTATGTGGAGTTATCCCTGCCTGCTGTCTGGACCATAAGTTAGGTGTGAGGATGCAGCCTTTGGTGCATGATAGGAGATGGAGCACAAGTTGCTCCCTAAATCATTTACAGTCCATCTTCCTGTGCTAAATTGTGCTTCAAACTGTGCATTTGTTCTGGGAAAGATGGGCAGGTTGTTTACATTTTGGGGGATAGAGGTCACAGTACAGCATGGGGAGGAGAAAAAAAAAAATCCATGACCCTGCAGGAGGGGTAAAAGAGACCCACGACCCTGCAGTGCATGCACTGGCTGTTGGAAGATGACAAATGTTTACAAGAGCTGGCAGATAAAGCAGAAAGAATCTTCTTTGATGAAGTGTAGAAAGGATAATTTAGGGAGAAGGGGCTTTGAAATATGCAAGAGAGGAGGAAAAGGAGCCTGACTGAAGGAAAGGTGGATTAAGAAGTGTAGTGGAGCAAGTAGCTGGATGAGTAGGTTTGCATTTGGCACACTTGGATATGCTTGCTTTGGGAAGCAGCCTGTTGGCTGAGTGCCTGGGACAGGTTGCAGTCTCTCTGGGCAAATGAGAGTGGAGCTTCTTGCCCCGGGGACAGGGAGTAGGCTAGTGATTTCTGGCATAGCACAGCTAGTGAGAGAGGATCGTGATGGGAAGAGCTGACAAACAGGGAGGTGAGAAAACTGAGGCTGGCTGTGGGCTCTGAAGAAGATCCAGGAATAGCTGCCAGTTGGAGAGGGACAGAGGATGGCTTCATGGGTGATGTTTTGGAGGATGGTGTGCAGCTGGACAAGCCTGAGGGAGGCTGAGCTCTGGGTTGGTTGTGTTGCTGGGCAGGTCCTGTGTGCCACGTGGGGCACGGGGCCTGCAAGTGGGGCCCAGTGCAGCTGTGCTGGAGCTGGCCATGTCACCACTCCCAGCTGCCTGCCCTGCCTGCCTGCCACAAGTCACCACCCTCTGTTCTGGCATGTCCTTGGGACTGCAGACAGGTTTTTAATCTGCTTCTGAAACAACTTTTCAGAAGGTCTTGATGATAAGCAGGCAGTGTTTCAGGGCCTTGGAAAACTGTTATTGCCAAAGTGAGCTTTGCACTCAGGAGATTCCTCCAAATTGTTTTCTTTCTTCTTATGGAAGATCTCCAACTTTCAATGCTAGAATTCCTTAAGTACACAAATTTCACTAACATCTTAATGAGGGACTGTGGTTGACACTAAGCTGGGAAAAAATGAATATAAAGTGTTCTTAAAAGCCTCTGTAATATAACCACAAATCCTGAAGTGCTTAAATCGTCACGATGCTGGTGTGGCATGGCATCAGCCTTGGGAAGAGATGCAGTTGTCCCTCTCTGAACCATGCCTCTCATACCTTAATCTGTTTAGGTTTATTTTAAGTGTAGCCTTACATGAGAATTTCCTCGTCATGGTGTTCATGGCTGGAGGTAAATTATATCCCTCTGGTTTTTAATTTTGCCTTACTCATACAGGTTCAACCATAATTGTTTTTTAGTGTAGGCTTGAACTATTTCTGGTCCTAAACCATATATGTATTTATATATATATATCTCCACACACACACAAACACACACATATATATATGCGTGTGTGTGTATATATGTGGAAAGAAGGAAAATTATTCATGATAGCTCTGTTGCATATAGAGGCATCAGTTGCCTCACTGCTGCTGTAGGTACCTGATCAGACAGTAAAATTCTCTATGCTATCTGGAAGATGCCAGCAAAGCTTTGACTTGCTATTCTTTCCCCTCTCTATTAGAAACCTCTTCAAACAGATATGGACTTTTTAGGAAAATACACGCTTCCTCTGAAGCTCAAGCCAAAGTCTCAGTGCTGTTGCCTCCTATTTCATGTAGAAACAATGTGAGATTTTTCCAGGGAAAACCAGACTCTTTTGCTGATCTGCTTTATAGTGGGGTCACTCTTTTTCTGACACAGGCTGGAGCATGTTTTCCAGCCTTTCTTCTGGAAGGATAATTCCTGCTTTCCTAGGTTCTTACTTAGAATTTGATAAAAACAGAAGTTGTTTGAAACCCCTTGATGTAATGGAGGTGACTTAAATGAGGGGCGATATTAAAGTCTTCAGTAGGTGTACAGCAAAAAGAATAGTTCTTCCTATGTTTATCCAGGTCCTAGAAAAATATGATAATATGCCAATTCCACTCTTAGCCACTAATTTGCTGTAAGGTATTTGCACAGTTTGAAATCCTAAACTACATACTTTCCACCAAGGTCAGTAAACTCCTGCTGAAAGGCTAAATTTTTTTGGCTGCTGTGCTGGAAGAGGATTTTGTAAGAGGTAGTCCAGCTTTTGATAACGTAGTTTCCTTTGTGAGTAATAAACAGCTTGTAGGCACTCCAGGCCAGGCTGCACTTGGTGCCAGGGCTGTATAAATACGAGTTTGCTTTATTCTTGCTGCGTGAGGTGGTGTAAATTTCCTGGATATGGCCAAGGAGAGCAGAAAAATGTCTGTGGTATTCCAGCTTGCTCTGGCGCAATTGCAGCCGTGACTGTGCTGGGCCAGCACCATGGAGTTTTCCTTCTACTGTTTACAGCTTTACTGAGGCAGGAGTAAACAAACTGGCCCTGTTCTTCCCATTTTCTGTTATTTGTCATCTCAGACCTAAAAAGGAAAAAAATAGCTCTTCACATAAGCCGGCTTTTAAAGATACATGTGGTTTTTGTTAAGGCATAACTTTTTTTTGCAGGAAAATGATCCGTCCCTTTGGGCGTTTGCTGAACTTACTATCCCTTCACTTCTCACTCTATAGTGATTTCTGATCTTTCTGTTTTCAAATGGAGCCTCACAAATAGAAATATAAATGCTTCCTCCTTTATTTTCTGTGTGTGGCCTTGTACAGCTCGAGATGTTACTGTGCAGAAGATTGAGGCCATTATAAAGGAGCAGTTTGCGGTCGAAATGAAGAGTAAAGAACATGAAATTGAAGTTATAGATCAGGTACAAAGGTTTTGTTCTTACAAATACCCAATATCTTTGTGTTTGGGGTGTGGGGGATTGTTGCAGTGCTTATCATCACTCTGTGTTTCCTTTCTGCAGCGCCTGATTGAAGCCAGAAGGATGATGGACAAGCTGCGTGCCTGCATTGTGGCTAACTACTATGCCTCTGCTGGACTCCTCAAAGCTGGAGAGGTAAAAACTACTTTGGGAATAATAAGACTTCAGGGAATCTTTGCAAAGGAAGGTGTGGAGTTCAGTGGCTGTTTAGCTGATGTTTGGTGTTGAGATATGATTTAATGAAATACAGTGGAATGGAATACAAACTGCAAATGATGTGGCAGTGGGAGAGGAGACCTTTGCATCACTTGCTGGGCCCCAGGTACCCGGCAAAGAGGAGTCTTCAAGAAGCAGCTGAGAAGTTGTTCAGCAGCCCCTGCTTCTGGTTTCTGAAATACTCTGCTTTTTTCTTTCATCCTCAATTTTTTCCCTGAGAGCACCTTGTTTCTCAGACACTGCACAGTTTGTCCTTGCAAAGCCCTGAAAAGTGTGGAATATGTTTCCCCATTTCACAGGAGGAGAGTGGCAACAGATGCATTTGGGGGCTTTTCAGGAAAAAAGAAAATTAATATAGATTTCAAGATTTCTTGAGTCTTGGGCAGTGCTGTGAGAGCATCCTCCCTTTGCCCTGGCAATCAGTGTGTTAATGGGTTGGTGAACAAATTGACAGCAGCAGAAAAGAAGGAGATAAATCAAGGTGATATCACAGAGTGATGAAAAATTTACAAGATTAAAAAAACCTCAAGCGCTGTTAGTAAAACACCAGTTCTGAGCACTGTGCCTTTAGTGACTGCTAATTGCAGAGTGTTCATGACTCATGCAGACTCCCAAATGACATGTAGCTCATTACCACTGTTGGCATTTTGTTACCATCTTTTCAGTTCAAGTTGATCTGATTTCCAGTGATTTTTGGAAGCTATAGATGGGTGCTGCAAACTTGGGTTTCACTCCAGTCCCATAAGAATTTCTCTTCCAAGTAGTTGCTTTCAGTGCTACTCCTGGTTTTGCTGTTGTGCTTTTCAGAGGACTTGGAGTGAGGTGAAAACAAAAAGGTTCAGCTTGTTTTTCCATCTCTGAACTTGAGTAGGAAAAGGTTGTGGTAGCCTTGGGAGGTTTGCAGATCTCTCTGCCCCCTTTGATTTTTGTGTAGGCAGCTGAAGAATGTGACCTAAGTTCTAATCTTTGAAAGTGCCTTTATCCATTGTCATCATGTGTCTGCAGGAGCTGTACTGTTTCTTGTTCTGCCACGCAGGGTGTTCACTTTTTTCCCCTGAGGATTTTCATGCTTTCCAGAAATAATGTATTTTGTAATTGTTTTGAGGCATTTACAAAACTTACTGGTGCCTTCTTGCTTTATTTAGTTTTCTAGCAGCTTTTATGAGCTTATGGCAGGTCTAGTTGTATCTTTGATTGCATTTTTAATTTTTTCTACAAGTCTTGATTTGCACACAGGTTAAATCAGTTTTTCTTTTATTTTCAAATTGTTGCAGATTTCAGTTTTCTTTATTGTTTGTTTCTAATGATGACTCACGTATGTTTGGGCAGTGAAAGATTGTCTTGTTTCTGCTTCTGGTAGAATAGAAGTCTTTGTAGTTTAATTCAGAACTTCTGGGAAGATGATTTGCAAGTTCCTGACCTGTTCTCATAAATCTAAAGAGTTCTGGAACCCACTGCTGCTGAGTTTTGAGGCTTGGGATTCCTCATGATTGTGGTTTGTTACGTTTTCTCACAAATTATTGGACAAGATGTTGGTCATTTTACTTGACTAGAGGTAAAACAAAAGGAGACCTTCTTGGTGTGGGTTTGGTTTGGGCTTTGGGGTTTTTTTGGACAGGTTGTGTGTGTGTCCCTGCCCTTGGATATATATCTGTTTTTAAGTTGTTAATTGAGAGTTGGTAATTGCTCTGCTTGTGCACATAAAGGACAATTGGAAAGGAAATTCTGGAATGGTTCTTTAGAGGCCAAGGTAGGACAATATTTATAACTCCACTCTTGCTACCACCTCTTGAGCAGCTCTGCAGTGATACTGGTGTCTGCCTCCCCCTCAATCATGTTGGCAGAATCCTGAATCAGGGAATTTAATGTGGATTAAAAATAAATCTGCAAAGGGAAAAAACAAACAAAAACAATGACAAAACAAAACAAAGCAACAAATAAACCCCAAGTCAGTTTCTTGATTTGTTTTCCTTTGTGACATGCCCCATGAATAATTGTTCCAACCTGGCTGGAGCAGGTGGTTTGGGCAGGGAAGAAGCCTCTTTGGGCTGGTGCTGCCTGTAAGGAAAGTGGTCAGTGCCACTCTGGTGTGAGCCTGTGGCTGCAGGAGCTGGAGGGAGGCTCTGTCAGTGCTCTGCTGCTGCACAGGGCTGTTCCTGCTGACTTGGTTGAGGTGACAGGAAGGTCTGGTGCCTGGCTCAAGAAGTGGCCATGGGACTCTTGTTTTGAGTTGATAGATGTTTTCCTTCTACTTCTGAGGTTAAAAGCAAGAGAAAAAGACAGGCCTTTGTCATGGTAATAAAAAAAATGAGAGATTTAAACACTTGCCTGCCCTGTCCTCCCCCTTGCATGTTTAGGAGGATCTAAGATTAGCTCTGAGATGTCCGTTTTGAGGAAAGTTTGCAGCATGCCTAAGCACATTATTATTTATCCCCTGCTAAGCTTTGAGAGCAGACAGGGTGTAGCTTGCCTCATAGGTGTTGACAAGACTGCCAGTGAGAATCAAAGCTTAAGAGCCTGATGCACTTACCTACCCTGGTTGCCTGCAAGAACCAGGCAGCTGTGGCCTTCCTGTATGTGGTGTGACTGGAGCTGTCTGCACAGGAGGAGGAGAGGTTATTTTCAAAGGGATGTTTTAGGTGGTTGAGTAGGCTGCAATCCTCCATTCCTAAACCTGGTGGGTTTCTGAGATCAAAAGGTGTGAAGGAACAGATTCAATTTGGGGTACTGTTTCTGTAGAGCCATTTTAAGCTTTTATCTTCTGCAACATCTGTTTTTCTTGCAGGACAGCTGATTAAATACTTGCTCTTTCTTCATTCATTGACTTTTTTCCTCTTCTGGTGCTGCTTTGTTTTTATCTGGGTTGTGGGGAAATAGTGACCAGATCCTCCTGACCTCTTCCTTGCAGGGGACCAGATCAGGTGACACAACAATTCTTAATCACCCTTCAATCAAGAAATTCTTGGAATCTCCCTCTCGATCGTCGTCTCCAGCTAACCAGGGCTCAGACACTCCCTCTGCCAACCACTCTGAGAGTGACTCACTCTCTCAGCACAATGACTTTCTCCTGGACAAGGACAATGGCAACCTGGACACAGAGGAGCGGCTGACAAACAGCCTGGACCAGAGACAGAGCAGAAATGCTGCCCGGGTAAAGTAAAACTCGAGTGGTGATCAAGTTGTTGGAGGTGTGTGCTCTGAGGACCCGGTGCTGGCACCAGGAGCTCTTCTTGTTTTCATCCACCTTGCTGAAAATGTGTTTCTTACCCTCTCCAACTACTTGCTCCCACTCCCTCAGCCTGGCTTTGCTGTAAGGCAAACTAAAGTGTCTGTAATGTGGGTACCTCCTCTTACCTCAGTCCTGCCCAAAGAGAGCTCAGCAGGCCAGGGAGAGCATGGGGTCAGCACAGCTCTGCCTCCCTCTTGGTTGTAGCCTCTGGGGAATGAGGAGCTTCGCAGCCTGAGCTTGGGCTTTGCTGTGTGGATGGAGGTCAGGTCAGCAGGGTAGAGCCTGCAGAGGAGAGCCATGTGTGTCATTCCCAGCAGTGTTTTCAGGAAGTAATGCTGCTGCCTGGCTCTGGGTGCCCATGGGGACTGCATTGCTTAGAAAGGTTGATCCACTGGAGGGGTTTGGCCTCCTCAGCTGCCTGTAGTGCAAGCAGTAGAGGATTAGCTTACCCTGGGAGTGTCAGTTGGTAGAGCCTGGGTGCACAGCTTTGGACCAGACAGGAGAGAATTGTTTTTTTCTTGATGATGCTGCTTGCTGTTGTGCATTACCACCATTTGCTTAACTGAACCAGTCTGACCCAAGTAAAAATGCATTCTTGTCAGTGTTTCCTCATGCTTTTTTGGGGGGTTATTTTTGACCTGTATGCAGTCTCTCCCTTTTTGGCTGACTGTGCAGCCACACAAATGCTTCACCTGCCAAATACAGGCAGCTCCACTGGAGAGGCTCAGTCAGTGTCTGCAGATGAAATGTGCCTTAGTAGATGAGGTGAAACTCTTCAGTTTCCTTTCAGTTCCTTTAAGTGGTCAGGCCTGCCAGAGGAGTACAGCCAGGGATGGGTATGTCTCAGGGAATATGGCTGCATTCTGCATCTGAATAAGCTGCATTAATACATGGCAGGAAGAGCAGCGATTTCTCCATTAAGCAGTGTGACACCCTTGACAGCAGGGCTGCAGTTTGCTGGCACTCTGCCTTGGCTCTGGAGCAGAAGGCAGATAAGCCATACAGAATGTGGACCCACCTATATTGTAACCAGACCAAGAGAACTTGCTTCTGTGCTGGGGGCATTGATGGAGCAGTTGTATTGCTTGGGGGTAGCACGTTGGTACATCTTTGACCAGTGCAGAGGAGGCTGAGGGAGTGATGAGGAGCAGGAGCCATTCATGACTCCTTGCTCCACTCTGGGGCATCGCTGACTTAACAGAGGAGGGGGAATGGTTCCTTGGTGAATCCAGTGCTTCCCACGCTGACCCTGGTCTGGAGAGTGCTCAGCGGGGTGCATCCAGTGGGCTGCTCCATGATCTCTCCAGTATGGCAGTCTGTTATTCTCCAGGCAGACTCTTCATCCAGCAAGGCTGTAAAAAAGCCTTTCAGTCCCATGCAAACACTTCCACTTGTGTTAGCATAGTGGGAGGTCAGGTCATTGTACTGGGAGTTTTTGCCACTGCTTCATCACTGGGGTTGTGTTGCAGGGTGGTTGGAGTTATTGTGCCTCGGTGTGGCCGTGGATCTGTGGGTTCACCTGGATGGCAGTGACAGGTTGTGGCTGCTCTCCCTGCTCAGCTGTAGCTGAATTCTTGTCTCAAACAGAGCCTCAATTCTTCACTGTGAGGCAACACCAGAGTCCCTCAGAGCAGCAGAGACTGGCAATAAGAAAGATTGAGATTTTCTGCCCCTACTCATGGGCAATTGAGCTTTGCTCCTGATTAGTGACCAACACAATGCCATTCTAGTCATGCCTGGTTTTAGTTCAAATAGTGCAGGGGCAGTGCTATTGAAACTCAGGCTGGAGTCGTGGCTCAGCTCCATGGGATGTCACACCATGACTGCTCAGTTAAGCCCTGCAGTGTATTCTTGGCCAGGGAGGATAGCGCTGTTTCATGCCTGAGTTGCTTAAATGTGCCTAGAGAGCAATTTAAGTATTTTTAGGGATGATTCCTTGTTAGTCTTTCATTTATGCAGGGTTTTGTTGTTTTATTTTTTTAACAACACCTTACTTTTCTAGCACCAAACAAAATGATGTTTAAGAGGAATGTTTGGGTTTTTGTTTGCCTTTTTTTTCTTCCCCTACCCTCAGGACAGTTCGGGTGTTTCAAGCTCTCAAAAACCAGGACAACGAAATGCCGGACTGTCAAATGATGAAACTTCACGTCTTTATGTGAAGAAAACGATTGTGGTTGGCAACGTCTCCAAGTTAGTATCCAGTACAATTAGGAGACAAATGAAATTGCTAGGCTGTCACAAAATGAGCTGTTACCCTTGAATAATCACTGTACCCAAGGCAGACCTCCTCTGATCTCAGCATGAGTTTTTTTGTGAAAGGAGCAGCTATTTTAGTAGTTATTTTATTTATAAATTTATATGTGTACAGAGGCTTTAAGATCTGCTTCTCACAAGGAAAACCTTTCAGCCTTTTTTGATCAGGTAGAAGTCAGAAGTTTTCCCCTGAAAATTTGGAAAAGCAAGTTGTCCTAATTGAGTGTGTTGGCTAATTGAATTAGTTGGCTAATTCAGTGTGTCCATAGGTACAATGTGGGGGTTTCTTAAACAGAAGAAAAACCCCAAGAGAATAATGCACCATCAACCATAATGAGGAAAATAGTGCAAGTTCAGAGTAGTCTAAATAAATTATTTCATCCAATCTTTATTTATATTTAGAAGAGGAAGACAGGTAAATATATAAAACTTTAGATCTTCAAGGAAAATAATGAAGAAAAGCATTAGTTTTAGGAGACTGGACAATTCCAGGCTTTAACTGTCCATCCTTGCTCTACTCAAGTCAGTCTTTTGCATAGAATGTATCAGACATTTGTTGACAAAACTTAAGAGTTAGAATTCCTTCTTGAAAATCTACCTAGGGCTGGACCCAGAACTAATTATGACTGAGGTTGCTTAAAAATTTATAAGAATTGTATTTTTTTTTATTTACAGTAGCAGAGTTGTTGATGTGTTCTGGTGTGGTTTTGCCTCCTGATATCTCGGAATAGGACAGGATAAGGAATTTGACAATGGTAGAACGTTGAAATTTAGTCTTCTTAATTAAGAGCCAAATATTTAAATGGGTGAATTTCTTATAGCAGTTGTGCATTAGAATAGAGGAAATGTGTTAGAAACTTAGAGTAGATTATGGGACCTGTATCTGTTCCTGGAGGAACTGTCAGAGTAAGGACAAATGAGCAGAACGGTACAGGGGGCAAGGTTCCCACAGGCATTTTAACATCCCCAGTTTTTTTGCCTAATCTTTCCTGAAATACTTTTTGCAGTATGTGTCTATTCAGGATTTTTATCTTGTGTTTGTTATTTAATTTCTTTGCCAGGTACATTCCCCCTGACAAGAGAGAAGAGAATGATCAGTCAACCCATAAATGGATGGTGTACGTCCGAGGCTCTCGGAGAGAGCCCAGCATAAATCACTTCGTCAAGAAAGTTTGGTTCTTCCTCCACCCCAGTTACAAACCTAATGACCTGGTAGAAGTGAGGTAATAAGGAATTATTCCAGTCACTATTCCAGTCTTCATGCTTGCCAGGCTTGCAGTGCCAAGTTTCTTAGAAAATTAACAACTTCTTTTCCTGGTTCAGAACTCCCTGTATGTATTTAACCTCTGGCTTAGCTTGGCTTATTCCAAAACACTAGTAAAAATAAATGAAGTTCTTGATGTAGTAAATGTGCCAAACAGGTTTGTTGGCTTGGGGGTTTTTTTCATTTCCTTCTGAGGAAAAGCATTCAGTTGTTTCAATTCATGCTATTCATGTGGATTGTGCCTCTCCGTATGTTACATACATTGTCTGCTGCTCAGGTTAGACTTCTGGTGCTAAACAAAGTGTTTTCTACCCCCCATCTGTTCCAGTGTGGAAAAGAAAGGAATCTCCAAAAGCTGATTTTCCCAGGTTTTTAATGCTGCATGTGTGTTTGAGCCTGTGTATCCCACTCCAAAATACCTCTCCATGGTGTGAGATCAGTTGGTTTTGTGCTTTGAGATTTTCCCATCAGTGTAACAGTGCTGGTGCTACAGAAATGGGGCAGCTTCCCTGTGCTCTCCCAAACCTGTATCCCACACCTCTTTTCCAAGCTGTAAGCCTGGGGTGGGGTAGGTTCTCTCCTGACTGTTGCAGGGAAATGCCCTGTCAGTCTTTCATCCACCTTCCTTGGACGAGGCTGAGGGAAGATGCCTTCAAAATAGTTGGTGTCTTCCCAAAGAAATTATCCTCCACAGGATGTTCAGCTGCCTCCTGGAGGGAGGAGTGTGGGAAGGACTGCTTAGGTACAGAATGGCAACTTAATTCTGGCAAAATTAAACTACTGAATGGCAGCTCCAGGAAGACTTACCTAAGATAAGAAATACTGGTGTGGCTCAGGAATGTTTTTGAGAGGACAGCCCTGAGCAGGACAAAAGCAAACTCTTGTATTTCTTCTGTAACATATCAAATTACATTTGTTTGCTGCCTTTTTGTACCTTTCTCAGTTGTCAGTGCTGGTTATCTTCTGTTTTAATCCCATCTGGTTAATTGATTTCAGGTGTCACAGTCCCATTCATCGTAGTGAGCATTAATGTTATGGACTAAAAATCACCTTTAAACCGCTTGCATTTTTTTCTCTTGAAGAAACTACATTTGCGTTACAATAACAAGCAGAAATACAGAGTAACAGTAAATGTTACAGATCCTTCTTTTTCAGCTTGAGAATGACAGTGATTAACACTTCCTTGTCTCTATGTTCTCTTGGTGTTACATGAAGCATGTGCCTTTTTGCTATTAGATAGAGAGCAGGAGGCAGTGATTACAAAATGCTGCATTGGAAGCTCACTTTGCAGTGAGCTGACTTGTTTGGCTTTTTTTAACCAAGTGTTTTTCATTTGACATAGCACAGCCCCTTTTTTGTCTTATTTTTAAAAATATGACACTTGTTTCCCACGTGTCTCATCCAACAGCATTTTACCATTTTCTTCCCTGTCCCCTTGTGTAAAGTTAAAGTGTGTTTTCAGCTGTCCAAAGCCATAAAATTCTCACTGCTGTGATTACACTCTCACTGTGGTGAATAGCAGACCTGAAGATAGCTTTAGTTGTCAGCTAGAACAGTCTTTGGCTTTCTGAAACAGAGGAAGGTGAAAGCTGTACCATTTCTGCATCAAAAAGTAATCATGTTTGTTTCCAGGGAGCCTCCATTTCACCTGACCAGGAGAGGCTGGGGAGAATTCCCAGTGAGAGTGCAGATACACTTCAAGGATAGCCAGAACAAAAGGATTGATATCATCCACAATTTGAAGGTATTTGGACAAAAATGCTTTGAAGAAAGGCATTTCAGTGAGCTCTTTTGCATAATTTAGAAGAGACTCTGCTGTGTATGTGCTTTTGCCTGTGTTATGAGTGTCCTCCTGGTTATTTTCACCTGAATAGTTGAGCTGGAGAATTGAAATAGATCCAGGAAAGCCTCTTACCTTGGCTATATGGAGTTGATGCAGTAACAGGGCACCCAGCCTTGCAGCAGCTGAGCTGAGTGTGCTCAGAGCAGCAGTGTTTACCTGTTTTTTCCCAACAATTTGAGATTTTTATCGTGTTTTCACTGGCTTTAACCTAACAGGGTGCTCCAGGGCTGTCTTTCTGCTGTTAAAGTGGCTGCCATGTCTCTTCTGTTCCTTCAGCACAGGCACATATCAGCTAATGATTATCATTGTTGTTAGAGTGGGCAGGGAGGGCTGGGATTCCCTGTTCTCTTGGAAGAGAGCTCCCTTTTACAACTCATTCACCCCTGCAACACTCGGGATTTCTAGTGTGCAGCAGTCCTGGAAAACTAGGCCATTGCTTATTTTCCTTTTAATTAGTAGTCCCTGGCATTAGTGGACTTAAGTCGTGAGCTGGGTTGGTCTCCTGTTTCTTTGAGCAGCATTAGTTTTATTTGGACTCTGCCTGCATTAATGAATTTCATGCTAAATAAGGTACCTCATTGCAACCCTAAATATAGACAGTAGAGGAGGCTGGAAATATTCCCCTGCAGCTTAGGGACATTTAATGCAGATGGTGAATAAAACATATTTGGGGAGGTACAACTTGGGGGAGAAATTATTAACACTATGACGGACAGTGAAGGAAGCGCAGCCTGCAGAGGGAAACTGAGCCAGTCCATGGCTCACAGGAGCTCAAATCAGCAAATCTTTGCTGTTCTCCTGCTGTGAGGGTATAACAGTGAGCTGAGCCCTACTCTGTGCCTGGCACCCTGTGTGCCCCTGAGCTCTGGCACATCCTGCACCTCTCAAACCCAGCTGCTTCCACAGGTGTCTTAACAGATGCCTCTGGGCTGTTGTGGCTCTTTATCAGCTGATGGCTCAGTATGAGCACTCAGTCAAAAACCATGGTGTAAACATAGCCTTTGTGCTGGGCAGTTGAATACTCAGTTTTTCTCATTATTATTTCCTTATATTGACATCAGGCATAAAAAAAGGACACTGCTTGAGGGCTCCTCTTGGATGGAAATATCCCCTCAACAATCTCATTTCCTTCAGCTTTTTTGCTCCTTTCCACTTTAGTGTGGGCCTTGGGTCATGGCTGAATTCTGTGCAGAAGAGAGGGAGGGCACTTGTCAGAGCACAAGGATTTCTGACCTTACAGCTTCAAAATACAAGATGCACTGCTGCTCAACTTGCATAGTTTGAAACTTCTTTCAAACAACTTGTGCTGTAAATTCTAGCTAATTTATTGCTTTGCCCTGGCTAAGATATTTTATTGTCTTTATTCTGTAGCTGGACAGAACCTACACAGGCCTGCAGACCCTTGGGGCTGAAACGGTGAGTCAGAGGGTCATGGGATGGGTTTGATTCCCTTAAAGATGTTTAAAAAGAAAAGATGCATGCAACAATGGGAGCCAGACCCATTTGATTTCAGTTTCTGGAAAGCAGATTTTACTCTCTTATTGAATGAAAGGATTATGATTCTTTGTCACTATTCATGACAACAGTAATTTTTTCTCCTTCCTGGTTCAGGAGAGACTGTTTCCAGCTCTTTCTTCCCAAAAAACTTGGCTTGTACTGGTGCTTTAAATTTTATTGCTTTGTGTAGCTTTTGGTATGAAATGTTCTGATTTACATTCTGATGTGCTGCAGAGCTTATACATAAAGAATTTAAGTTCAAGGGATCACCCAACTATTCTGTTGGAATTTTGCAGTATATTAAGTACTTCTAAGTTTCTTTGTCTCTCAAGATTCAGGATCTTAATGGAAAATGAACTCTTAAATTATTTAATAACCTATAGTTTGCTTTATTTCTGAGGTTTTCTTGATATTGTTCTCCCCTTGTGGTACTGGAGTAAATGGAAATTTTTATGGTGAAATCGCATTACTTCAGCTTTTCAGTTTGTGGAAAAAACATTAATGTGAAATGTCTGCTGTGCTTAAAGAACACTTTTGAAGAGTAGATCATGTGGTGTGCTTCTCAAGGCCTTCCCAGAAAAGGCAGGCTTCACTTTTGTGCCTGTCCCTACAGGGTATGCAGTCCTTTCTTTAGTGGGTTGCTTGGAGCTGAGCTCCACAATCCTCCCAGTGTTTACAGTTCAGATTTCCCCTATTTTACTGTGCTATTTTACTCTGAGGTTCAATGTTGCAAGATTTTTATTGTAGCTGAAGTACTGCTGGAATTTTGGGAACTGTCCCTGAAATGAATGGAAATGTTATGTACAGCTGGGGGAAACAAAGGGAGAGGTTTTTAGGCATTACAATAAAAAGTTGTAATTGTTTTAGGGTTTTATATCTTTACCTAGCTACCAAATACTAATGTCTTTTCTCCTGTTTCTGGAAGGTGGTGGATGTAGAGCTACACAGGCATTCCCTTGGCGAGGAGTATCTCTTCTCCCAGTCTTCAGAGTCTGACCTTTCTGATGTTCCTACGTCTTTATCACTGCCCCTGAATATCCCAGCACCAGTCAAAGCTTCTTCACCAATTAAACAGTTGAGGGACTCCAGCCCAGATGCTTCTGTGGACAAAGGTAAAGCAGATGGGTGTTGGTGAAATGCAAGTTCTTGGAACTTTGTCTCTGCTGGATACCTCCTCTTAATTGCTTTTATGCCTTAAAAGGTTGCTGGTGCTACCTGCTTGTTGCTCACCCCAGATCATATTTTCCTTTATGTGCTCTGAAATGTAATTCAGAAATTGTTATAGATTATTTGGTTTGGTTTTGTTTGTGTTTTTTAGCTGAAGTTTGCTGAGCAGTCTCTGTTTTGCTAAAACGTAGTGAGTAAGGAACAGCAGATGCAGCTGAAAAAAAGGTGGTTGAGTAGCACTTGTAGTTTTGGCTTTGGCAGACTATTTCCAGAGGGGTTTTTAGGTTTCTGAATATTTTGGGGACTGTGTGTACACTTAAGGAAGTGGTCTAGTGGCACGTTCAGTTATACATGTTAGTGCCTAACATGAGTTGACTGTGAGGGAACAAAAATCCCTGGGTAACTGTAGTTACTGCACTGTTGAGAATAGAGACTGAAGAAGTTGTGTGTGTTTGTCTGAGAGTCAATGGCATCTCTGCACGTTGGGGTCTCGTTCTCCCCTTCCCCTGAGAGACCAGGAAAGTCAGGGTCCATTGCAGTGGGGCAGCAGTTGAGGCCTTAGGGTCACTGGGATTGCCTGAACAGGCAGTGTTGGCCCCTGTAGGATTTCTAGTTTGTGTGAAGGAGAAAGAGCTGTGCCTCTGCTGGCATTGAGCTTTGTTTTCTGGAACACTCGGTGTCGAGGCTTGCATGACAGACCTTGGTTAGCTGGGCTGAGATACTCTTCAGTGTGAGAAACCTTCTGGACACAGTTATATTTCAAAATAGTGTCAGATGCAGCATGGTCTGATGCTTTTCTTGATTTATTCCCACGCTCCTGTGTTCAAGGAGTGGCTGTAAGCTGGTGCCATGCATGATTGTGTTTCCTGATGAGGCACTGTGATGCCACTGGTGGTGTTCAGGCTCAGCAAGAAGAATGTCTGCTGTTTATATGTGGTCTTTTCTTGTGGCCAGAAAAGGGCAAACAAAACCAGATTTAAATACATGGCTTTTTTATTCAAACAGGAAGATTTGTAGCATCTTTAGGTGAGCAGTGCTACAGCCAACAGAAAGGAAGTAAACGTACCTCCTCTTTGCACTGACAGGCAGTGGCTTCTCTCAGCAGCTCCAGGTTAATTGATCTCCTTCTACACCAAGTAAAGTGAATTCCATAGCCCAGCTCAAAAGGCAGTCTCTGGTCTCCTTGAGCTCTTACTCCAAAAAAATGCACTGCAAGATTCTCTGCAAAGGAATCCCAGCCTTGGTCCTGTGGAGCCCTAACCAAGGTCACCTGGAACAAGCAGCAGCTTTTGGTCAGTGGAAGGGCATTCCAAGAAAAGGTGTAAGAAGTGGCTGATCACCTGAGCAGGCAGTGCATGGCATCATTTTATTCTTCTTGTCCAGCAGATCCAGCAGGCCTGTACAGGAGCAATCCCCTCCCTCACTTTTTCCCTGTCCAACACTTCCCACCAGTTGCTTTTCCTTCCTTCTTTCAAGAGTGTATTTGTCCTACCTGAGTTATGCTTGTGTAGAGAAGCACAGTAAGGAATCAGATGTGTCAGCCTAAGCAGTATTTCTGTTCTTTTCCCTGTTTTGATCAGGATTCTCTGGGAGTGCTGAAACCGAAAGACATGCCGCGTTTTATTCCCTGCCATCCTCGATAGAGCGGACTCCCACCAAGTTAGCCACACAGAAAGTTGCCTTTGGCTCTCATGGAAATTCAGCCTTTCAACCCATTGCAGCTAGCTGTAAAATAGTGCCTCAAGGTCAGAGTCCAAGCCCTGCAGAGTCACCAGGAAAATCCTTCCAGCCTATCACCATGAGTTGCAAGATTGTATCAGGTGAATGTTAGTTTACTTACCTGAGTGCCTCCCCCTGGGAAACAAGAGAGTGAACCAGTTGGACTTGTTTTGTGTCCTTCCTTTGATTTTCTGCCAGTCTTCGAGCATCAGACAGTAGAAAACTCCAGAATAAGGAGCTAAGCACACTTCTTAATGTTCAATGAGAAACAAATACAAGTGTGAAATGGTTCCCAACAGATCAAAAGCAGGGTGAGAGCTGTTCTCTCCCTGTTCTTGAATGCTTTTAAGTATGGAATAGTCTTGAAATGGACTGCTACCCACAGAAAGGCCCAGGCGAAAACACATCTTCCATGTAGAATATTTTTATGTGGAAAGAAGCTATTCTTCTCCCTCCTGCTTTCATACAGTTGGGATGGATTAAGAACAATTTTTTTCTTGACTACTGGGCAGATAATTAATTTTAACCTTGTAGTCTCAAATAGACCCTCTTGTGCTTGCCATATTGCATCAGATGAAGCAGCTTATGTCTTTGTCTTCCAAAAGTCCACCTTGTGTTGGATTAAATTGCCAGCTGGCTGGAGTGAGCAATGGCACAGCTTCTGAACCAAACATGGCCAAGGTACTGCCTTGCTCCTTTCACTTGTGGTCCCTTCCCTGCCTGGGGGTGATGCCAATCACTGGATGATGTTTTACATCAGAAAGTATTAATGTGCAGCTCACCGTGGCACGTGCTGTGAAGCTGCAAGGTGACCTGTTGCAGCTCTTCATTTTCTGCTGTTCAGGGTAGACAGGATGAACCACCAGCTATCAGTACATTTGATTTCTGGTGATCTGTTCCCAGATAATTTTCTTAAAGTGTGTCTGATTTGTTGTTTTGGTTTGGTTTTGTTGTTTTGTTTTGTTTTTTTTTTAATTAAATTTCAATATTGTTCCTTGACATCTTAAAACTGTACTCAGGTTGATTTACACTTGAATCTATGCCAAGTGCTTTGCTCTTTCTTTATAAGCTCTTCTCTTGATCTTTTCCCAAGGCTTCCTAGGAAGCAGGAATTACAGGGGCCATCCTATCTTTCCTAAAGTCCTTGGACTATTCTTTGTTGATCTTTGTTATTGAAATGTTTCCGTGCTAGGTATTTTCCCAAGGCTCTGCTGTCTGCTGAAAAGGGTTACCCCTTTTAGATTCCAAAGCAGTTTATAAGACACGGACTTTTTATTTGATGAGCATTTGTGCTCTGTTTTAATTGTCAGTAACTGCCAAGAAAGTAGATTAACAGGCAGGTGAAGCTTGGTGTTTGCTTCTGTCTCTTTTCTCTGATCACTTCCTTGCCTGTCCTTTTCTCTGAATTTCTTGTTTATCTCTTCATGCAGCTTTTTTCTTCTCTCCTGGCCATGTTACCAGAAGTTGCACATTTTACAGAATGTAGTGAGAGCAGTGAAGGGACCTGGGTGTTCCTGCTGCCCAAGGCTGTTCCACACAGCCTTTTTAGGGGAACTCCTTGGCTCCCAGTCTGAGTTTCTGTACCATGGGCTACACAAGGTCAAGAGAGCTCAGTTCTCCTTCATCTCCTTGGGTGCACTGGTCTTGGCAGTGAAAATGATGTAGGTAATACCCCTCAGGATTCAGGGGTGGAGCAGATGGCTTCTCAAATTCCCTTTGAGCCCTGCTTGTCCTGGTAGGCAGAGCATGTCAAGGGTAGGTATGAGCCATAGTGCTTTATGTGCCTTTTCCTTTCCTTCTGTCTCCTCTTTCCTTCTCTGAGTTCTGGGACCTCACTCAGGCTGGGAAATGCATCCTCACAGAACCTTTCTTCTCTAAGCCATTTTCAAAACTTACTGCTGTTGCCATGTTTTTATGTTCTGACCACATTGACAAGCTAGAAGCATTGGACTTTTTTTCCTAAGGTTCTCCAATATCGACCCCTAGTCCATCTCCGCTACCTCGTACCCCAACGTCCACTCCGGTGCACATGAAGCAAGGCTCTGCTAGCTCAGTCATTAATAACCCCTATGTTATTGTGGACAAGCCTGGACAGACCGTTGGAGCAGCAGCCACCAGCACAGGTGTGTAGTGTGACCACACAAGGCAGTGGCTTAGTCTTACCCCTTTCGGGTTTGTTCTCCCTTTAAAATGATCTGTAAAACAGCAGCGTTTCAGCTTGTGGAGATGGGAGAGTGCTCAGCAGAGAAAGAGGAAGGTGTTGGTTTGCACAGCTGGCCTGCGTGTGTGGGTGAGGGTTTCCTCTAGTTTCCTTTAGGAAACAGCACAGTGTAAAGCCAAACTGAATTCACAGATACCTCTTCAAAGAGAACCTGTTCTTCTCAGGTGAAAAGGGAAGGGGAGAAGGTGATGTGGACTGTGTTGCACAGCTTTAGACAGAAACAGTGCACAGGTGTTGGGTGACAGTGGTGGCATGGATGTGACAAAGAGCGTGGAGAGGTCACAGTGACTGGCAGATCAGTGTTAGGTCTCAGCACAGCAGATGTGTTGAAATGCAGAGACTCTGGTTACCAGGAGAACAGCCATGCTGGTTTTTTTTACTGCTCTCAACTTCTCCCTGTTCCAACTCCAGCTGTTTTGGATTCCTCATAACTGGATTCCCTCGGTGGTGACAAAAATCCGGGGTCACAGGGAGGGCTGAGCTGCAGGACACAGGTGATGGGTAGAGCAGTCAATCAGTAATCTTTGTGCTGGGCCTGGAGGAAAGGCCCCTCAGAAGTCATTTATTTGCTGTGATATATGGCCAAGAACTGCTGTCTATTTTAAAACACACTTGTTTGTGTCTGTGTGTGCTTCCCAGCATCTCAGCAGAATGCTCAGGGGCAAGTGAGGGAGTGCAGCATCCATGGAACACAAACCGTTTGCTGGGTGTGATTGGAAAACGCAAAAATTCTTTTTACTAGTGCTTCCTCCCTTTATCTGAGGGAACGCAGCTGTCATGTTCATTTTAACTTAATCACAGAGGCAGTTGGGAAGGTAATTGGTAGGAATTGTGTAGCTGTATCTGAATTTTTTAATATGTTTTGGGGCTTTCTTGGTAACACTAATGCTGTTTTACCAATAAGGTTTGATTAACTGGGAGCTTTTTGATTGATTGGGGGGTCAAAAGCTCCCTCTTATTTTCTGTTTCTTCTTTATCTCCAGCCTGACTGTCTACTCTGCCTAAGTGGTTTATCATGGTTTGGGTAACTTCTGGGTTCTTCAAATAGAGGTTTGTACGTGGAGGATGGGATGTGCAGAAGCACCAGATTGTTTGGACATACAAGTGTCAGAGCAGTTATTGTTAAAGTGCAGTTATTGTTAAATTTCCCACCACGGTGGAGATGTAAGTACAGAGTGGCCTGGCAGAGGCTGCCTCTCCTTCCCTGCACTCTGAGTCTCCCCTGTGTCCTGCACGAGTCAGATCAGATCAGTGGCAGAGCAGAAAATTGCTGCCCTCCCCAAACAGCTTTGTTGTGAGAGAGTCTCATCACCAGGCCCTGTGTGAGGGAGCAGGAGGGTCTGTGGAACTTTTGGCAACAGCAGCTAGGCTGGATTGAGCATAAAGTGTATTGCAGAAAAAGTCACTGGGACACTTTTTGATAAGGCTGCAGATTGTATTTAAGAAAAGGGGTGAGATCTTCAAACTCAGTGAAAGCCAGCCTTCCCAAAGTCCTTATTCTCAGAAATGGCTGCTCGTTTACTTCTAAACTTAATTACGGATTGTAGTACAACTGTGTGAGAGACTGGTTTTTTGGTTTCATGTATGTAACCCATGGCTTTGGTGTCTCTTGAACAAACAAAACTGACAAACCAGCCCAACAGCAGCAGCAGCAAGACTGCTGAGGAGCAGTCTTGTCCACACACTGATAATGCAGGGTAAGTTTGCCACTGGACCCCATCCATCCTGGGGGCCAGGAGACTGCTGTGGTGTCAGTCTGTTAATTTTGCAAGAGCATCTGCCACAGAGGACCCTATGCCTTCATTCCTTGTTTCTGTTTCTTCCTTTACCCTCCTCACTCCATCCCTTGCTCTTGTAACTCCTCACTTTGTCTCCCTCCTTTTCTGGCCTTCCTTTTCCTTCCCTCTCCAAGCCTTCCTCCTTGCCAGTGTCCAGGGATAGTGTGGGTTCAGAGGCTTCTGGGCAGTGGAGGACTTTGCATCTGCAGCAACAAGTTCTGTCCTAATTTCTCATATTTGCACCCTTAGCTGATATCCTCAGCCACCCTGAAGGGTCCTGACCATTTGCTTGCAGCACACAGAGCAGTGGGTGGAGAGTGCCTTCTCTGGGGTGTGGTTCCTGCAGGTGAAAATCAGTGGTGGATTTATTTTGTACCCATGGCAGTTCCTGCTGATGTACCTGGTGGAGAATACAGATGAAATGAAATGCCTTGTTCCTTGTTAGAGGAGGTTTCATGTGTGCAGTGGCCCTGCTCCCAGCCCTCACCTGGAATCTACTTTATTTCCTGCTGTGCAGGGAGCCCGACCAGCAAACTGAGCAGTGGCTGCCAGGCCTCTCACGGGACTGGATCTCCTGTGTCAAAGACCCATGGGAGCAGTTTTGGCACCTCAGCTGTCAAGGTAATGTTCTCATTAGGTCTGTACGTCCCATTTAAAGTCCAGCTTCCTATTAAACAGGGCATTTTAGTGTTAAACATTCTGCACTTCAGGCAAGTTCTTTAGATTGTTGTTTCATGTGAGGGTTTACTGTGTCTAACAGATGGAGCCATAGGAGAGCATGGTGGTTATACAAGATGATGGTGTCACTTCATGCAGCTCTAATTAGGCTTGCCTACATATCTGTTAAAGGCACTGCTCTTCTTCTCTGCAAGGAAATCCATGGAGGGCATAGCTCCCAAAACGCTGTACCTTTCAAAAAAGCTCTTCTGTAGCTGGCTTTGATCTTCTTCACTTAGTGACAGAGGATGATTAAACCAGAGGTGCCTACCTCAGAACCTTCACTCTGTTCATTATTTTTGTACAGCAGCTGTTCCTAGCAGCCTGAAAATAGCTCACGTAGTGGTTTTACAACTGCCTGCATCTAGAGAAATGTTTTTGTAAACAGTGGAGTAACATTTGGATGTGTAAACAAACAGCAATAAATGCACTTTGTGCTTCTGATCTGCAGAGCCCAAGAGGTACAGAGCTGAGCTGTCTCACATAAAATCTCTCCCTCATCTTGTGCTAGGGATGATATTTCTGGCAGGGAAGTGGCGTCAGCGAGGCTCTGAAAGCAGCTGGTGGGTGTGCTGCTGGAAACAGGAGCATTTCCCTGTCTCCAAGCCACAGTATTAATGCAGGATATGGTGGGGGAAGGCTTGCCAGTCAGCCTGGAGAGAGCAAATCACATTTGGAGCTGAGGTGCTTCCTTTATCTGCTGGGGAAAAAGTGTTGCAGATTGTTGTCTGAAGCAGTTGGTTTGGAGTAGCATTTTAAGTGTCAGGTGTGCAGCTAGCTGGTCAGATTTTAACAACCTTGTGTGCTCAGATGGATTTCACTCTCTTGAAAAACTCGTTCATTATTTTTTATTATATATGTGTTGAAAATCGTTCATTATTCTTTGTTTTTCACTGACTTGGAACAGTTTTTTCTGAAAGGTTTTCAATGAGTCAGAGTAGGCACACATCATTAGTAAAGGTTGAATTCTATATTTCCAGGGCAACGTTAAAAAGTGAAGATATTTTTAAAAAGCCATTAAAATCATACTTCTGTAAACAGAAATGTAATTTGATTTATGTCTTCTGGTTGGTGGAAAAGCTGTAATTTTAGGGTTTCTTTAAAGAGAAGAGTGTATCTGATAGTTCAGTGGGATATCACAGGTTGTGCATAACTCACCACTTTTCACCTCTTCACTGTGCTAGTTTTCTGGATTTATTTTAATGACTTCAGGCTGTGTTTCTGCAGCCAGTCTCAAGTGCAGCTGCTATTGGGAGGACAGGTTGTGCCTCTGGCCTTGTCTTCACACCTCCCATTTGCTGCCAGCTGTGCAGCTGTGTGGTGACCCAGGGCAGACAGCCAACCTGTGTGAAAACTGATGTGTTTCCAGCCACAAGGAGGATGCCAGGAGTTGCAGGGCCTGATTTCTGGTCGTGATCCAACCCAAGGATGGGCCAAGGGATTGTAAAACCATGGCTTTGGGGCCCACACTGATTGTAAAAGAGAGCAATTACACTGTGATAAACTCCCCTAAATGCACTTGGCTTCTCTGCTGGCCTCAGACCCAGAAGTGCCAGGTGCATGATTTTGCAGGGGTGGAAATGTATTTTACTTAATGTTTGTTGTTTCTGCCAAAAGGTGAGTTCTTTCTGGAAGGATTGTGTGCCACTGCATTGTTCCAGTTAGCCAAGAGCATAAATTCCTCTGAGAGAAGAATTTTCCCCTCCATAACTTGTTTCTTACACTGTCTTCTCTCTCTGAGATTGTGTATAGAATCACAGGATGACTGAGGCTGGCAGAGACCTCTGGAGATCAACCGCAAAGTGAAAAACTTTTTTATATAAAAAAATTGATCAGAGAACATAAGTTGATATTTTTGCCTGTGTATGACTTGGTAAGAAACAGTTACTGCTGTTGGAGATGTAACTTTCCAAATAAAATTTGCTTTGTGGGTTATATTAAGAAAGTTAGACTCCTTTTGCTCAAGTGTTGACTGATTTTTGGAAATATCTTATTTGCACAGGTATTTTGGCCTGCCCAGATGGTCCGTGCTGCCCTTTATTAGCAGTCACTTGTTTTATTTCTTTTATTGAACATGTCACTGATTTTTGCACCATGTCTTCTTATTTGCAGCAGGAGGATTCTCTTTTTGCCACCATGCCACCCCTTTGTCCCATTGGGAGTCATACCAAGGTGCAAAGCCCCAAATCGGTCACTGGAGGACTTGGAGCTTTCACAAAGGTATTCCTGCTGATTTTTGTGCTGGGACAGGCACCCAATAGTGTCATTTCATGCTGACTTGTGCCACAAACCATGGAATTCCAGTGCCTGCAAAACCCTTACTGGAACCAATGTCTCTTGCTGCTAAGGACTCTGTAGCAGCTCTCAAAAATGTGTCCTGTTTTATTTTCTTTCCCTGTGGCTCTGCTCTACCTGGATTCTTTCCTTTTATCACCTCTTCCATCCTTTTTGGGGTTCTTTTTGAATCACTGTTGTGTTCAGGCTGATACTTTGAAAGCTATTTTTAATGGGATGCAGTAGAAGTAAACTGCAATAGATGTGTCAGGAACTTCTTAAGAATTGTAACAGTGATTTGTGAATCTCAGATGTTGCTGCTTCTGACTATGTTTCCTTTAATATTACCACATGGAATTTAAAATTGTTTCTGGCAATGTTAGATGATCCAAGTAAAAGGTGGAAGAACGCTTCCTAACAGTTACAGTACCTACAACAATCTAACATGAAAAAAACCCTCAAAAGAGGTTTTTTTGTGTCACTGCCCTTAGGGATTAGATGTAGGGGAAACATAAAACATATACACTAGAGAATGTGTGTATGTCAGCTATAATCATTTACAGTGTCTGTAGCTATTGGTTGTAACGTTGCAGGATAGAAATAAAAAGCAGGTTCAGAACATGAATTTGAAACTTTAAAGTGTGGCGGCTCTGTGCTGAGATGCGGAGTCTGAAGAAGTCAGGTCTGGCCAAGTCCCCTCAGGATGAGAGGTACTTGTAGCACTACCAGCAATTGCTGTGGCTCTGGGATTTCCATGCCCATGTCTGAAATGTGGACTGCTGTGTCACTATGTCAGTTTGTCGCACCACCCCACACGCTGTTTGGGGAGCAGCCATCACTTGGAGCTGAATTAGGGAGTCCCCGTGGGGGTGAGCACCACGTGTGAGTCCAGAGCCCTTCCCTGCAGACAGGCTGCTCCACAGGCCACCTCCAGTGGTGGCAGGTGTTTGCTTTGTTTGTGACTGTTTGCCCCCTTGCCCAGGTGATAATCAAGCAGGAGCCCGGGGAGCTGCCGCAGCAGGCGGCGGTGCCGGCGGCGGGCGCAGCGCAGCCCTCGGTGCAGCAATATGTCACTGTCAAGGGCAGCCACATGCTGGCCCTGTCCCCACAGAAACCTGTCGTGAGCACTGGAGAGGGCACGGTGCAGTCCAAGGTAAGGGGCACCTGGGCATCCCTGGGGTGGTGGGAGCTGTCTCAGGGTGTTACTGCAACCCAGGGGAGCAGGACTGCTCCTGCCTCGCTCCCAGGTGGCAGCACCATGGGTAGCTGGGTTCCTGTGTGCAGAGTGGCTCTTGTCCTGCTTCCATGTGATGCCTTAAGTTTTAGCTTTTCTGTTTTTCAGATCCTGTACTGCCTCAGTGTATAATTCTGAACTCCATACAGAGTGTTAGTGAGCTCTCTTCACATTTTGGTCAGACAAAACAATCCTTCCAGGCCTGGGAACCAAGGACACCTCACAGCCTCAGGGCCCAAAAAGTATCAACAAAAGTGAATTGGGGGGAGCAAACTGGGGGAATGTGACTTCGTTACCTGAAGCTGGAATTGGACAATTAACCCCTGAGATGCAAACAGACCAAACTTATCTCTGTCTGAAAAACTCGTGCCCATTGTCCATCCTGGGTGCAGCCTCTGGGAGGCTCTTGCACTGCCCAAGGTGTATCTATTGAAGGCCTTTAATACATTTCCACTTAATTCTCTTAACTCTGTCGAGCCTCTGTTCTAGGGAGCCAGTTCAAGGCATCACATGTAGTCCTTGGAAGGAGAGCAGGCTGAGCAGGCACTGTTGCATTTTATTGTGTACAGGGACATCTCCCACTTCTGTCCAAGCCATTGCAGCAGTGGGCTGGGGATGCTTTTGAACTGTCACCCCAGAAAGCTGGCTGCCATCAGCAGCTCTTGCTGAAACTCATCCAGGTCTTTCCCTAAGAGAAGGTGAATTCTTTCCTAGGATTGCAGGCCTGCAACACAAGAGAACAGCACAAATCTGGAGTGGGGTGGAGGCTGAGCCAGAGCTAGCATTAGGTGAGACCAGTCCTAGTTGAGTGGCAGCTCAGTCATTTTACTGCAGGAGTCGTGCCAATGCAGTCCTGCTTTGACAGGAGTGACACAGCTTCTAAGAAGGCACAGTGACAAGATGTCAGATGTGTCAGAAATTGTCTCCATTCTTGCCTCTTTTGTGGACAGAGTCAAATGATGTGCCAAGCACTGGAGATTGCATGCAGAACTTTCACGTTTGCATAAGTAAATACTTTTTTTGCATTTGCAACATTTCCTTGTTCTTTTAGCTGCCTTTCTTGCCTGTTTGAGCAGGTATGTAGAAACTCATATTCTGCTGCAGTTACCCTTAAGACATAAAATTGAAGCACCTTGTGGGTTCTGCTTTGAGGCCATAGTTTTCCCAGGGAATCTGTTCCCATTAATGTGTTGAAACTGGATTGCTGCATCTCTTTAATTCACCAAGGCAAGCTTTATCTTCAGCTGGAATTAAGCCATTGCTTATAAACCAGAAAAAAAGGAATTGCCCTTTGATTTGAATGAAGTTAATCTTTTGTGGGTGTGCTGAGATCCTGCCTGGGTTTAACAGTTTATCGTTTTACTTGGGATTGGCCTCTTGCTGATTTAATTTTGTCCCTGAATGAAGAGCTTGTGTCCTGAGATGTCTGAAGATGGGGGTCGTGCATCAGCCAGGATTCCCAGGATGGCTGTGGCCAGCAGTGCCCCATCCCATCCTATCCCATCCCATCCCTGTTTGTTGCAGGTTGTTGGAGTCCCGGTTGGTTCTGCCTTGCAGTCGACGGTGAAACAGGCAGTGGCCATAAGTGGTGGCCAGATCCTTGTGGCCAAGTCCAGCTCCTCGGTGGCAAAGGCTGTTGGTTCCAAGCAGGTGGTGACTCAAGGTGTAGCCAAAGCCATCGTGAGTGGAGGTGGAGGGACAATTGTTGCTCAGCCCGTGCAGACCATAACAAAGGCACAAGTTTCTTCCACAGGGACTCCAAAAAGTACATCTCAAGGCTCAGGTAGAGTGATTTTACACCTTGTTAGCAGCTAATGGTGGGTCTGTAATGAATTATTCAACTGCAAAATAACTGGGTGTGATTGAAAAACTTGAAAGCGAGTAGAGAACTCTGTAGGAAAATTCAGGCTAAGATTAATAAAGAAAATGTTAATCCATTATGTGTAAGAGGAAAGAGGGAGCACAAGTGCTTTAAAGCATGCAGTGTTCTGGGAGTGGAGACTGGATGGATATGCTGCAGGAAACCTGGCAGAGTTGCATGGAGTCAGGTCTCACATTTTTGCCTGGCACTGTGGTCCTTTCCCCATGAATCCAGCCAGCCAGAGCCAGAGTGTCCCTGTTTTCACCCCACATCTTCCCCAGTGCTTGGAGCTACAGGAGTATGGGCAGAAGTCCTGCCTGCATGTGCACACAGCTGCTTTGGCTGAGCACAGGCTGGGCTGTGGGCTGCTGGGAAGCTGCTATGTGGTGCCTGGGGCTGCAGGAAGTCTGCACACCCCATGGCTGTGCTGCTTTGGCCTGCAGCCACAGGGACTCAGAGAGATTTTTTCCAGACCCATTAAAAGAAGTGTCTGTACATCACTGGTGGAGTTAATCTGCAGTTAGAGCAGCTAAGTAGGGATTACTGAGGGCTGGTTGCATGTCACTGAGTACTTCCATCCTGTGCAGATTGCAGTGCTTACTACTTTTTGCAAACAGCTGTTTTATTTCTTTTTATTCTCTCTTTCTAGTGATGGCTACACTGCAGTTACCAGCCACCAACCTGGCAAACTTGGCAAACTTACCACCAGGCACCAAGCTGTACCTCACCACCAACAGCAAGAACCCTTCTGGGAAAGGAAAACTGCTGCTGATACCCCAAGGAGCCATCCTGCGAGCCACAAATAATGCTAGTTAGTCTTGCAGGGAATCTAATGAATTAAATAATGTAATCACTGCATAATTAATGTGTTTGGCATTTTTGCTATAAAGCATCCCAGTACTGTGGAAATCAGGAATGGGATAGGGTTTCTTTGTTCACAGCAATCTATATGTGGTGCTTTTTAAGGCTGAGGTCTCACAAGTGGCTTTTGTTTTCAGTGAAACTGCTTTTCATGCCGTGCTCTCAATGCAGAAACATGTTTTTCTTAATAGCGCTGTGAATGGAACTCCCAGTGAAATACCTGTAGCTGGGACAGTCCAACTTTGATAATCTCATTGGTAGCAAGGAAGATCAAGTACTTGTGATATTTATGACAGAGCCATGAGTATTTTTTTTACCCTTGTTTCTTAATGAGAGCCTGCAGAAAAGTTGCTGTTCAGACTGTTCTTTCTGGAGATAGAGCAATATCAAAGCATCACTGCAAATTACCACTGCTTGGTATCCATCATCTATTATTCTGTTAACAAAATTGCATTGACAGCCAATGAAAGTAAAATTAAGAAGCCAGTGAGATTCAGAGTGTTACCAGAGCTTTTGCTGCAGATCCATAACCTGCAAAAGAGTGATGAAAAGATTGTTCTTCTGTTGGACAGCATTTTCATTTGATAGAAAATTCAAAACAGCCTGAAATGAGCTTTGCTTGCCCACCAGCCCTCCTTATCTCCCCAGCAGCTCCTCTTGTTTATGGCATTAGCTGAGCTGTAAGAGAGCACAGCAGCACAGCTGAACTCTTCTTTACTGAATAATAATGGTACTTGGCTGCAAAACACATGGCACCAAATGTCTGGCGAAGTCTTTTCAATCACTTCTACATACAGGGATGCTTTAGCAGCTGGCACATGTTACCAAAGGGTTAAGTCTTTTCCTCTGGTTACAGGTCTTCAGTCTGGTTCTTCTGCGAATAGTGGAGGAGGAGGAGGGGGAGGAGGAACCCAAAGCACAAGCAGTAACTTGTCACAGCACCTCACCTACACATCCTACATCCTGAAGCAGACACCCCAGGTCAGTGGCACAAACATCTCAGTGCAAGCACACTGACATTTAAAGCTGCAGTGGTGTTAGGTGGATGTCTGTGGTTCTGTAGGATGTGAAATGTTCTTGGACTTCGGTGTCTGGATCTTATTTGACTTTTCCTGGTGTGCTTCCATCAGAAAGTGCTCTGCAGCAAGAAGGCTGCATCCAGCCCTCAGTGCTGCAGCATCCAGTGTAATTAGCAGTGCCTTGTTTCAGAGGATGAAATGTTGCTGTGGCTACATTATAGCCACAAACTTTTATCTGTTGACACTCCTGGATTTCTGTTGACTCTTAACTGTGTTTCAAAGTGCTGACCTCCCTGATTTATTTCTGGAGCAGGGCACCTTTCTGGTTGGCCAGCCTTCGCCTCAGGGCTCTGGGAAGCAGCTGACTCCAGCATCAGTTGTTCAGGGCAGTGTAGGAGTTGGGGCATCTTCCACACAAGGACAAGCCCTGAAAGTGATAACTGGACAAAAAACAGCTCTATTTACACAGGTAATGTGCAAGTGATGTGTTTCTCTCCTACTGTTTTTGTCAGATAAAGCACAGGAACCACAGCCACACATTATTGAGAGCATGTCCTTTCATAGTTGTTGGGTTTGATGTGGGTTTTTGCACAATTGTGGTGCTGGCTGTACCACGATGAGGAGAGCACACAAAGGCTGACTTTCATCAGACTACAGATTTCCAGCTTTATTGCTCTTCTCAGAGGGTGTCAGCTTGCAATCTGTGTAAGCTTGGGGTTGCTGCCTTGTAAATGGGCTCTGAGATTTCTCAGTGAAATTAAATTGGAAAAGTGAATAGAGTCAGGTGCAAAAATGTGCATAAATACTTGAACTTTAGAAATGGATCACCTGCTAAAGCTCTTCAAAATCTCTGGGTTTGTTACCCATCAAAGGTCCTTCTTTTAAAAACTGCAAATAGTCCCTATGAAATTCAAGTGCCCCAAGAGTACTCGCATTTGATTATCCAGAATTCAAGATTGGTAGACATATATTTGCAAAGTCAACACTGATAAAGTTGATTTCTGAGGTGATAATTTTGTTCCAGCAATTATTGCCAGATTTGATTTTTTTCAAAAGTATTTTAAAAATATTTTCTAGTAATATAAAAAGCATTAATTTTGTTTATTTTGTTGTTGTTGTTCTGAGTTGGTTTTTTAAAATAATTTAAAACCCAAACTAATAGACTGTTTTCCTTATGCTGCATTCTTTCTCAAAGGCTGCATCCAGTGGACAGACATCACTGGTGAAAATATCAGATGGCTCCATAAAATCAGTGTCTGCCTCATCCCAGCTCTCCAAACCTGGCACCACGGTGCTGAGAGTATCAGGAGGTGTCATCACCACGGCTGCTCCTGCCGTGGCCCTCCCCTCCAATGGGGTGGCCCAGGTGAGAAACAGCCCTGCCAGGGTTCTGTAGTGCAGTGTTGGCACTCCTGCCATGACAGTCCCAGGAAAGGACTTGTACTGCTTTTCTCCCCTGGTGGTGTTCTTCCAGTCAGCTTGCTGGTGGGTCTGCTCTTGTTTCAAGCAGCAATGAGCAGCCTGTGGGTGCTCCTGAGAGCGCAGGCTGCTGGCAGCAGCTGCTGGGTCCTGGCTGTGTGCAGAGGCTGTCACTGCTCTCCACCCCAGGGCAGCTGTGGCACTGCAGCCTGGGAAGGAGCTGCTTTGGCATGGAGGGAGGCAGGACACAAAACATCTGTGTTCCTGAAGTGAATGCTCCTGTGGGGATGCAGCCATGGATCCAATTGATGCAGGATCCACCTGGAGTGGAGCTGCAGCACATGGAGAGGAGAGGAAGAAGCATGGAGAGGAAAATAACTCACCCAGAGCCTGTTTCTTTCTATGAGCCCCTAATCTGTGCCTCCCAAATGCCTCTGGAGAGTTGATGCCATGCTGCCACAGCCTCCATTCTCTAGGTGCCATCGTGTGTGGGCTTTGGGATATGAACTTGAGGATCTCTTGCTTCCTATCAATTGATAGATAAATATTTGGGTTTGCTACTTTTATTACTTTTATTTCCTTGTTATGCTTATTTTTGAATCACCTGTGACATGAAAAGGGGTTTGTTATCCCTCTCTGCCTCTTTTCAGCAAACAGATAATGCAGGTTCCAGTTCATCATCTTCTGGAACTCCTGCAGCAAAGACACCTGGACAGCAGCACCAAATCTGTGTAAGCCAGAGCCAGTCCACTTCATCAGCAGTGAGTAAGACTGCGACTTCCAGTGTTGTAAGTGTTGCTTCCTTGATGACTACAGCAACGCCTGTGACAGGAAAAGCTACAGTATCAGGTATTAAACCCCTTCACACCCTTCCTAGAGAAACTTAGAATCTAGGTGTGAGTTCTGTAGATGTCTTCACTGTAAATGAAAGAACACAGAGTCAGCTGCATTTGTGTGTGTAAAAGTCATGCTTCTAAAATATCTTATTAACATAACTTTTGGCTTAGCCCAGGAAATTCCTCATAATTTGGCATCCTTTTGGCATTGGCTGTATCTGTTACAAATAACAGCAGCACAAGTTGCCCTTTGGTATTGGAGAGGGATTTTAGTTTTCATGCCAGGTTCTCAGTAGAAGAGGCATTCTGCCTGTCAGGAGCGCAGTGTGTCACTGTCAAGATAGCTGCAGTACTACAGAATTGATTAGTTTGTGGAACTCCACTGTATGCAGAGAAGTTGCATGAGCAGACTTTGTCTCTTGAGGCTTTGCATCTGCTCTGCTGGGATTGAAAAGGAGAGAGACGTTGGTTAGAGGGAACTGAAGGCTTTGAAGTCAAAATTCATTAAGTACAGTGAAGTAGGCTGGATCTGGATCATTCAAGTTAATAAAAATGAGGTAATAAAAATGGACTGCTCTTATGTGGAGGAGAGTTCTCCTTACTTAGTTTTATTGTATTCCAGCATCTTTCATGTCAGGGAGAGCAAATACAGCAGGTTTGAGACTTACAAGTTAAAATTGAAAATTTTCATTTAGATTAATTTACCTACTGGTCTGTTCTATTCACTTAAAGTGGTTTCTTATGAAGTGAAAACAGAGTAAAAATACAGAAAAGAGAAAAAAAGTGACACTGAGCTCATCTAATAGTGTCTTTTTGAAGCAGCTCTTCTTGTTTCCTCTCTACTCAGACTTTTAAACTTCTCCTTCCTCATGGGTATATTTTACCCAGAGCTTGAAAATAAACAGCATAGGCTGCTAAGACTGACAGAATCCTGCAGGAAGCGTTTCAGTATTTTTGTCTTTGCAAGGAAATCAGCCAGGTGGGGTTTTTGAAGGAATTAAGCCAGACTAAATAGCTTTCAGATTAAAACTTCCATTTATGTGTCAGAATGCTATCTAGATTTTGTTTTGGGGGTTTTTTGTAACCTGAGGCATTGATTTCATCGTGAACAATTCTTTCTTCAAGAATCTCAGAGGGAACAGTGGCTATAAAACAGTCATTTCAGTGCAATAAGAAACAAAACCTCAAAACTGTCAACATTCTGAACATTTGTGTTTTTAAAGGCAACTTTTTGAAAAGGATTTCAAACTTTCCCTTGTTTTGTATCAAGCAGTGTCTCCCACCCACCAGCCTGATAGGGTTTGTTGAAAAGGTCCCTTCTTACCGGCCTTGCTGTTGAGTCCCTTGCTGTCCCACCCTGACACATCAGAGTGTCCCACACAGAGGAATGGGTTAGCACTAGGTGAGCCTTCTTGCCTGGAGGTGAAAGCCTGACTGGACCAGTGCTGGGCATCCTTAAAAACCAGGAAAAACCAAGACATCTTCACCAGACTTTGCATGTCGTAGTACTTGGAAGGCCAGCTGTGCTTCAGTACTTCTACTACTAATAATAATGTCAAAACAAATCATAATTACAGAATTGCCATGGTGAAACTAAGAAGTTTATTGTTGCCAATGTTCTAAAATAGAAGTCTGCTAAATTTCCACAATCTGAAGAAAAGTTACCTACAGATTGAATACAATTACATGAAAAATAGCCAGTTTACCAGTAGAAAGGATGGACACAGGCCCAAATCACAGTGTTAGAGTGCTGGCTGTGTTGGCTTGGGGTGTCATCACAAGGAGGTGGCATCTCCCTGTGGAGGAGAGAGCTGGCAGACACGTGATGAGTACTCCTCACCCCTGGGACTGTGGCATAGCTTGGAGTAGTGCTGATTCCTCCTGAAGCTACTGAGTGCTGCCATTGATAATGCTGTTAATATCTGAATGTTCTGCTTGCTCTTTTAGCCTTGACTGAAATCAGGGATTTAGTTCAGTCTCCAGTTTAATGTGCCTCCCAGCCTGCTTAGCCATCCTTCTGGGTGTGTTCAGTGCACGTTGCAGAGACACACACAACACTCAGTTCAGGTGTGTCCTTTGTCAGACCTGCTGCACAGCAGCCTTGGGCTTGTCCCACAGTTGGAATAGGGTTGATTGTGCCCTGCTGGCTGCAGTGGGTGCTGCTAAGCTGAACTGCAGAGGTGTGAGTGGCACTGGGATACCTCCCTGAGAGCAGCTGTGTGACTACAACAGAGCTGTGGTTCACTGGCTTACTGCAGCCTTATGGTCTGGTCCTGACAGTGTTTTACTCTGCTGAGCCTGCTTCAGTGGAAAGGTTTGTTACATCAACTTTTGCTCAAGATTCCTTAGGTAATGAGGAGATTTGCTTTACAACTCTCAGAGTGCTGTGCAGCATGTAAGAGTGTGCACACTGCGGTGCAGCACTAGAGCTTTTGAGCCGTCTCTTGTGTCAGTGAAAATTCATCCTGACAGCTCACCCAGCTGTGGCTTGTTAAGAGGGTGGCAGTGCTAGGTTACATGCCATCCTGCTTCAAGCAGAAAGGGAGAGAAGTAGCTGGAGATAAACTAACTGGTGTGTTTTATTTAACATTTTGTCTTCCGTTCTTCTTGCAGGGTTGCTAAAAATCCACTCAAATCAGTCTAGTCCACAGCAGGCTGTTCTGACAGTTCCCAGCCAGCTTAAACAGCTCGGTGTAAACACAGCTTCTGGAGGTGTTCAGACAATACTCATGCCTATGAACAAAGGTAAAGGGCAGAGGAGGATGACAGATGGTGTTTGAAAATCTCCTTTGACACAGGGTAGCACTTGGTCACTGTTGGCGTACATGGTCCAAAGCAGAGATAGAAGAAATTGTAGCAAGGAATTCATCCCTAAACTTTGTGCTGCAAAAAGAGTGTGTTTCTTCTGAAAATGTTAATTTGTTGAAGTGTATGAAATTTGATTTTTTTTTCTTCTTTGTCGCCCCCCCTTTTTTTTTCTTTTCATCTTCAGTGCTACAGTCACTTTCTACCAGCAAAGTTTCAGCAGTTTCAGCAGTCACAGCAGCAAGTACAGTTGTCCTAAGTCCCTCCACAGCATCCATTGCCAAAGGTAACAAGGGATTTCTTAGTAAGGCAAGTAGTGAAAATAAGCTGGTGCTGCTTTATGCAAGTGGCCTGACTATAAAACTAGACTCCATGACTGTGGGTTCCTTTATTTCCATTATTGGTAGAGTTTAAATCAAGTTAAAATGACACCTGGGGACTAGGAATTTAACAGTGACTTTCCTCTCAGCAAATCCCACAGCATAGATGAGTATAGAGAAAAATGAGAATGTTCTAGAAAGCTGCAAGGAGTACTATAACACTCATTGTTTCAGTCCATACTTGCAGAGAGCAGCAAGCCTTCAACCCCAGATCTGCTGTTTCCAGCCAGATGTACTGGAGTTTGCTTTCCAGCATCACTAGATGCAGACAGCACTGTTCCCTGTGCACACAGAGAGAGAGGTGCAGTCCTTCCCAGCGTAAAGCGTGGGGCAGGGCTGACACACCTGCAGTCCAGTTCTGGCACAGCTGTCATGTCTCTCTCCATCCCAGCTGCATGACCAGACTGCCTGGTTGATTGCATTCAGCACGTCTCTCACTGCTTCTGTCTCACCAGAGTTCTGTCCTAGATGTGAGAAAGTTCACATGTCAGAATCAGTGATGCCTTCGAAAAAATTGTCACTTTGAAGTGTCACTTCTTGTTAAAACTTGGTGGCTTTCTGTCCAGCTCTCTTGTTTGCAGATTGGCCAGGCAGTTCAGTTTATATCAGGCAGTCATATGCAAAATAGCAGCAGTTGGTTATGTGGGTTTTCTGACAAGGATGAGATGTGAGCATGTGGAGATTTGAGGGGGGGAACGTGTTCTGGTAGGTCTCTTTCAGCAGAATTGAAGGTGAAATTTGTTCATGCTTAGCAATGAGAATGCAAACAATAAATGAAAGGATGTTATGTAAGACCTTTAGTCTTACTGGAGTCTCTCAGGACTGTCTGGTACTTTTATCAAGCTGGCTGTACTTTCTGTCGTAAAATGTGTTCTGTTTCTTTGAAGTTAAGATGGAGCCTGATTCAACAGGACAAAACTGCAGTTCTGTGGGTACCCAAGAAGGCCAAGCAGCAGTTAAAACAGAAGAGAGCTCTGAACTTGGGAATTATGTTATCAAGTAATTGTTCATTTCTCTATAAGGATTTCTGATCTTTGAAGTGCTGGGGGGATGGAGATGGTTCTAGGGATGCATGCAGCAGTGTTACTTTGACCTAGAAATACATTATAAAATGTTCTGTCCCATGCATTGCTGTATCTGTACTAATCCTATTGGGTGGCATTTGTTTCGGACAGCGTTGCAATGTTTCATTTGTGAATGGATTTATATTCAGGGTTCACGAAAGGGGAAAATTATTTGAAGATTTGCAGTTGTTTCGGGCTTTTTTAGAATCACAAGCTGCTAAAATCTCTTTATCATCCTCTGCTTGTATAAGTCCCACTGCCATTGCGTGTCCTTAGTCAGGTCACACTGCCCACTGAAATGCAGCTCTGAAAAGGGGCAAAGGGGCATCTGGAATAAGCAGAACTGTCCACCTTCTGGCCTCTCAAGTCTTGTTAAGCTCATGTACTTCTGTAATTACTTAGTATGAGGGCTGCTTTGCTTCAGAACTAGAATGAAATAATAATGAGTATTTGATCACTGGGTGCTGTGAAATCCAGTGCCTTGTTTGTGATACTTTTGCAAGTACTTGTTAGTGTTTTTTTCAATGGAACTCAAACTGCAGAACCTTTTCTGCATATTTCTTGCAGTGAGTAGGATGTCTCTTCAACTCCTCATTCCTCCAACTTTCCTGTGTCTGTGTTTTGAAAAGTTTTGTTACCTCAGCATATCCCTCCAGACACTACCCTGGAGTGCGTGTAGGAGACAGGAATAAATCTTCAGTCACTACACACTGTAAATTATCTTAATTATAAGATAACAATTGGAAAATACGGTTCCTGACAGTTAAATAGACTATGGCTTTGTATTTAAGTCCCATAAATACAAAGTTTCCCATGTTTCCTACTGGGACAAGCTGCACTAGTTACCCCTCAAAGTAGTGCTGCAGCTTGTGAGATAATGCAGGGATTTTCTGCAAGCCTGTCTTCAGTTTCTTCAGCCTGACAAATGCAGCTTCAGATGTAGACACTTTGGCAAGAATTGTTTGGAATACCTTCTCTGGATTGGGGTATAACAGTTTATCCTCACACTGCCATTTGTAATGCCTTGGGGCTAAAGACTTTAAACCGTGCAGTGATTTTGAAATCTTTTACATCTGATTCATTGCTTCCAACAGCAGTCTTCACTGTGATTCTTTTTATCCCTTGCAGCATAGAATATTTGGAGAACACCCAGCAGCTTTTAACAGCAATAGTGAAGAAGGTTCCATTAATTGCTGAAAAAAGTAAGCAGTAAATGAAAAAGCTTTGCTCTGTATTGTCAGTGTATCAACAGAATGCCTTGCATACTCTGTAGCTGCTGAAATTATTAAAAGGTGGAATGAAATGAAGCCATTCTCCTAGAGAGCTTACTCCAGGGGTTATTCTGGAGATGCTTAGAATTAGGTTCTTCCAGCAAAGTCAAATATGTTGTTAGCAGTTTAAATCTTTCATCTGTTTTTTTTTTTGTTGTTGTTAGAAATAGATTGTATTTCTTCCTGTAATGGCTGCAAGTAGGTCTTCTTTCTCCTGGTTTGTCCTTAATGGATGTGTTTTTTTCTTTTTTCTCTTTTTATATTTAACTCTAGGGTTTCAGTGAGCTGGCCAAACAATAACATAGCTCAACACTGCAATGTGCTTGTTACTGGGTTTTTGTCTTCTTTTGTAAACAAAAGGGGATCGTTTGCAGAGAAACATTTTAATCTTGTGTGGTACTTTATTATTTCATTCCTCTTACTCGGGTACATAACTGAAAATGTACCAGCTTTCTCTGGTAACTAATGCACTTTGAGTGAGTGGTCCTGGAGACTGGGGAGGGCAGACCCTCTCAAGCAGAGGCAGCAAAGGAGTGAGAGGCACAGTGCGGCTTTCATCACATACAGCACTCATGCTTCTGCCAGGAAACCTTTTCACTGGTGTTTCATTTTTATGTTGTAATTTGTGTGGGAAAAAAAATCCAGTTTTCCAAAGGAAAAAACTTGGAGTAGTAAGGCTGACTTACAGGTCTACCTAATAGAGTTTTGTGGGGGAAAAGAGGCTTAAAACAGCCCATAGCTACAGGTGTCTGTGTATGTGACCAAGAGGGAGGCTGGTTTTGCATCCAAAAACCAGTGTCAGTCTCTCACAGAGAGAGCACAGCATTTTAAAGAGTTGGTTGCTGTCATTGAGCCTGTGAGCATGAAATGTGTTTCCTTCTTCCTCTTTGCTAAATGACATCAAACCCAGAGTTCCTCTTACTTCACTTACTGAAAATTTAATAGAGTTTTTGATTTTTTGGTTTTTCAGGTGAGGATGTGAGCTCTTTTTGTGCCAGTTCAGTGGAACAGTATTACAGCTGGAACATTGGGAAGAGGAGGGCAGCCGAGGTAATTCCTCCAGTGATTCATAAGCAGCCATTAGGAATGCAAAAAGGATTTCTGAGTTGTGGAAGCTTCCTTGTTGTTTGATTTGTTTTCTGAATAAGTCTGTTACTTTAAATGGCAGCATTCCTTACTGCAAGGTGCACTGATCTGTGTTCAGACAGTGATCCACTTCATTGTTCACAGGCTTTCTCAAGTGGAAAGGATGCTGAAGGTCATTTTTCAGTTTATTTATAGTGAGATGGTTTTTGAAGCATTTTAAAACTCTAAATTTTTTCAAACTGGTAGTACTTAATCCTCATCTCTCCCCTGTGGCATACTACAGTCAAGGGAATTTTACCCAACATACTTTATCTTGTTATGGGATTGTGTCTGCTTTCTGTAGGGTGAGAATTGAGGGATCTGACATGAGCAGTACTAGTGCTGGAATAGATTGCCAGTTCACCAAAGAGAAATATTTCGGTTAACCTGGACCTTTTGTATTTATTTCTTCATAACTTTGCCCTCTGTGGACTTTCACAGGGAAGATGTTAACACTGAATTAGATCTGCTGCTATTGCCAGCCTAAATGATCAGAGTTTAACCAAATTTTAAGAACATATTTTGCTCCTGTGGATTTCTTGCACTATGTCATCTTTAGTGTCACCTGGGAGATGAGACATTTCAAGTCAAGACAAATGTGACTAGGCCCCAGTAAGTGTGTGTCCCTTTTCTTGATGATAAAGCAAAGTTTAAATGACCTGTCAGAAGTCACTCTGACTTCTGAGACAATCGTGTTTCTTCTCTGTTTCTCTTGCAACCTGGATTATGGTTCTGGGCTGTGAGCTAACTGTAAATGTTCTAGCTAGATGAGCTTTCTCTTTGGTTGGTCACAGTGGCAACGAGCAATGACAGTGAGAAAGATCCTCCAAGAAATTGTGGAGAAGCATCCCAGGTTTCACAGTATCACCCCCCTGAAGACCAAGCACGTGGTGCACTGGTGTCGGTGCCATGGCTACACTCCCCCTGACCCTGAGACCCTGCGCAACGAGGAGGACTCCATTGAGGACGTGCTGACACAGATTGACAGTGAGCCAGGTCGGTGTGAGGGACAGGGAGCTCCTTCCTGCCAAAGACACTGTTTATTAAATGCCTGTGCACAAGCACATCTGGAGAAGGGGATTCTTACTTCCTTTGTTTTAACTTAATTCACTCCAGGATAACAAAACTTTGAGATGGTAAGGGCAGGCCTACAAGTGGGGCTGTCCCTTGTCCCTGTCAGTCCTCATGTTTTTCTGGGGCTTCTCTTGGTTTTTATTGTGCTTTGGGGCCCTTGGAGGCTCAGTGTAGATGAATCTCATAAAGGATGATTCTTGCTCCACAGTGTAATCATTTATGAGCAGATACACAAAGTAAGCATAGAGAGTAATAACATTTCTGCCCTTGCCTCTGCAGACTTAGCCTCTGTTAAGACTTACCATGCAAACGACATGAATGAGTTCAGGTACAAAACAAAAAAAACCCAAACCTAGCAGTGGCAGTGTGGAGCTCAGTGGGAGTTAATTTATCTCCAAAAGTGAGGTGAATTGGCTCGTGTAAAGCTTTGTATTACAACTGCTACATTATTCCACCAGTGTAGCTCTAGGGTCCTCACTTCATTTTGGGATCGTTTGCAGAGACGTCTTTGATTTCATCCGTTCTTCACAGCTAAGCTCTCTTGTTTCACCTTCAGATAATACCTTTCCAAAAGCTGAATATTTTTCTGTTCTGATCATACAGGGATTTAAGGTATTTCACAGATGTGTATAGAATTGATTATATGTTGTAAAGCCTGGCCCTGCACTGCAGTTGATGAAGGTGGAAAGGAAGCCTACACCCACCTTACAATATTTTTCTTTAAATCACTGTGTTTGTCTTTGAAGAGCAGAATCTGTTTGCTGCATAGCTTTGCACTGAAGGTTTTACTGGCTTGTATTAATCATGCAGAGAAGAGGTTCCCTTTTGTCATTCCATTGTGAACCTGTCTTCTAATTTTTTCTTAAGAAGCACAATAATGCTCGTTGCAATGTAAAAGATGATCTAGCACTCCATGGTGCCTACGTAGTAAAAGCTCCACTTCCCTATGCAAGCTGAAGAGCATCAGACTGAATTGCCAGTTGCCAAGAAGCTTAAAAAGCTTCTGTGAGAATGTTTGGGAGACTAACATGAGCCTGGTTTTGTATGAAATGTAGCCTTCTTGATTGGTGTAGGAGCAGATGTGGGAGAGAACCATAAGTGTCATGAAGGTATAATTAGAAAGCTCTCAATGACTGTTTGCATTTCTGTTCATCCTTCTATTTGGTAGGCACTACGAAAATAACTTGCAATTACCTTAATTTCTTACCATATTTTGAGTGTGCATCTGTTTATAAACAGCTTTTCATAAACTATCATGTGTTTAATTGATTGCTTCTATTTCAGAATGCCCTTCATCTTACAGCAGTGGGGAGGAGCTGTGCCGAAAACTGGAGGAACTACAGCAGTTCCTGAAACAAGAACCAGAACATGAAGAGGAAGTAGATATTCTCAGCTTTAGTGAGCCATTAAAAATAAACATTAAGAAAGAACAGGAGGAGAAACAAGAGGAGATGAAGTTCTACATGGCTTCCTTGCCTGCATCAGAGTTTGTGAGGGACACTGCTGAGAAGGTAATAAGTGAATCATAAAGCTAATTAGCAGTGTTGTTAAGCTATTTGTGCTCTTACATTTACTTAGTTGCATTTCTTTCATCTATATAGGCCTTGGGACTTTTTAAAGATTTTTTTTTTATAAATGCCCTGGAAAATTGGACCTTCTGACTCAAGACACACAGCTGCCAGTTTTGGCAGGGGAAAGGGAAGGGTGGCAGCTGGGAGCTCACTTCAGAGTAGCTGTTTCTCAGGGCTTAGTACAGACAAATTACCTTGAAAGGCTAAAAGCAAGGATAAATGAAGGATGAGGAGCACAAGCACTGAGTTTTCCTGTCCCATCATGCAAAAGATGTGGACTTGTTGCTTGGACCAATGCTGTGTAGTAGCAGTTTCTGAAAGGGGTTGTGGTAAAACTCAGCAAACTTCTCTGCTGCTTGGATTTCTTCCTCCTGTTCGGTTTAGGGCAGAAGAGAGGGAGGTCCTCTGTCACAGCAGCAGGAGGGAGAAGAGACTGACTTGGCTTGTAGGAAAGAGTGCTTGCTGTTGTACCAGAGGAGAGGAGCAGCAGGAGGGCTTTGCATGGAGCAGTTGTTGGAGAAAGGAAGGATTTCTGTCCCCACCTGACCTGACACCAAGGGATAGAACTTTGGTTCAGCTGCGTGTCTGGTCTCTTGCTGCATAGGTGACAAAGGCACGGCACAGTGAGAGTGGAACTGAGGGATGAAACACTCCTTTGATGTGGAACTTCTGTGCCAGGAGTTCTGTTCAAAGTGGTTTCAGTGGCCATAGTTGGGTGCAGGAAAGATGATCAGTAGATGGATTGAAGGTATGGACAGTTTTAAAGTGGAGCTTCCATTATCAACCCAGAGATGCCCAATGCAGCCTGGGTTTTGCGTGAATTTTCTGAAACAAAAACTAAAACCTGCTTTTGTTTCTTCTGTCTTTTAGAGGCATTTCTCCAGGCTGTGCTAATTTTATCCAGATTTTTTAAAATTAAGTCCGAGATTACACTGCTCGAAAGTTCTTTAGTGTCTACTTGCTTCACATTTAGCTACCCTTTGTAATAGGGTTTTTTTCTGTTAATCTTATCTAATTGTAAATCAATGTAAGTTGTATATACTAATTGTTTTTTCTTTCTTATATTTTATAGATAGGTATTTCTTTTCAACCTGCTGAGGTACAAAAGAATGTTTATGCATCCGTAATAGAAGATATGATTTTAAAGGTAAGAAATTACTTCACAGGAAGGGCTTTTCTGTAACTGTATTAATTCAGTAACTAGAAAAAAAGATGGAATATCTTCATTAATGTGCGTTTATCAAATCAAAGTCTGTCTTGCTGCAAGAATAGATAGATACATAGCTGCCCAAAGAAAGTCATACACTTTTTTGTGGGTTTTCGGTTTTCTGACTGATTTGTTAGCTTGGACACAGAATAATGATTTGCAAATTCTCACCACCACTAAGATACTGACTCATTCTGTAATTTTGAAAGTACCCCTTGCTTTGTCCTTCCCTTCAGAATTCGGGTGGGGGGAATCTTTCAGATTGTGTGACACTTGATTATTTTATGCAAGGTTAGCTGTATTTTCCTAAATACTGCTCAGTTACTTTGCCCAGGTTGTCTCTGCTGGGAGACTGCTGAATTCCTGCAGACATTAACAATTCTGCCTTGTGTGAGAAACTATTTCTCTATCATAATCATTTCTGGAAAAGCAGAGAAATGGTTTTTGCACCAAAATTTGAACAGCAGGAATCTGGAGTTCTTGGGTTTGGACTGAAGGCTAACACAGATTATTTCTAGCAGCACTGTGGTGTATTGCATGCCAAAGATGATTTTTGGGGTTGTTTATACAGACTTCAGCTTATCAGAAGATGAGTTGTACAAAAGCTAATTGATTCCAGGTGGCACATGCCCTGGTGTGCGTGCCTGTGCTGTGCTCCCTGTTACTTACCACAGCTGAACTCTGATACAGACACATCCATTTGTAGACACAGATTGTAGCCATCAGGTTGCTCCATTATAATTGTAGAGTTCTGCCAGCTTTCCTCACTGAACGTTCCAGAAACCTCTCCTCTGGTCTTGATACAGCACAGAAAGCCAAGAGCCTTAATTAACTTCTGACTGAACCTTGGTTAAGCCAAGTGCTGGGCATATGGCTGCCCAGGCTGGAAGGTTCCTGTTCAGGGTGTCTTGACCCAAGCCTGGTGAGCACAGGGAGTGGGCTGGGATGCAGGTACAGGCTCCCAGGAGAATATCTGCAGTCTGCCATGTACAAAACGAGCTCTGGTGTGTGAGAGGGAGGGTCCTGAAGTGCTCTTGGAAGCACAGGCTCTGGAACGCTGGATCCACCCTACTGGGCACGTACAGCTCTGCAGGTCTGGAGGGAAAGCAGGCTGGGCAACCTGAGCTCTGTGCATCTCTTGGTCTCTTTCTGTTAAATAAACTCTTAAGTATTAAAACTCACTCGGGCACCTTGAACTGCCCTGTGCTGATCATTTGAGGATTGAAGCAAGCCAGAGTTTCAGCTGCTCTTACACTGATACAGATAGCAAGTTCCTTTGCTCTTTTTGTCGTGCTGCCTCCTAATGCTGTCTCTTGTGTCAGGCCACCGAGCAGCTGATGAGTGATATCCTGCGGCAGGCGCTGGCTGTGGCGTACCAGACAGCTCCTCACAACAGGTACAGCAGCTCTGCCACCCCTCACACCGGCACTGAGGGCTGCAGTGGCTTTGGGAGTTCAGTCAGGCTTAGTGTGGCTCACACCACAAGAGTGAGGGAATTCATGGACTTTACTCTGAGCAGATCCAAGCCTTAAAAAAGCGGGTTTGTCATTTAATGGGTCTCTAGTGTGAAACGATAGGAATATACACTTTAAAACCCGAGGCAGGATTCTCTGGTGTTGCCATGCCTCAGAGCTACACTGGAAGGACCAGCTCACTCTTGTCCCTCTCAGGTTACTGTGTAGACAACTTAGCCTGCCAGAACTTAAACAACCTAAATAATCTCTTTATTCTACTAATATACATTTTTCTGCCTCAGATGCTGAGTGATTTTTACAGAATCATAAAATTAATTGGATTGGAAGGGACCTTAAAGCTCATCTTGTTCCACCCCCTGGCATGTGCAGGGACACTTTCCACTATCCCAGGTTTCTCCTATCCCCGTCCAACCTGGCCTTAAGCACTTCCAGGGATGGGGGAGCCACAGCTTCTCTGGGCAACCTGTCCAGTGCCTCATCACCCTCAACAGTAAAGAATTCTTTTTTAATATCTAGTGATTAGGCCACATTTTGATTTCTGTTCAGCAGTGTGATTTAGGATAGCTTAAATTTATTTTAAAAACTTCAAACACTACAAGAAAACAGTCCGTTTAAATATTCACTTGTATGCAATATATAAATATTTATGTAATATATAAAAAGGTATGTGTACATGTTATATTTAGAAGTACATACACAACAACTGTGCTATACAAGTTCAAGAATTCATACTTCAGTACTTGATTTTCTTGTCCCAGTGCCCAAGAGGTTTCCCCCAGTCATTTGAGTGGCTTTTTTGTACTGTGATATTTTAATGCTTTCCCTGCATTGTTCTAACACCTGCTCTTACATCCTTTTTTTGCTTTGATTGTTATTTTTTCTTCCCCCCCCACACTGGTAAATTTATTGACTTGCTGCTTTATGGACATGTGGTTTTTTGTGTATTATAATAGCATCTCTGATGCATTCCCTGCAGGACTCCAAGAGAGATCACAGTGATGAATATTCACAAAGCCATCTGTAATATTCCTTTTCTTGACTTCCTCACAAACAAACATATGAAGATACTAAATGAGGAGCAATGAAATAGAGCAGAGAAGATGCTACGGGAAAGGTGGATTTATGACTGAAGTTGGGTTGACAAATCCAGTATTTCTGTAGGACACTATTACATTTATAACATTGGGCTACTAGATTGTTACCTCCAATTAAAGATGCACCTTAATGCAACAAAGTGATGCTCTGTTCCAAATCAAGTTGTTAAATGTCAGTGTTTACTTGGTAAGTGTATGTTCAGTGGCTGAACAAACATTGTCAGTTTGCATCGAGTTGCTAGCTGTGAGAGACTCCACAGGCCTGGTCCCTCTGAGACAGCTCTGCTGGTGAGACTGAACTAGTTTCTAAGATGAGAAATTGTTTTTTAATGCAGTCTACATTGGAGTTGGTTTCCCCATGCAGTGAGCAGGGCACTTGCTTTGGCACTCTGAATATGAGAAAAGTCAAAGGCAGCTCTTGAAGGTGGGCTATTTGAGTAGATGGGTGGATTTGCGGGAGCAGAAGGCTGATGGCTGCAGCAAATTGGGCCATTCTTGCCTGAGCATGATGTACATGACTGAATACACAGCGGGGTAGGCTTGTCAGCAGCTTACTCAGCTAAGTGCCACCTAACCAAATCTCTTGCCTCTCTAGAGGAGGTGTCAGGTGTCACCTTTCGTAGTCACCTTGGAAAGGGTAGACTGGCACATCCTCAAAGCAAGATGAACAAAACACGATCAGGGCTTCTCAGATTTGACTGACCACTTGTCCTGCATGGGAAAGGAGGAACAAGGACGATATTCAGTGTTTGTGGGCCTGGGCTGGCTGAAACGCTTCGCTTGCCCAGCAAGTGCCTCCCCAGGCTGCCAGGAGGTTTGAAGAGTGCTGGAGGGCAGGCGACCAGCGGTGTTGTACAAGTCTTAATGATGTAGCAGTGTTCACCAAGTATCAGCCTAAACTGTGAAATGCTGTGGGAGCAGTGCTGCTTTGGCTTAAGTTCAGCTCAACAGAGAGGCCTGGTAGGATGGAAAAATCAAAGATTTGCTGCTTGTGGGGAGATCTTCTGATGTCTTGACTGCAGGAAGAAGTTCTGCTACTAACCCCAGCACTTACGTGTCTCAGGAACACCACTGGTGAGGGAGACATGTCTGCAGCCTGGCTGTCAACACCTTGCTGAAGAAAGCTTCGTTGGCAACATCCTGACCACCCCACATCCACCACCCCTTTGTCCTGCCCCATGGGTGCTTGCTGGTAGTGTGAATAAGCCATTGTGAAGTTGGTGGGACTCCTGTGGGACTGTTGCGCTTTCAGCATGCTTGTTTTGTCTGGCAGTGCTGTCATGGGTGGAGCATGGGCCAAACAGCCAGAACCTCCAGTGCGCTGATCTCAACTGGGTCTCTGATCTGCTGCATGGCCTTTGATTTAATCACTCTGTGCCTCAGTTTCCCCATCTCTGAGCATGGGGAGCAGGATACCTACCTCACAGGGGTGTACTGAGGCCTCGCTCTTGTTGGTGCCGTGCTTTGACAATACAAAGCCTTTTATAAACATTAAACTACAGTTATCTTTCTTGGCCTGGGGTAGGAGCAGAATGTTATCTTTTGGTGCTTTTTTGGGGCTAGAAGACAGGCGATGGTAACTACAGTAGCGTGCAGGAACTGTGAAAAATGCTTCAGTCAGAGGATGCTTTCAGACTTGGAAGGAGAGTAGCATAAGTTTGATGCAGTTGTTAAACTGAAGAAGGGACTATGTACCTTAGATGGGATGCTGCCTGTCTTCTCCACCTTAAATAAAACTGAGGTCTGCAGGGAAGCCCCCTCAGCTCATCACAGCTAACAGGGAGCTGCAGTTCTGTTCAATATAAGAATGGCAGAACCTGGCCCCTGAATCTAGGAAATGGGACCAATGGATGAAATCCAAACAGCATTCAGTGAAGGACTTAAATGCCCCCTAGGAAGGACATTACTCTGGATTCAAAAGCTAATCCTGGCTTGTTCGGGTGAGCTGAGAGCAGGATTGCCTGCGAAAGGAAAGGGCACAGCTTAGCCCTGACATTACTTTATCAGCGGAGGTCAGTGTGATAGAGTTGAGCAGCAGTGATTATGTTTCAGCTCAGTGTTGAGTTGGGAGGAATCCAGATAGCTGGGGAGCTGCAGGGCCCATGCATTGTGGGCTGTAGTGAACTTGGGGTCTGTACTGCTCTCAGGCATCCCTGTACACAGCTTTTATGAAAGAGAAGGGCATTTTCAAGATCCATGTCATTATCACGACAGCCTGCAGGTGATGTGCCTTTTGGGCAAATTCAGTCGTGCTGTGATCTGCAATGACCTTGAGTACTGTGTGCAGTTTTGGGTGCCACAATATAAAAAAAGACATTCAGCTATTGGAGAGCATCCAAAGGAGGGCCACAAGGATGGCAAAGGGTCGGGGGAAAGCCATATGAGGAGCAGCTTGAGGTCACTTGGTCTGTTCAGCCTGGAGGAGACTGAGGGGAGACTTCACTGTGGTCTTCAGCATCCTCCTGAGGGGCAGGGACTGGTCTCCTCACTCTCGTGACCAGTGGCAGGACCCCAGGGAATGGCAGGAAGCTGAGTTAGAGGAGGTGTAGGTTGAGTATCAGGAAAAAGCTCTTCACCCAGAGGGTGGGTGGGTACTGGAACAGGCTCCTCAGGGCAGCAGGCACACCACCGAACCCGTCTGAGTTCAACAAGTGTTCAGACAATGCTCTCAGACACGTGGTGTGACCGGGGGTGACCTGTGCAGGGCCAGGAGTTGGACTCGGTGATCCTTGTGGGTCCCTTCCAACCCAGCATGTTCTGTGATTCTGTACACCTGCATTTCCAGCCCCTGCCTCTTGCAGGCCTTTTTTCTGGGATCCTGATAACACCCAGAGCAGCTTTTGAGGATGCAGGAGCTTGTCTTTGGGCATCTGTTCGCAAATTGTGGCTTCTTTGCCTGTGTCCTGCTTTTCTGTGAGGAATGGAGTTTCAGAAAAAGTCCTGAACCTGGCCCTCAAGCAGGCAGGTACAGACCCCTCCTTCTTAATGGGGTTCTTGTAGTGGAGATCTACTGCTACATTTCTGAGCAACCACAGGTTATTCTCCTAGGAGATGCTATATTATTAGTATATAAAGTTTGCTGAAGAAAAATAAGCTGTTAAAAGCAGATAGAAAATGATACATTTGTTTAGTTCTTCAGATGTAGGAAACGTTTGCAACAAGTTCTTTGCATTTTGAATAGTGGTGGGAGAAAAATTTGTTGGTGAGAAGTTCCTGTGGGAATTGCTTGGAGATGAGTTAGAGGTTGTGGAATTTCACACATCCCTTCAGGTGTTTGTGGAATGCTGCAGGTGTGGTGTGTTGAAATGTTACGGTATATTTCTCTGGCTTTCTGAAGAGTTAAAGATCTCTTTACAAATATTGCCCCTATTTGTAATGCTGAGTGTTTAAATCCTTCATGTTATCTGTATTATACTGTATAATTGTGTAATATACGTATGTTTACAATAAATTCTTTTATTAGCTGTGCTGGGATTGTCTTGACTGTCACCTGTCACTCAAAGTTTCTCCAGATCCACAGATATTTTTGTGCTCTGTGTATTCAGAATGTTGTAGTTAGTTCTGGGTAAGAATTGGTGGTTGAGGAATTGAAGGAAAAGGAAATTCTTGCCTTTTCTAGTTATTTTTAAGAACTCCTGGGGGAAGGGAATCAAGGAGCTGAGCTCCTCCAACCTTTCATCTTCCAGAGCAGCTTGTTTAAATTGCAAGTCATTGGTTTGGGTGGAAGACTTTTGAAAAGCAAGGTGAGTTGAGGTTGGCCAGCTGCCAGACACTCACCCAGCCGCTCTCACTCCCCTTCAGAACTCGGGAGACAGTAACATGTCTCACGTGGGTCAGGATAATGTACCACAGAATCATTTAAGTTTGAAAAACACCTCTAAGGTCATCAAGTCCAATAGTTAGCCCAGCTATGCCAAGCTCACTGGTAACCACAGCCACAGTGCCACATCTATGTCTTTTAAATGCTCCCACAGATGGGATGCCACCACTGCCCTGGGAACATATACGCAGTCTGTAGATAAAAACAGAGACATCGCATACTGGTTACTGCCATAGGCAAAACAGGATCGACTCGGGGAAAATTAGCAGAACTCATTGCCAAATGGAACCTGGATGGTGAGAGGCAAAGACAAAAAAATCACCAACCTCCCCCAAAACCAGGAAAAAATCCCCAAAAATACCCAAAATGCTTTCTCCCCTCGACTTCTTTCTCAGACTGATGTCTTCAGTCCTTCACTGCTAATTGCTGCCTCCTCCCTCCCTCAGGCCGGCCCCGGCTCCTCAGAGGGCTTCGGCAGCGGAACCGGCGGTGTCCGGCACGGGGCAGCCTCTCCCCTCACAGAGACCTCCCCACAGCTCCTTCCCCTCAGCGACGCCCTCTACAGAGATCTCCGCACAGCTCCTTCCCCTCAGAGACCCCCTCACAGAGACCGCCCCACAGCTCCTTCCCCTCAGAGACCCCCTCACAGAGATCTCCCCACAGCTCCTTCCCCTCAGAGACCCCCTCACAGAGACC